>BQMB01002128.1:0-354114 GCA_027943415.1 Closterium sp. NIES-67
AAACTCCCCGCGAAGCAAATCCAGGAGTATCAGCAGAAGCTTGGCTGCCTACTATTCGCAGCAGTAACCTGCCGACCCGATCTATCTTATAGCGCGAGCCAACTGGCGATGCATCTAAAGCAGCCGGAACAAGAAGATCTCGAGGAACTTAATCGGGCACTACTCTACTTCGTCTCCACGCCGACGACCGGGCTTACCTACAGTAAAGTAACGGCATCGTCCGTACAACTACTCGGATACGTCGACACCGACCACGCGGGAGACAAGGGAAATCGACGATCGAGAACGGGCTACATCTACCGACTAGAACCTATCGGGACTATCTCCTGGCAGTCGAGCAAGCAGGAACTAATCGCACTACTTCGGTTGAAGCAGAATATATCGCCCTCTGTACTGCGACCAAGAAAGGACTCTACCTACGAGAGTTGCTCGAGGAAGCCAAGATTGCGACCCTGCCCGTCTTCTCACTCCTCTGCGACAACCAATCTGCGATCAAAAATCGCGAACAAGGACGGCTTCGCCAACCGAACCAAGCACATCGCCCTGCGGTACTTCTTCGTCAAGGATGAAATCGCGAAGGGGAGACTTCAACTCAGTTACTGCCCTACGACAGAAATGGCCGCAGACTATCTGACGAAGAAATTGGCGAAGGCAAAATTCGATTACTGCACACTGCTGACCGGGCAGACAAACATGACCGGATCTGAACACGTCAGCACTCCAGAAACGAAGGGGAGTGTTGGAAATACCTCAAAGGACTTGAGCGTTTTCTGAAGTGTAACACTACACTGGAGGAAGATCGTAACAGGTACGCGAGTCAACGGAGGTTACACGAGGGGATGGACAAAGAACGCAAAGGGACTCGAAGGGTCTCAACTGGAGGTTGCGACTGACCGTTACAACTGCACGAATGGTAACCGAAGCGACAATCGAGTCGCTGTGCGACTCGATAACCGCTCCTGCAACTGTATTCGACAACTGCTTTACTTTCCTATTTTCTATATATTGCAGTATGCTTGTTTCTTTAATCAATCACTTGTTCTCATATAATAATACCGTAATCCCCCGGCTATTGGACCCTATGGTCTTCTTAGAATTACAGGAAAAGGTGTCAAGGTGGACATTAACGTGGATGGAAATTATTGGGACCCATGTTCAGATATTTTACACTTAAGTGTCTATTGTGCTGGATGTAAGGCCTTTCTACATAGGGAGTTATATTTGTATCGCGGAAACAGAACCCTCTTGTCGTCATCTTTCCGTACCACCAGAGTGACATGCGTCAAATTTCGTGTGTTGGCGTGGCGCGATGGTTCTTGACTGCTGTTACCCACGCTGCTAGAGCGTGTTCCTGCGGCCTAGTTTCTCGCTACAGTCTCGCGTAATTGTGACGCGAAAGCAGTTTAGTGCGGTTCCGAGTGGTGTGACGTACGGTTGGAATTATTGAGATTCAAGGTGTGTTTCCAAACCTGATTTCAGGCGCGAATTTTTCAGACGAGCGCATATCTGTACAGTGCGAGATTGACGCGAGCTGATTCATTACCATTAATAACACGATTCTGAAACGAATTGGATTGGAAGTACGTTATGGGGAAGAGGAGGCTGGGAAGAGGCTCGTAAGAACACGCAGCACCAACCTGCTGCCAGCACCAACCGTACAGTAAAAGCATCAGCAGCAGTTTCTATTCTTACATGCAAAATCCTACAAGAAAACACAGCTGGGGGGTCCTAAAATGTTACATGTCAAAAAACGGGTCCTCACGGGGTCTGCCAAAATAAATGATCCCACCCCCGGGTAAAGGACCCATGGACTTTCTTACCGGCGGGTCCATTATCCGGGGGATTACGGTACAAGGATTCAACTACTCAACTTCCGCTGCACTACTCAAGTCTCATTCTTCAACTGGGACTTAGTCTCTGGAAAGATCCTAAGGGCTTTTCTTAGCCCAACACCAACCAATACACTCTTTATCCGAACCATTTCGAGTTGGGTCCAACACGAAGTTGGGGTCATTATTATAGCTTCTCACTTTAAACAGAATTAATATATCTATATAAAACAAGGCTCGACGCCCAAGCGTCGGAAGGGTTGCGTAGTCTATAGATTTCCAATGTGTAGAATTTTAAGAATAATACAGTTGGTATGATGTTAAAATTTACATTTCATATTAAAGTTCATAATTGTGTAAGTTGTGAGGAATAAATTATTTGATTGGGAATCAAATTTTCTCGTAATAATATTATAAATAATTATATTTAAATAATGATATACATGATACTACAAAGAGTATATATGATTCTTTATGGTTTGGATGGGAGAAAATGTACAAATGTAATTTATATGGTATTACAATGAGCGCGTTGAGCACAATACATGCTTTTCACCTTTGTCTAGGTGACATCAAGGGTTTATTCATATAAATATATACTTATACTGATATAATATGGATATTAATCTAATGATATTCACATACTGGTTTTCGCATAATGATGGTTTTGACGTATGTATTATATTGACATGAATATACTTATATATTGATTAAATTAATTGAAGTATATACATGTAATGATTTTGACATTCTTCTGTAGCCTCATCATTATAGCATTAGGCTGTAACACGCTGGATTTTGGCATCCAAGCACGTGACGAAGCCGAAACTACGCAAGAAACCTGCTTGTTCCTGTTCAATGAATTATTGACGAAACATTCTGAAGCCTAATCATTACGGGGTGAGGTACCTCAAGTATCGCATGTGGTGTCAGAAGCTTGTACCAGCTTGAAGTCGAAACCGGCAACTACAGTAACTGAGAAACCTGACTACAGTACCTCGTGTTCTGTACAGTACAAACAACAAAACGCGCATCGGGATGGGGTTTACGTTTCTTGCTTCGTCGTTCCTGAGCGTTTCTCCCTTCCTCCTCCCAACGCGTTTTTTTGTTTCCTGTTCCTCGTGCGTTTCTCGTTCAGAAATTCATTCATCTAGCTTTTCAGCTTTCCTCACATTCCTTCTCAAAAGCTTTCCAGACTTTCAAGTTTCCATCAGCTTATTTACCTGGTAAGTGGAGAACCGCTAGGCGCGTTTCCTTAGAGCTGGCGCTGGCGCTGGCTCTAGCGCTAAGCATTTGGCGCTGGTGCTGGCGCTGGTCGCACTGGCGCTGGCGATTTGGCGCCAGGCGCTGGCGTTTTGGCGCTGGCGCTGCCGCTGGCGCTGGCGTTTCGGCGCTGGCGCTGGCGCTTTGGCGCTGGCGCTGGCGCTGGCGCTGGCGCTTTGGCGCTGGCGCTGGCGCTTTGGCGCTGGCGCTGGCGCTGGCGCTTTGGCGCTGGCGCTGGCGCTGGCGCTGGCGCTTTGGCGCTGGCGCTGGCGCTTTGGCGCTGGCGCTGGCGCTGGCGCTTTGGCGCTGGCGCTGACGCTGGCGCTTTGGCGCTGGCGCTGGCGCTGGCGCTTTGGCGCTGGCGCTGGCGCTGGCGCTGGCGCTGGCACTGGCGTTTCGGCGCTGGCATTTTGGCGCTGGCGATTCGGCGCTGGCGCTGGTGACTTGGCGCTGGTCCTGGCGCTGGCGCTGGTACTGGCACTGGCGAATAGGCGCTAGCACCGGCGCTGGCGCTGGCGAGGATTCGTCGTCCCCCTCCTTTCCCCCCCCTTTGCCGTCCCCCCTCCGTTCCTACCCCTTTGTCGTCCCCCCTCCGTTCCCCCCCCTTTCTCGTCCCCCTCGGCCCCTCCCACTTTGTCGTCCCCCTTCCGTTCCCTCCCTTTCTCGTCCTCCCTCCGTTCCCCCCCCTTTGTCGTCCCCCCTCCGTCCCTCCCCTTTGTCGTCCCCCTCCGTTCCTCCCCCTTTGTCGTCCCCCTCCGTTCCCCCCTTGGCCGTCCCCGCCTTTCCTTCCCCTTTGTCGTCCCAACTCCGTTCCCCCCCCTTGGTCGTCCCCTCTCCGCCCCTCCCCCTTTTGTCGTCCCCCTCCGCCCCTCCCCCTCAGTCGTCCCCCTTCCTCCCTCCCCGTTTGTCGTCCCCTTCCGTTCCTCCCCCTTGGCCGTCCCCCTCCGTTCCTCCTCCTTGGCCGTCCCCCCTCCGTTCCCCCCCCTCGTCGTCCCCCTCCGCCGCTCCCCTTTGTCGTCCCCCTCCGACCCTCCCCCTTGCCGTCCCCCTCCGTTCCTCCCCCTTAGTCGTCCCTCCTCCACTCCTCCCCCTTTGCTGTCCCCCACCGTTCCTCCCCCTTTACTGTTTCCCCTCCGTTCCTCCCCCTTTGCTGTCCCCCCTCCGTTCCTCCCCTTTGCTGTCCCCCCTCCGTTCCTCCCCCTTTGCTGTCCCCCCTCCGTTCCTCCCCCTTTGCTGTCCCCCATCCGTTCCTCGCCCTTTGCTGTCCCCCATCCGTTTCTCCCCCTTTGCTGTCCTCCCTCCGTTCGTCGCCCTTTGCTGTCCCCCCTCCGTTCCTCCCCTTTGCTGTCCCCCCTCCGTTCCTTGCCCTTTGCTGTCCCCCCTCCGTTCCTCCCCTTATGCTGTCCCCTCCGTTTCTCCCCTTTGCTGTCCCCCATCCGTTTCTCCCCCTTTGTTGTCCCGCCTCTGTTCCTCCCCCTTTGCTGTCCCCCCACCGTTCCTCCCCCTTTGCTGTCCCCCCTCCGTTCCTCCCCCTTTGCTGTCCCCCCTCCGTTCCTCGCCCTTTGCTGTCCCCCTCGGTTCCTCCCCCTTTGCTGTCCCCCATCCGTTTCTCCCCCTTTGCTGTCCTCCCTCCGTTTCTCCCCCTTTGCTGTCCCCCCTCCGTTCCTCCCCTTATGCTGTCCCCCATCCGTTTCACCCCCTTTCTTGTCCCCTCTGTTCCTCCCCCTTTGCTGTCCCCCACCGTTCCTCCCCTTCGCTGTCCCCCTCCGTTCCTCCCCCTTTGCTGTCCCCCCCGTTCCTCGCCCTTTGCTGTCCCCCCTCGGTTCCTCCCCCTTTGCTGTCCCGCCACCGTTCCTCCCCCTTTGCTGTCCCCCTCCGTTCCTCCCCCTTTGCTGTCCCCCTCCGTTCCTCCCCTTTGCTGTCCCCCATCCGTTCCTCCCCCTTTGCTGTCCCCCTCCGTTCCTCCCCTTTGCTGTCCCCATCCGTTTCTCCCCCTTTGCTGTCTTCCTCCGTTCCTCCCCCTTTGCTGTCCCCCCCGTTCCTCCCCCTTTGCTGTCCCCCCTCCGTTCCTCCCCTTTGCTGTCCCCCCACCGTTCCTCCCCCTTTGCTGTCCTCCCTCCGTTCCTCCCCTTTGCTGTCCCCACCGTTCCTCCCCCTTTGCTGTCCCCCTCCGTTCCTCCCCTTTGCTGTCCCCCCTCCGTTCCTCCCCCTTTGCTGTCCCCCCTCCGTTTCTCCCCCTTTGCTGTCCCCCATCCGTTTCTCCCCCTTTGCTGTCCTCCCTCCGTTTCTCCCCCTTTGCTGTCCCCCCTCCGTTCCTCCCCTTATGCTGTCCCCCATCCGTTTCACCCCTTTGTTGTCCCCCCTCTGTTCCTCCCCCTTTGCTGTCCCCCCACCGTTCCTCCCCTTCGCTGTCCCCCTCCGTTCCTCCCCCTTTGCTGTCCCCCCTCCGTTCCTCGCCCTTTGCTGTCCCCCCTCGGTTCCTCCCCCTTTGCTGTCCCGCCACCGTTCCCCCCTTTGCTGTCCCCCCCCGTTCCTCCCCTTTGCTGTCCCCCCTCCGTTCCTCCCCCTTTGCTGTCCCCCATCCGTTCCTCCCCCTTTGCTGTCCCCCTCCGTTCCTCCCCCTTTGCTGTCCCCCATCCGTTTCTCCCCCTTTGCTGTCTTCCTCCGTTCCTCCCCCTTTGCTGTCCCCCCACCGTTCCTCCCCCTTTGCTGTCCCCCTCCGTTCCTCCCCTTTGCTGTCCCCCACCGTTCCTCCCCCTTTGCTGTCCTCCCTCCGTTCCTCCCCCTTTGCTGTCCCCCTCCGTTCCTCCCCCTTTGCTGTCCCGCCTCCGTTCCTCCCCCTTTGCTGTCCCCCTCCGTTCCTCCCCCTTTGCTGTCCCCCTCCGTTCCTCCCCCTTTGCTGTCCCCCCACCGTTCCTCCCCTTTGCTGTCCCCCTCTGTTCCTCCCCCTTTGCTGTCCCCCCACCGTTCCTCCCCCTTTGCTGTCCCCCTCCGTTCCTCCCCCTTTGCTGTCCCCCCTCCGTTTCTCCCCTTTGCTGTCCCCCTCCGTTTCTCCCCCTTTGCTGTCCCCCATCCGTTCCTCCCCCTTTGCTGTCCCGCCTCCGTTCCTCCCCCTTTGCTGTCCCCCTCCGTTCCTCCCCTTTGCTGTCCCCCTCCGTTCCTCCCCCTTTGCTGTCCCCCACCGTTCCTCCCCCTTTGCTGTCCCCCCTCCGTTCCTCCCCCTTTGCTGTCCCCCTCCGTTCCTCCCCCTTTGCTGTCCCCCCTCGGTTCCTCCTCTTTGCTGTCCCCCATCCGTTTCTCCCCCTTTGCTGTCCCCCCTCCGTTCCTCCCCCTTTGCTGTCCCCCCTCCGTTCCTCCCCCTTTGCTGTCCCCCCTCCGTTCCTCCCCTTTGCTGTCCCCCTCCGTTCCTCCCCCTTTGCTGTCCCCCCTCCGTTCCTCCCCCTTTGCTGTCCCCCCTCCGTTCCTCGCCTTTTGCTGTTCCCCCTTCGTTCCTCCCCCTTTGCTGTCCCCCTCCGTTCCTCCCCCTTTGCTGTCCCCCTCCGTTCCTCCCCCTTTGCTGTCCCCCCTCCGTTCCTCGCCCTTTGCTGTTCCCCTTCGTTCCTCCCCTTTGCTGTCCCCATCCGTTCCTCCCCTTTGCTGTCCTGCCTCCTGTCCGTTCCTCTCCCTTTGCTGTCCCCCCTCCGTTCCTCCCCCTTTGCTGTCCCCCCTCCGTTCCTCCCCTTTGCTGTCCCCCCCGTTCCTCGCCCTTTGCTGTTCCCCCTTCGTTCCTCCCCCTTTGCTGTCCCCCTCCGTTCCTCCCCATTTGCTGTCCCCCCTCCGTTCCTCCCCCTTTGCTGTCCCCCTCCGTTCCTCGCCCTTTGCTGTTCCCCCTTCGTTCCTCCCCCTTTGCTGTCCCCCCTCCGTTTCTCCCCCTTTGCTGTCCCCCCTCCGTTCCTCCCCTTTGCTGTCCCCCCTCCGTTCCTCGCCCTTTGCTGTCCCCTCGGTTCCTCCCCTTTGCTGTCCCCCTCCGTTCTTCCTCCTTTGCTGTCCCCCATCCGATTCTCCCCCTTTCCTGTCCCCCCTCCGTTGCTCCTCCTTTCCTGTCCCCCCTCCGTTCCTCCCCCTTTGCTGTCCCCCCTCCGTTCCTCCCCCTTTGCTGTCCCGCCTCCGTTTCTCCCCTTTGCTGTCCCCCATCCGTTTCTCCCCCTTTGTTGTCCCGCCTCTGTTCCTCCCCCTTTGCTGTCCCCCACCGTTCCTCCCCTTTGCTGTCCCCCCTCCGTTCCTCCCCCTTTGCTGTCCCCCCACCGTTCCTCCCCTTTGCTGTCCCCATCCGTTTCTCCCCCTTTGCTGTCCCCCTCCGTTCCTCCCCATTTGCTGTCCCCCTCCGTTCCTCCCCCTTTGCTGTCCCCCCTCCGTTCCTCGCCCTTTGCTGTTCCCCCTTCGTTCCTCCCCCTTTGCTGTCCCCCCTCCGTTTCTCCCCCTTTGCTGTCCCCCTCCGTTCCTCCCCCTTTGCTGTCCCCCCTCCGTTCCTCGCCCTTTGCTGTCCCCCCTCGGTTCCTCCCCTTTGCTGTCCCCCCTCCGTTCTTCCTCCTTTGCTGTCCCCCATCCGATTCTCCCCCTTTCCTGTCCCCCCTCCGTTGCTCCTCCTTTCCTGTCCCCCTCCGTTCTCCCCCTTTGCTGTCCCCCTCCGTTCCTCCCCCTTTGCTGTCCCCCCGTTCCTCGCCCTTTGCTGTTCCCCCTTCGTTCCTCCCCCTTTGCTGTCCCCCATCCGTTCCTCCCCTTTGCTGTCCTGCCTCCGTTCCTCCCCTTTGCTGTCCCCCTCCGTTCCTCCCCTTTGCTGTCCCCCCTCCGTTCCTCCCCCTTTGCTGTCCCCCCTCCGTTCCTCGCCCTTTGCTGTTCCCCCTCCGTTCCTCCCCCTTTGCTGTCCCCCTCCGTTCCTCCCCCTTTGCTGTCCCCCCTCCGTTCCTCGCCCTTTGCTGTCCCCCCTCGGTTCCTCCCCCTTTGCTGTCCCGCCACCGTTCCTCCCCTTTGCTGTCCCCCCTCCGTTCCTCCCCCTTTGCTGTCCCCCCACCGTTCCTCCCCCTTTGCTGTCCCCCCTCCGTTCCTCCCCCTTTGCTGTCCCCCCTCCGTTTCTCCCCTTTGCTGTCCCCCCTCCGTTCTCCCCCTTTGCTGTCCCCCATCCGTTCCTCCCCCTTTGCTGTCCCGCCTCCGTTCCTCCCCCTTTGCTGTCCCCCCTCCGTTCCTCCCCCTTTGCTGTCCCCCTCCGTTCCTCCCCCTTTGCTGTCCCCCATCCGTTTCTCCCCTTTGCTGTGCCCCCTTCGTTCCTCGCCCTTTGCTGTCCCCCCTCTGTTCCTCCCTTTTGCTGTCCCCCCTCCGTTTCTCCCCTTTGCTGTCCCCCCTCCGTTCCTCGCCCTTTGCTGTCCCCCCTCCGTTCCTCCCCTTTTGCTGTCCCCCCTCCGTTTCTCCCCCTTTGCTGTCCCCCATCCGTTTCTCCCCCTTTGTTGTCCCCTCTCCGTTCCCTGCCCTTTGCTGTCCCCCCTCCGTTTCTCCCCCTTTGCTGTCCCCCATCCGTTTCTCCCCTTTCCTGTCCCCATCCGTTTCTCCCCCTTTGTTGTCCCCCCTCTGTTCCTCCCCCTTTGCTGTCCCCCATCCGTTTCTCCCCCTTTGCTGTCCCCCTCCGTTCCTCGCCCTTTGCTGTCCCCTTCCGTTTCTCCCCCTTTGCTGTCCCCCCTCGATTCCTCCCCCTTTGCTGTTCCCCCTCCGTTTCTCCCCCTTTGCTGTCCCGCATCTGTTTCTCCCCCTTTCCTGTCCCCCATCCGTTTCTCCCCCTTTGTTGTCCCCCTCCGTTCCTCCCCCTTTGCTGTCCCCCCACCGTCCCTCCCCTGTGCTGTCCCCACTCCGTTCCTCCCTCTTTGCTGTCCCCCCTCCGTTCCTTCCCCTTTCCTGTCCCCCTCCGTTCCTCCCCCTTTGCTGTCCCCCTCCGTTCTTCCCCCTTTGCTGTCCCCTCCGTTTCTCACCCTTTGCTGTTCCCCATCCGAAATAATCTTCTACGGTTGCAGATTTTTGTATAAATTTGTGTTTCCTGTCTAAGTGCACGCTATTTGCTCTTCCTGTTATGCCTATGTTTGTTGGATTTTGCAGATAGTCCATATTTCGAAGATTCGTTTTGGGTCACGTTTCGTGTGAGCGCTCGTGTACGTAATTGTTAATCCATAATAAAATTAATGGTAGTTTTTAGAATCAATTGTGATTTGGGTATACCTAAAGGAAGGTGTTCACGAGGCGAAATGTGCTTGTTGGTGAAATTGTCTTTATTGTATTTATGAACCATGGCATATTGTTCGTCATGAAAATGGCAGCAGGGTATTGTGGTTATGTGTAACCTTTGGTTTGGTACTTTGCCTAATTTAGGTGCACAAAAAAGTTGTCATAAGATGTGTCACTCCTTTCACAAATCTCGCATTCAAGCATTTCATATTTCCAAGGAATAATTTGTGCTCGTCACCACAGCATCACTGTGGTTGCCTTGCAATGTCTCCGCATATCTTGTTCTCCGTCTCCCTCTCCTATTTTCTCCTCTCAATATCACTCCTCTTTCTTTCGTCTCTCTCTCTCTCTCTCTCTCTCTCTCTCTCTCTCTCTCTCTCTCTCTCTCTCTCTCTCTCTCTCTCTCGCTCTCTCTCTCGCTCTCTCTCTCTCTCTCTCTCTCTCTCTCTCTCTCTCTCTCTTCTCTCTCTCTCTCTCTTTCTCTCTCTCTCTCTCTCTCTTCTCTCTCTCTCTCGTTCTCTCTCCTCTCTCTCCTCTCTCTCTCTCTCTCTCTCTCTCTCTTCTCTCTCTCTCTCTCTCTCTCTCTCTTTCTCTCTCTCTTTCACTCTCACACTCAACCCTTCGATCACTTTTCCCCCGCAGTCCTTATTCGTCCGAATCTACAAAACGCCACTGCAACACGGCTTGTGCCTTCCAACTTCTCGTACGTATCATTTCCTTCCTTCTAGCTTTCACCCCTTTCATTCCTGTTCTCAACTTCTCTCTCAAAATGTCCCTCTCTTTTGCTCTCTCAGTTTCTCCATTTTTTCCTCTCCCTCTCTCAATACAAATACTCTTCTTCAATCTCACGTTACTCCCTATCTCTCTCTATATCTCTCTCAATGTCTCTATCTCTCTCTCTCTCTCTCCTCTCTCTCTCTCTCTCTCTCTTCTCTCTTCTCTCTCTCTCTCTCTCTCTCTCTCTCTCTCTCTCTCTCTCTCTCTCTCTCTCTCTTCTCTCTCTCTCTCCTCTCTCTTCTTCTCTCCCTCTCTCCTCTCTCTCTCCTTCTCTCTTCTCTCTCTCTCCTCTCTCTCTCTCTCTCTCTCTCTCTCTCTCTCTCTCTCTCTCTCTCTCTCTCTCTCTCTTCTCTCTCTCTCTCTCTCTCTCTCTCTCTCTCTCTCTCTCTCTCTCTCTCTCTCCTCTCTCTCTCTCTTCTCTCTCTCTATTCCTGTGTTTTGAAGTGTAGACAAGTTACTTTTATTGCGGTACTTATACGACCAATGTGTTTGCAAACTTTATTTATATAGTATATGTTTCACATCTAGCAATATTTGTTTGCGTGAACATTCTACAGAGTTAGATTTTTCCCATGGCTTCAACATGTTCATCTTTTTCGATGATCATCACCGGCGGAACGCTAGTCGGTGAGTTTGAGAAGGTGTATCGGCTCGAGCTGATACACATTATTGGTGATGGAAATTGCCTATATCGAGCCTTGTCAAAATGGTTGCATAACACGCAAGAAAGGTATGAGGAGGTCAAAGATAGGCTATTGAGACATGTGGTTGCGAACTGGAGAAATCCAGAATTCGAGTACTGGCTCGTCGCAAGAAGCGCATTCGATAGACCGTTTTTATCAGGTATCGATTATTACACACACGCCTCTAAATCTGGTGAATGGGGATCTAGCAATGAGGTGAAGGCGTTTTCAGTTGTTTTCAACGTGACGGTCATTGTTTGGGTAAGAAAAACCCATTTTTGGGCATGTTTTCGGGCGCGCAACCCTACCACATTTCATGGCGTACTTCATTTGAATTTTGATATCGATGCGAGCCATTATTCTCTTCTACTCCCTTCAAACAATGGAAGTTTATATGGCTCCAGATACGCGTCAGTTGAACCTGAGACAGCTACTATAGCACGAGCTAATAATGACAGTAATTCTCGTGGTGTGGGTAATAGCCTAAAGGAAGTAAAAGATAACGTAGATAACAGTAAGCAGGGAACAAGTAGTTCGTGCAATATAAGGCGAGATCATCAAGATGACGCAGCAACTACCATCGCTAGCAGTCGCGCTTGTCATCACACGCAACCAATCCGTGCTACACCAAATGTTAATAATGGATCTCACCAATATAAGAAGAAAGATTCACGTAATTCGATGACCATGTTATGTCTTTGTAGGAAATTAGTGGAGCATCATAAACCACGAAGCACGCACTTTATAGGTGTAAGACGTACAGCAAAGGGTTTTAAATTTTTGGTGAATTGTAATGGCAAACGTTATACGCATTCAGGTTTTGCGCACGACATAGATGCCGCATTGGCGAGAACATATTTCATTTGTAGCAAACTTCGTGAACATAAAAAAATATATACTTGATCTAACAAACGGGGTTCTAGATGATAGCGGTGGCCTTATCGCGCATCTAGAGCTCGACGATATTTTCAAGGACGATAACATTGAAGCAGTACCGGTAAAACAAAACAAGGATCAATATACGGAGAAGTTTTTGCAGAAATGCAAAGATGGACCCGATTTTTCATGCCCGTCATGTGGAACAATGTGTTTTCAACAAAACGTGGCAAAGGCGAAGCACGGAAATGCGGAACAAATCGTGTGTCAAAGTTGTGCACGTTACATTAGGAAAGGAAAGGATCCGCCATTTTTTACGTTAAATAAAGTAGGCTTTCCGTCTCAACCCGTTGAACTCAAAAACCTTACAACGCTAGAAGAGCGTTTAATAAGTCCGCGCATACCATTTATGAATATACGTTCATTGTCCATTGGAAAACAGTACGGTATACGAGGCGGAGTTATCAACATTCCAGTTGAAGTTAACCAGATGGTATCCCCATTACCGAGGTTGCTCGATGATACACATACCGTTACGGCCAGATTGAAACGCAAGATGGAGTACAAACATAGCGCATTTGAGGAAAACGTGAGGCCTGCTAAAATCTTGAAAGCGATAAACTTCCTTTGTAGACAACAACTTTTTACTGACAACAAAATTGTCTTAAACAAAATTAATTTGAACCGGTTAAGCACTATACACAGCAAACCACGTATGGACAATGCGAATTCAGCCAATGCGAATTCAGCCAATGCCGAAAGCGATTCTTCATCAAGAGAGTCAAGTGATAGCAACGATACGAATAGCGTAAACGTTGGTGTACTCGACACTCTTATTACGCAAGAGCATTTTTATCAGCATCCATCACAGAGCTTGGTGCAAATGGCACCAGGAGAGCAATCAAAACCATTGTCCATAATATTAGATAAAGATGTCGAAGAATTGAGTTTCCCAACAATCTATGGTGGTAATCATAGAGTGCGTGCAGCAACAGACTTGCATGTATCGTAGTCGGATATTGCAAAGTGGGAACTAAAGCATAGAAATGGGCGATGCTCATCAAATATATCCAACATTTTTTTCAAAATGTATAAAAAAGAGATATTACAGGTGCAAAATGTAATTGCCACGCGTGTACGACAAGACAAAATTAGGAATCTAGAAGCATTTACCGCGACAGATATGTTGAACGAAAATAAGCGTTTCACGCTTCAACAAAACGATACCTTATATAATGATTTTAAGGTCATCCGTTCAACACAACAATACAGAAACAATTGCAAGCGCGATCTTTTTGCACTTTTGCGTCAAATCGGTAGGCCAACGTTCTTTATAACCATGTCAATGGCAGATACCCGCTGGGTTGATCTTCATGCGATACTTTTAAGAGTAAATACATTACGTGGGAATCCGTGTAAATTGCCGTCCGGTATAGGCTTACCGTTACAGTATAGTACGATTACCACGTTGGTAAGAAATGACCCTGTGACTTGTGCACGATATTATGCTCATAGAAAGAGATTGTTGTTTTGTTATATGTTGAATAAGAAGTCAGACGTTCTTGATGGAATCGATGACTATTTTGCACTTGACGAATTTCAACATCGTGGCGCGCCGCATACGCATGCCGTTGTTTGGAGTAAAGGTGCGAACGAGATTGGCATCGCTGGAGCGGACGCTATTATAAGGTACGCAGATAAACATATTAGTACGAGCTCTAGAGGCTTACATCCACAATTGCTGTCGTTACAAACACACAAACACTTAAGAACTTGCCAACGATCGAGTTCCTTACGTAAGTGTAGGTTTGGTTTTCCAAGATTTCCATTACCTTCAACGATGCTTTTACATCCCATTCCTGCTACCCTCTCTGTACGGGAGCGACAAAAATTGGCGAGTGATGCAAGACGCGTTAAGGAGTGGCTCGATGGTGCATCGTCCAGAAGTAATATCACTTTCACTGTCTTTTTGCAAAAGGTTAGTCTTGTTTTCGATGAATATCTGTTTGTTATCCGGTCGTCACTAAAGCGAACAACACTTATTCTACGTCGTCAGGTAAGTGATGTCTACATAAACAATTATAATCCCACCCTTCTCAGAATGTGGAATGGGAATATGGATATTCAGTTGTGCATTGATCCATATAGCGTGGCAGCGTACATTGTATCGTACATGACAAAAACAAATAAAGGTATGAGTACCATGATGCAAAAGGCTTTAGCATACGCTCGTAATAAAAAATCAGGAATAAAGGGAATTCTTCGTACCATTGGAAACGCTATGTTGAATTCTCAAGAAATAAGCGCACAAGAAGCATGCTATTTGCTACTTGGGTTACAGTATCGCATGTCAACACGACAAGTCATCTTCATTAATACATCACCACATAATGAACGACTACTAACCCTTAAATCTATTAATAAATTGCGCCAATTAGAATCAACGAGCACGGACGTGTATGAACCCTACGCATGCATTCAAAAGTATAAGTTAAGGCCTGAAGCTATGGAACATACGTGCTTGGCCGATTTTATTTCAAAGTATGAATTGGCCCCATACGATTCGAGCAAGCATAAATTACACTTGATTGGTCCTGACTTAACTAAGGAAAGAGATTCTATTATAAGCGCGGAAAGTCTAAGATAATAAGATTTGTGAATTATCATAAGAATCAGAATTATAACAATTATATTCGAGAGAGGGTTTTATTGTTTCATCATTTTCGAGAGGAGCCAATCGACCATGCTGAATGTTCTGATGCATATCACAGATTTGAGCGAGATATTATTGCAAAAGAGCAAGAGTTCACAAAAGAGTTAGATACATGGGCTGATGCATTCAAAGAAGTCGAACAAGCCAACGATGATCGCATATCAATTGAAACACAAGATTCAAATGATATAGTTGACCATATCGATCTTGCAAACGAATTGAATATGCAAGATGTTGTTAAAAAGAGCACTGATTTGTTCAAGCATATCAACGTTGACAGTTCGGAATATATGCTGCTGGAGAAGATATTAAATGCGGAACAACGCGCGATTAGTGATCATGTCGTGCATCACATACGGAAAAGTTATACACCGCTTCGTCTGTTTATATCTGGTGGAGCTGGAGTGGGAAAATCGGTTCTCATTCGAGCTTTGACGGAAAGGATTACACGGATGTTTAACGCAACGATTCATTCTGACCCTACATCTCTCAACGTGTTGAAATTGGCGACATCCGGAGTTGCTGCTTTTAACATAAGTGGGTACACTATTCATAACGCTTTAATGATTCCAGTTACGCAAAACCGAACAATATCAAATCTATCATCAGAACGAGTGAACACGCTACGGTCCAATTTATGTGACGTGAAGGTTGTTATAGTCGATGAAGTTTCAATGCTTGGCGAGCACACATTTCGATGGTTGGATTGGCGGCTAAGGGAGTTACGAGGAAAACAACACATCCCGTTTGGAGAATTACATGTCATATTTGTAGGAGACTTTTTTCAGTTACCACCGGTAGCCGATAGATACTGTTTTGCAAAGACAAAATCATTGAATACAATGGTTGAAGATAACGTATGGGAGCTTTTCTCAATGGTTGAGTTAACAACTATAATGCGTCAAAAAGATGAGACCGAGTTTGCCGCACGCTTAAACAGATTGCGAGAGGGAAAACACACTAGAGAGGATGTCGATTTCTTCTTATCGTTGAATACGTATGGCGAGCAAAAATTAAGTGTCCAACATATTTTTGGAAGAAACGCAGATATAAACGAATTCAACAATAGAAAGTTTGAGCTAACGCACAACGAGAAGCATATCATACAAGCATACGACTTACATCTATTTGACAAACGTTCCACTCGATGTAAGCGACCATCAGGGAGCGCACCAAAGGATCCGAAAAAAACTGCGGGTCTTTATGCAACCTTATTCCTGTATGTTGGATGCAAAATTAATATTGTCTTAAATGTTGATACCACCGACGGCCTTGCAAACGGTACGTCTGGCACAATACATTGTTTTTCTATGGATGAAACAGATGAGGTCTCTATCATCTGGGTGCTATTTGACAACGTTCGGGTTGGTGCGAAGGTGCGTAACAACTGTAGAAGCATGTATACTACATCGGCAATAAACAATCATTTGTTAACCCCAATCGTTCGTGTCGAGCGAAAATTCTCTATTAACCGAATGTGCGAAGAGATCTCAAGGCTACAATTCCCCCTTCGCCCTAGTGCGGCTATAAGTATACATCGCAGCCAAGGGTCAACGTTCGAATCAGGTGTCGTTCATTTTGAGGGGCCCAATTTTTATCATGCAGCATATGTGGCTTTGAGCCGGTTCAGGTCACACCGTGCTTTGTATTTAAGTGGGTTTTCCGAGCGAACCATTCGTATTAATGGTGAAGTCGTTAAAGAAATGGAACGTCTTCGTAGTTCTAAGCTTACGATTTCTCCGGTCCCAATACATAATATCACATTGATTCCTTGCAAAGGAAGGTTTTGCTTTCAAAATGTGCGAAAACTAAAGGATATGGTTGCCATTCTTGGTGGACCATCTATTCGTCTGTTTGACTTTGTCTTATTACTCGAGACGCATTTAGCGGTAACTGACATTACCCGGCCCAATGAATATGGGTTCAGCATATATCGACAAGATCGTGATTTTGGGGGTATCCTGATTGCGCATAAATCATGTGTCTCTGTAATACATGAGGAGGACTGTGAGAAGACTCAAATTGTTGTGCTACGTTATAGTTGTTTGCCTGATACATACGTTTTATGTGTGTATCGTAATCCACAATCACCCTCTTCTAGGTTCCATCAATTTTTGCGGCGCGTGGTAGACAATATTCCGAGTGGCAAAGTCGTTATAATTGGTGACCGCAATTTTGATACAAAGAAAAATACATACCGCAAGGGTTAAACGAGTTCATGGCTTCTTCATCATTGTCTCAATGTGTTAAATCGTCCACGACCATACGAGGAACGTGTATAGACCATGTTTGGATTAACCAATCTAAATATAGCGTCGATGTATTCGTCGGTGAGACCTATTACAGCGATCACTTTCCTATCTATGTTGTAATTAAGTAACACGCCATTCTCTCTAGCTTCATTTGCCGCCTACATTCAATTGATTTTGCAGATCCTCTTCCGTGGCCATACTGTCTGGCGTCTGAGGTATATACTAGATATTTGATATTTCTATTGTTCATCCAACTATTTTCCCCTAAGTATTGGCACGCATGAGTGCCTCGATCTCCTATATGCTAACACCCAAACACTCAATTTCCTATGTGCAAAATGCAGAATCCTGGCATTATACTTTTTGCCGACCTTAATGCTCTCATAAAAAAGCATCCGGCTGATGAGTTTATGGTCCGTGCAATGGTCGTCGAAATACGCAACCACACTGATAAGGAGCTACAAGATGGAGTTCGATCTCCCAACAAGATTATTCTTGCGGACCGCAATGGCGATGTAATGGAGCTGCTTTTATGGGGAAAGCCAGTCTGGAGCACAGAAAAATGCTCTAGTACCGCCAAGGAGTTCACTTTGGGAAAGACGTATGACTTCCTCTACGTCGATTCCTCCAAAATCAAAGACATGAAGTACGTATTGTTCTTGTGAAGTTTGTAAGTCTACGTAGTATACTCATTTCCAATAATATACTTGCATATTGGATATTAAAGTGCACATATATTATCCTTCTCATACTCGTTATCATGCCATTTATATGTTATCATACTGCGAACTTCGTATCAAAACATCGCTGTGCTTGTCCGCAATAACGTAACGAATGTATCATGTTATTAGGTTCGCATACAAATGTGCTAAAACGAATCGTTCCATGCATTGTTTTCCCTATTTTCCGCATATGGTGCGTTGGCAAATACATATAACAGGTACAGCATGAGAGGCTCTGAGGGACAACTTGTATGGGTCCATCGCGTCTCACGAGCGCGATTGACTGACCCGGCTCACGCGATTAACCAGAACACATTTGTTCCGACCCCGCTGTCTGCTTTGGTTTCTGGTGGACAGAAACAGGTATGCTATTTATCGTAAAGAGTAGAGAATTCATTATTGCCGTAATTGTACCTTTTCGCAACCAAGCCGGATCATACCATTCACTAGATGACATTCGTTCCAACCCCACTGACCGCTTTGGCTTCTGCATACATCAATGTGTTTTGTGTTATTGTTACGAGTATAGATTTCATCATTGATGTGTCACTTCGCAACCAATTGCATTGATTTAGCAGTATCTATGTACGTAGTAAAATCGTGTCCAACCCTTCTTACATTTGTATGGCACTCACTATTTCAATGTCCATAGCCCGCATCGTTCCAGGTGGAGCTTACCATGCGTGCATTTTTTCCCGAGCACCACGCAACGAGCGATCTGCGAAATTCGGGACCATAGTGGTTCACTGCATTGGGTAAAACAGCCGTTGCACTGAACCAGATTGTGCAAAGGCACGCGCTTGAGGAGGGTATTCACTACCAGCTCGTTCATGTATTTGTATGGCTTACGGGAATCTACATATCGAACCGCCAAGTTCTGACGTCACCAAGGTCCGTTAACAATGCCAAGTGTCTCGTCACTAAACCAATCTCCTTATGATCCCATACTTTATATTTTCTCCGTCCTGCATTGTTTATATGTGTTCACTATTGACTTGCTTTACAATTTTATCTTCATTTACGTAATGTATATATTTCTACTCGTTGTTGTGACCTTCAGATCCCAAGTCCTTGAAATCACGGACGATGATGCAATCGCTCGCATTGCGCCGAACTTGAGCAACATTGCACCTGTTTGTGAGGATTGGGGCGAAGTTGCTTTGTAAGTTATTATTTTCAATCTTACTCAGATATCCTTAGCACTGTGCGGTCATTTATTGAAGCTGAACACCATGCACATTTTCGTTGCAGGCTTGCCGGCGTGGAAGATCACGCTCGTGCAAGGCGGAACGAAAATGTGGCCATTACACGCGGCACGATCACCGGATTTGTTGTCAATGCAGGACAACGCTGTATTCATGATGACACAGTTGAAGGGGGGGGTGTTTGCGGTCGCAATGCTAGCTACTTTTACACCAGCGAACGATGGAAGTGCTGCGCGGGACACGAGGAGATGGATGCCAAGTGTTTCACTGAGATTGGAGTTACATTCGACAATCAGGAAGGTTAGTAATTAATGCATAAATTATTGTACATGATACTCATAATTATCACGTTCTTCAGCTAAATATACGACACACATCTTACCTCTACACATACGTGCGCTCTTTTTCCAGTGCGTGACAAAAAAATCGGGATTCGCAAGGGCGTACTGGCAAAGATCGAATTGGAGGCGATCAAGCAAGTTATTCCGAATGCTTGTACCATCGAGTTCAGCATGGCAGACAACGAACAGAAACACGAAATGCTGACTGGTCTTATTGGAAGATGGCTCATCCAAGTAAGGAATATAACAACACAACAACATGTTGTTATTCATACCAACAAATTCGTCATTTGTGTTTTGTACAAATTTTTTAGTCACGTTTGACTTCTCTCTTGGCTTGTGTTATCCATATTATGCTCACAGGTGAAAGTATGTGGCATCTGGGATGGGATCACAAGGTCGATAATTTCACTCAATCGCCCCTTTCATACTGTGAGTATAATCACCATGTCGCTTTTGTATATTTACATACCGTGTATTGTTTTTCGTTCGAACTAAACTTTACCATCGACATCCTGTCCTGCTATACTGGATAATGCTTAGGACATCCCATCAACAAATGACAATAACAAGCGGATTGGTACCAACACTGATGCCGTACATCCGACAACTCCTGCGAAGGTTCACCGTCGTCTCTAAGAGTAAGTCATCGATACATATAATTTGTCCACTGAAATCTTCATATTATTATACTATACACATTTTTTCTACTATTTTCCATCCCTTTCAGGTGGATGGTCGTCCACTTACTCGGACAACTTGAATGAAATTGATACAATGAGTAGCAGCGAAACGTCACAGGGGAAACGGGAGGGGAGGGGGATGATTGGGGAGGAATGGAATGGGTGGGGTGGTGGGGAAGGTGAGTGCAGGGTCTAAGACTTGGGCAAGGTAGCATCTTAAGATAATGGGTCATATGTTTTTCATTTTTTTATAACCATACTTTTGTGTTAACCTATTTCTTTCCATATGTATCCCTGTAATGTACTATCACGTTGATCTATCATTCGGTCAACAGTGTACCACGTGGTATGCCTGTGTTTTCTACGTACCGCATTGCCACATCATGCACATAAAGCATTGATGCATTTGCTTCGTTGCACTCACTACTGTTCCGTATTTTTTGTTGTCAATGGTGTTTACCGTCTCTTGTGCATATGTTCTATGGTGTATTGTATTGTTACGTCATGCACATACCTAGTTGTATTGTATTGTCTCCGTGGAAACGATGCCGACTATGCCTAGTGCAATATACAATCTGCGATTGTCGTTGCCGGTCTGGGAACTCGCTTCCCATAACGTGCATGTCAGTCTCTATTGTAGCACGAAAGCATTGACGCGTTCGTTTTCCTACCCGTAATATTGTACTAGGTAATGTGCTCGATGGCATGCGTTATTAAGAGAGTGCATCTTGTTGTGGGTGCAGTGAGACGACGCAGAGTATGCCTAGTGCACAGTACAAATTGCGATTGTCGTTGCCAGTTTGGGATATTCTTTCCATAACGCGCATGTCAACACAAAAGCATTGATGCGTTTGCTACGTTGCATTCACTACTGTTCCGTATTTTTTATTGTCAATGATGTTTGCCGTGTCTTGTGCATATGTTTTACATGTATTGTATTGTTACGTCATGCACATACCTAGTTGTATTGTATTGTACCCGTGGAAACAATGCTGACTATGCCTAGTGCGGTATACAATTTGCGATTGTCGTTGCCGGTCTGGGGACTCGCTTCCCATAACGTGCATGTCAGTCTCTATTGTAGCACGAAAGCATTGACGCATTCGTTTTCCTACCCGTAATATTTTGCTATGTAATGTGCTCGATGGCATGCGTTATTAAGAGAGTGCATATTGTTGTGGGTGCAGTGAGACGACGCAGCGTATGCCTAGTGCACAGTACAAATTGCGATTGTCGTTGCCAGTTTGGGATATTCTTCCCATAACGCGCATGTCAACACAAAAGCATTGATGCGTTTGCTACGTTGCATTCACTACTGTTCCGTATTTTTTGTTGTCAATGATGTTTGCCGTGTCTTGTGCATATGTTTTACATGTATTGTATTGTTACGTCATGCACATACCTAGTTGTATTGTATTGTCCCCATGGAAACAATGCTAACTATGCCTAGTGCGGTATACAATTTGCGATTGTCGTTGCCGGTCTGGGGACTCGCTTCCCATAACGTGCATGTCAGTCTCTATTGTAGCACGAAAGCATTAACGCATTCGTTTTCCTACCCGTAATATTTTGCTATGTAATGTGCTCGATGGCATGCGTTATTAAGAGAGTGCATATTGTTGTGGGTGCAGTGAGACGACGCAGCGTATGCCTAGTGCACAGTACAAATTGCGATTGTCGTTGCCAGTTTGGGATATTCTTCCCATAACGCGCATATCAACACAAAAGCATTGATGCGTTTGCTACGTTGCATTCACTACTGTTTCGTAATATTTGTTTGCCATAATGTATTGTGTGCTGTTCTAATGTAGTATCTCTATCATTCTCCGCCGTAATTATCGACGGCGAATGATTTGAGACTCTCATCATTCATAGGTAGCTTAGATAGTTGTCCCAAATCTCTATGCTATTCTTATATTTTTATGTCGGTATGAGTATCGCCGACATATCAAATAAAATAACATGGATTTTTGTCTTGCACGATAAAATGGTTAGCTAAGTCTAACAATAGTAGTATAATAATAATAATGGATAGAAAAATAGAAGAATAGAAGAAAAAAATGACAATAGTAATAGGAACAATAGTAGTGGTAATAATAATAATAATAATAAGACAAAGAGATAAAACATGACAAATACATACACTAGAAACTACAAACAACAATAATAACGGGAATACGTTGTCAAACATGTGTAGTTATCATGTTTGTATAGACTGTATAGGGTCACCTTCTAGAGAGTACAACATTTAGGTATATGTTTGTGTACTCTCTCTCCCTTACATTATTCAATTCTAGGTTTGATATGGTATCACGAGTAGGTTTCGACCCCCCCCCCCCCCCCCCCCCCCCCCCCCTTCACCTACCGCTTCCGCTCCTCCCGTCGCGTCTCCTAGCCTCGCCTCGCCCCTCCTGAGCCCAGTCGCGACCCCTCCCCCTAGCCCCGTCGCGCCCCTTCCAGGGCCTCGTAGCGCTCCTCCAGGCCCCGTCGCGCCCCCCTTCCAGGGCTTCGTAACGCCCCTCCAGGCCCCCGTCACGCCCCTCCAGGGCTCTGTAGCGCCCCTCCAGGGCCCCGTCGCGCCCCCTAGCGCCCCTCCTGGGCTCCGTAGCGCCCCTCCAGGGCCCCGTCGCGCCCCTTCGCGCCCCTCCTGGGCCCCGTAGCGCCCCTCCAGGGCCCCGTCGCGCCTCTTAGCGCCCCTCCTGGGCCCCGTCGCGCTCCTCACAGGCCCCGTAGCGCCCCGTAGCGCCCCTCCTGGGCCTCGTCGCGCCCCTCCTGGGTTTCGTAGCGCCCCTCCTGGGCTTCGTAATGCCCCTCCCAGGCCCCGTCGCGCCCCTCCTGGGCTCCGTAGCGCCCCTACTGGGACCCGTCGCGCCCTCCCTGGGCCCTGTAGCGCCCCTCCCGGGCCCCGTCGTGCCCCTCCCAGGCCCCGTCGCGCCCCTCCTAGGCCCGTAGTGCCCCTCCTGGGCCCGTAGCGCCCCTCCTGGGCCCCCATTGCGCCCCTCCTGAGCCCCGCCGCGCCCCTCCTGGGCCTGTTGCGCCCCTCCTGGGCCCTGCCGCGCTCCTCCCTGGGCCCCGTATCCACCCTCCTGGGTCCCGTCGCCCCTGCTCGGCCCCGTCGCCCCTGCTCGGCCCCGTCGCCCCAGCTCGGCCCTGTCGCGGCCTCTCGGCCCCGTGGCGCCCGCCCTGCCCCTGTCGCAGCTGCCCGGCCCCTGTCGCACCTGCCCGGCCCCGTCGCGCCCGCCCGGCCCCGTCGCCCCCGCCTGGCCCTGCTGTGTCCTGCCCGGCCCCGTCGCTGCCGCCCGACCCTGTCGCTGCCGCCCGGCCTCGTAGCTGCCGCCCGGCCCTGTCGCTGCCGCCCGGCCTCGTAGCTGCCGCCCGGCCTTGTCGCTGCCGCCCGGCCCCGTCGCAGCCGCCCGGCCCCGTCGCAGCCGCCCGGCCCCGTCGCAGCCGCCCGGCCCCGTCGCAGCCGCCCGGACTCGTCGCTGCCGCCCGGCCCCGTCGCAGCCGCCCGGCCCCTCGTCGCGCCTGCCCGGCCCCGTCGCGCCTGCCCGGCCCCGTCGCGCCTGCCCGGCCCCGTCGCGCCTGCCCCGGCCCTCCATACTTCCTGGTACTGTCCCCCGTTCCCCGCACCACTTTGCACCCTCCTGCACTTTCCTGCCCCGCCTTGCACCGCATTGCACCTCACTGAACCGCACTGATCGCACTGCACCGCACTGGACCGCACTGCATCGCACTGCACCGCACTGGACCGCACTGCACCGCCCTGCACCGCACTGCACAGCACTACACCGCACTCCACTGTCCTCCACTGCCCCTCATGGCTGCTGAGCTTCGTTTTGATGCTGAGGGTCAGCCTCTGGAGTTCGAGGCGTGGTTGGCTGACCTTCGCCGCCACCTCACTGGTCAGCGGCAGGACGGCCACCCGCTTTCTGCACACCTAGACGGTATGCTCCCCTGCCCTGACCCCCCTGCTGTGCTGCCCGCTGATCCCACGCCCGCTGAGCGCGAGTCCACTGCCGCCGCTACCCTTGCCCGCTCTGTCTGGCTTTCCCGCGATGCCCTTGCTCAGCTCGCCATCAGCAATGCCCTCCCCACCCTTGAGCGCCCTCGCTTTAGAACCATTACTACCGCCCAGGCCTACCTCGATGCTGTCATCAAGCGCTATTCTACCCCTCCTGCTGCCTCAGTGGGTCGCCTGATCCTCCCCCTGCTCTTTCCTGACCTGGCGTCCTTCCCCACTGTCTCTGACCTCGCTGCCCACCTGCGCTCGATAGATGAGGCCTGGCGCGCTGCCTGCACTGATGCACAGCTTAGAGTCCACCAGCCTCCCATGACCTCTACCCTCTACCTCCTTGCCACCCGCCTCCCTGACCGCCTTGCCGCCGCCCGCGACCAGTTCCTTAGCATCCACCCTGCTGCTCTCACCCTCACCGACTTTGTTGACACCCTGACTGCCATAGAGACTCGTCACCGCTCCATAGCCCAGGCGAGCGGTACAGTACCGGTCCCTATCTTTCAGGGTTGTGCCCCCGCTCAGTGTACCTTCTCCGACGGCTCTGTCGCTGTGGCTGAGACTGCTGCTGCAGTGCAGTCCCGCTCGGGGAAGGGCCGCCGCCCCAAGGTTGGGAGCGGCGGAGGTGGCGGGGGTGCGGGTGGGGGTAGTGGTGGGCATCACCCAGACGTTTACCCTGCCGGACTCCCCGCAGCAGAATGGGGTCGCTGAGCGACGCATCGGTTTGGTCATGGAGGTGGCTCGCACCTCCATGATCCACGCCGGTGCACCCCATTTTCTGTGGCCGTTCGCCGTGCGCTACGCCGCTCACCAGCTTAACCTGTGGCCGCACCCCCAGCGGCCGCAGGTTTCGCCGACCCTTCTGTGGACCGGGTCCCCTGGTGACGCGTCTGCGTTCCACGTCTGGGGCTGCCTTGCTCACGTTCGTGCCTCTGGCACGGACAAGCTCACTGCCCGCACCCTCCCCTGCGTCTTCCTCGGTTTCCCCCTTGACGCGTCCGACTGGCACTTCTACCACCCGCCGTCTCACCGCTTCTTTCACTCTCGAGACGTCACCTTTGACGAGTCCGTCTCCTTCTACCGCCGCTTTCCCCACCGTGGTCCCCCGGTTACTCCCCCCCTGTTCCTGGTTCCTCCCTCCCTGGTGGCCCCTGCCCCTCCCCCCCCCCGCCCCCCCGTCCGGCCCCCTCTGGTGTGTCTCACGTCACCCCCCTCCCGTCGGTCGTTCCGGTCGACGAGTCTTCTGACTCTGGTAGTCCTTTGGCGCAGTCCTCGTCGTCTGTCCCTCCCCCGGTGTCTCCTCCTCCACCGCCTCCGCAGCCGCCGTCGCCGCAGCTGCTGCAACCGTCGTCTCCGCCGCCGCCGCCGTCGAGGACGTCGCTGCAGCCGCCGCCGCCGCCGCCGCCGTCGTCGCTGCCGCTGTTTGTGGACTCTGGGGGTGCTGGAGTTGAGGTGGGTACTAGTCCCGGGGCTCCTGTCGTGGCTTGTCCCGGCGGGCCTGGGGGTGGTACCGGTGCTGGCGGTGTTTCGGGCTCTGGGGGTGTCCCTTCTGGGGGTGCCGGTGTGGAGGGTTCGGGAGGTAGCCGTCGCGCAGCTTGTGGCCCTGGCGTTGGTGTTGTGTCGCCGCAGCAGCAGTCCCCGCCGGTGTCCGCCCTCCGTCTGCTCGGCCTTCCGTCTCCTGACCCTGCGCCTGTTCCTCCCCGGCCGTCTCCCCTTCTTCCCGTCTACGGCCCCGTGTTCCCTCCGCCGGACTTGTCCCCGGCTCGTTTTCCCCCTCGTTCCCCACCCGTGTCCCCTCCTCTGTCTCCTGACCCGACGCCGCCCTCTCACGTCTGGTCTCGCCGCCCCTCCCGTGCTCGTCCTGTCTCCCCCGTCCCGCGCACTCACCCTATGTTGCTCCGCTCCCACGCGTTTCGTCCTCCCCTCCTCCCGTCTCCTCCTCCGTCCTCTCTTGTCGTTGCGTCTCCTCCTCTGTCTGACTACTTTCGTGCCGCTCGTCCTCTTGTTCCTCGGGTCCTTGCCTCTCTCGTTACCGACCCGTCTGTTCCAGTGTCGAGTCTTGACGCCCTTGTCGCTGCGGTCGCTGACTTCGCCTCTACCCGCCGCCTTGACTACGCCTCCGCTCTGGTCTCTGACCCTGCCTGTCCTCCGTCTGTCGGGGGTGCTCCTGCCCTCGGCAGTGACGTCCTGGAGGACCGCCAGTTTGAGCTTGCTTTCCTGTCCGAGGCTGCTCCCCATCTCTGTTCCATGCTGCTAGTCCCTGAGGGTGACCCAGACGCTTTTGACATCCCGACCCCTCGTACTTACGCTGAGGCGGTTTCGGGACCTTGGGCCTCTCAGTGGATAGCTGCCATGGAGCAGGAGATGGCATCTTGGAGATCCACCGGCACCTTCGTCGACGCAGTTCCCCCACCTGGGGTGAACGTGGTCGATGGCCGTTGGCTCTTCAAGGTGAAGCGCCCTCCTGGAGAGCCGCCTGTGTTCAAGGCGCGTTACGTGGCTAGAGGCTTCAGTCAGCGCGAGGGGGTGGACTTCTTTCAGGCTTTCGCTCCTACCCCGAAGATGACTACTCTTCGGGTTCTGCTACACGTAGCGGCTCAGCGTGACTACGAGCTTCACTCCCTCGACTTCTCCACTGCCTTTCTTCAGGGCAGCCTTCACGAGCAGGTCTACCTGCGTCGTCCTCAGGGCTTTACTGGCACCTTCCCCCCTGGGACCCAGTGGCTTCTGCGGCGCCCAGTCTACGGCCTGCGCCAGGCGCCTCGTGAGTGGCACGACACGCTGCGTGCTACTCTTGCTGACCTGCAGTTCTTTCCGTCCTCTGCAGACCCCTCGCTCTTCGTTCGTGCTGGCTCGACTCCGTTCTACATCCTCGTCTACGTAGACGACCTGGTCTTTGCCACAGCTGACAGGGACGCACTGGCCTCCGTGAAGGCAGAGCTGCTGAAGAGACACACCTGCACTGACCTTGGAGAGCTGCGCCGTTACCTTGGCTTGCAGATCTCCAGGGACAGAGCCGCGCGCACCATCACCCTGACTCAGTCACACTTGGTGCGCCAGGTCCTTCAGAGGTTCGGCCTTCAGTTCTCCTCCGCACAGCCCACCCCTCTTCCTCTGGACCACAGACTCTCCGCTCCAGTTCCTGAGGAGTCGGTAGATCCCAGTGGTCCTTACGCTGAGCTAGTGGGTTGCCTCATGTACCTGATGACTTGCACTCGCCCAGATCTCGCATACCCTCTCAGCATCCTGGCTCGTTTTGTAGCCACAGGCAGACACCGACCTCAGCACTGGTCTGCCGCTAAGAGGGTTTTGCGTTATCTTGCAAGTACATCGGGCATGGGGTTAGTGCTAGGCGGACGCAGGCCAGTGGTCCTTACTGGACACACAGACGCTTCTTGGGACGACGCCGAGACGCTCAGGTCTTCCCAGGGCTACTGCTTTAGCCTTGGCTCAGGTGCTGTCTCGTGGAGAGCTACCCGCTCCTCGTCTGTTGCCCAGTCCAGCTGTGAGGCTGAGATCTACGCCGGTGCCATGGCGGCACAGGAGCTCCGCTGGCTGACCTTCTTGCTCACTGACTTAGGTGAGCGGCCTAGCTCTGCCCCGGTCCTGTACGCTGACAACAGGGCCATGATTCTCCTGTGTCAGGAGCCTCGACTCGAGGGCAGAGCGAAGCACATCCAGCTGCGGTACTTCCTCCTGTGCGAGCTACAGCAGCGTCGCCAGGCTCGCGTAGTACACTTGGCCTCCGGTGCCAACACAGCTGATATCTTTACGAAGGCGCTTGCGCCTAAAGATCATCAGCGGCACTGTTTACAGCTTGGTCTGGTTCCTGTAGTCTCTCACTTACTCGGGCCTTGACTTTGTACTGTCGTCTATATATATATATGTATACTCTCAGACTGGACTTGTGTCCTCTCACAGTGGTTGGACTAGTAGTGCCGCCCTGTACTCGTTCTTGCCTTGTCTGTACTCCTTCTGACTGGTCTTTTAGACCCTTGTCTCAGAGGCTGGACTAGTAGTGCCACCCTGAGCTGCTTGTCTAGAACATTCCCCTATGCAGTCCAGGGGGTGTGTCAAACATGTATAGTTATCATGTTTGTATAGACTGTATAGGGTCACCTTCTAGAGAGTACAACATTTAGGTATATGTTTGTGTACTCTCTCTCCCTTACATTATTCAATTCTAGGTTTGATATACGTATGTGGCAATAAATAATACTAATACTAATAAATATAAATGCCTCTTGTAATAATATAATATAATATAATATAATATAATACAAATCTTTAGAGTAAAGGATGCATTAGACCCTAAAAAAATGATATGGGTTATTATCTCGATAAGATTTAGAAAAAAAAACAAACAAACGATATGAGTTATTATCTCGATAAATTTTAGAAACCAAAAATGATATGGGTTATTATCTTGATAAGATTTAGAATAGAATAATATGTAATGCAATATCTGTCCACCACAATCGGTCCACCGACCGATTATAAAGGGTTGCTACGCAACCCAAAAAATAGTTCATGCTTGACTTGACCACACCATACCGTAATAGACATTGCATTTCACGCCGTCTTATCAACAATACTTTTGTATTAACTTCTCCAACTGGTTACGTGCATACTTCGCCAGCGATCTTGTATCGAGGATTCCCAGTTTGTTGGCAGCGGCTGTTGCCGAAATGGGTGTGTGCGGGGCGCCTGAACGGATGGCCATATGTCCACCATGCGGGCAGATTGTGCGGGGAAGAATTGTCGTTTGAAGCAGTATCTCCTCGAAAATGATGGGTACTGTGCTAGAAGTCACCTCGGGGGTTCGGGGGTGTTTTCTGAGTACGCCGCTTTCCCGCACTGTGCATGGGATCCAAATCAATGTATACTGGACAGTCATGTTTTTACGGGAACGAGATTCTGCCCAAAAAGTTAATTGTTTCATAACCTATACCCTTGTGCCCCCAAAACCACCTGGTTTGACTTCTCTGGGTTCAATCCTGCCTTGTCCTCAACCACACATGCACACATGTGAAGGCTGGCCCTGGTCCGGTTCAAATGTGGGGCGTGGTACATACAGTGCACATTTCAGGTTCGGCAAGCAAGGTTCGAGACCAGTTACCCTTCTAAATCGTTCTATACCCGAACATACCAGCTGACCAACGAAGGTATGGAGGTAAGGCAATCCCGAAGCTAAGTCGCAACAAAGCCGAAACAGGAAGAGGGAATCCCGAAGCAAGGCGCTATCCTTCTGCCCATGTGCAATCCATCAACCCAACGTAGAAAGGGAATTCCTGCCTGTGTTGTGTGTTGTACAGTTCACACCCCCCACCCCAACTTCTCGCCCACTCACGCCCTGGGTGGGAGGAGTGACGTAGTGTCAGAATTTCACCTACCTCCGTCACCTCTTTCATACCCGCTAATCTCGACTCGTCCCGTCCCGTCTCGTGACGCATATGCCGCTCATAGCAATCGGCGTCGCGAATGCGTTGGCCCGGGAACATGATTTCCGTTCGCTACTGCGGCTAAATCCCCGAAAGCTTTCGCTCGTTTCGAGTGATCGAGGCTCGTATTGGCGAGAACAGATACCATTTGTGATCCTTTCTCCCTGGACACAAGCGCCGCGCCTCTACAGCAGCTGCTGCTCGACCTGCTTGTTAACACGCTGTTAGGGAGGAACGACGCCTAAATTGCTGATGTCTTTGGCAAGCCAACGCTTTTTTTCTTCCAGAGGCATTAGCTCTATCAGTGGTCTCCGCTTGTTCGTGGTAGGGAAGTGGTCGACCGTTTGTCATTAGACGAGGTGTTAGTTGGTTTTACCCCAAGGATTACGGGAGTAAAACAGGAATCCTTCTGTTTCCGTGTTGCATCTGCTGAGTCCTCCGATGTCGCGAGATGGACGGTTTCGATTAATCTCCACTCATTCCTGTAATCTCAGGGCTAATTTATCACGTTCCAGTGGTCGCAGACTAAATCGCAGATTTTCCGAAGTTCATTAGATTTGGTCCCTGAGTTAATAATTGGTGCGTAGAATTGTGCAGACTATGGCAGGAAGCGACCCGTGGCTGTAACCCTGCTGATCTTCTTACCTCCTGTCAAGCGCATATACCCGCTAGAAGCAGTGCGAGGTTCCGTTATAGTGGAAAATTTGCGGGCTTATAACGGGAAGCAGCATGGCGAAGGTAGCGGATCTTATAATGGGGATGGGAATTTCGCACGGGACTGAGTTGTTACTCGCCTACAGCCCGTTCGGCGAATTCAGCGAGCTGCTTCGCGAAACGCTGAAGAAGGTTCCTCCCAACATGCAATGGTTCTCGTGGGTATGTCCACTCGCCCTTCATTTTGTGCCTTGCTAGTCATTTTGCAAGCCGCCTGCTCTTTAGTTTTTCCCCTATCTTTGTGTCCTCCTCTCCGTTTCCCCTCCTCACTCCTCCCCTCGTCATGACCTTCGTATGATGTCAATGTCTACCTTCACACACTGTGCGGAGTCTATTTTTGAGGCGACTCAAAGATGTCAATGTCTACCTTCACACTCTGTCCCACCTCCACACACTGTCCCACCTCCACACACTGTCCCACCTCCACACACTGTCCCACCTCCACACACTGTCCCACCTCCACACACTGTCCTACCTTCACAGATAGAAGACTGTCGAGAGCCCACAAGCGAATTGTTAAGCTATTCTGTCTATTCTGTCTAGGCTTTTACCCTAAAACCAGCTCGCTGTGACTCTTGAAGTCTTGTGAAGCTGCAAACCGCCAAACCCCCCCTTCTGTAGAATGGCCACGATGTTACCCCCCTGTCCCGCATCCCCTTCTCCACTACTCCCGGGCTTTGACCAAGTAGGTTTCCTCTTCCACACCCACCGCCAAGGGTTCGTTCGTCTACTCCACGTACGAGTGCACACGTGCTTCACATGCTGAACGCTCATTGCCTCTTCCCTTCCCAATACGCAAAGCGTACAGACCGTATATTCCAACATAGTGCTCCACCTCTTCCATTTGCCATCCTCTCCAAGTCTGCTGGGGTTTGACCAAGTAGTTTTCCTCTTCCACATCCACCGCCAAGGGTTCGTCTTCTCTGTACTCCGTAGTAGCAGTACGAGTGCCTCACACACTTCTTGCTGCAATCCCCCTCCCCCACCCCACCCCATCCTCCTCCCCCCACCCATCACCCTCCCCCCACCCATCTGCCTGCCCCGCTTTCCTGCAGGGCTTTGATCTAGTGATCTTCCTCTTCCACGTCCACCAAGGGTTCGTCTACTCCAATCCAGCATACTAGTGCCTCATTTCAATCTCCCTCCCCTTTCCCCCTCTCTGATCATAGGGCTTTGACCAGGTGATCTTCCTCTTCCACGTCCACCAAGTTTTCGTCTACTCCATTCCAGCATACGAGTGATTCACACGCCTCTTGCTTCACTCCCTCCGCCCCTTCCCCCCCCCCGCCCCCTCCCCCCTTCCGCCTCCCCCATTTTCCCTGCAGGGCTTTGACCAAGTGATCTTCCTCTTCAAATCCACCAAGGATTCGTCTAGTCCATATTAGCATATGAGTGCCTTACACCACCTCATGCTGCACTCCCTCCGCCCCTTTCCTCCCCCCCCCATCCGCCTCCCCCATTTTTCCTGCAGGGCTTTGACCAAGTGATCTTCCTCTTCCACATGCACCTAGGGTATATATTCTCCATAGCAGCATACGAGTGCTTCACACGCAAAGAAGCTCGCAGCAAACTCACCGCCCTCCGGGACCTTTTCCTCTCCTCCTCCTCCACCCCATCTCCCCCCGAAAAACCTTCCGACCTGCCCGAACCCGCCCGCGAAACCCTCGAAAAAACCATGAAATCATGGATTGTGAATTCCCGCGGGGTGGTACCGGCCCGGCTCATCCTAATCCTCCACCCGGGGGCTCCCAAGAAATTCCTGACTAAGGAAGACCAAGCGCCCGACTTCGTACAAGCGGCCGAAGGGAGCGGGACTGCCCGGCTCAAAAGCGCTCTGGAGGAAATCGATGAGAACGACGACGACTTTGTGTTCACCATCCGCAAGCCAGGGGCCGGGAGCGGTGGGGGGGATGATGACGATGGTGAGGACTTCGTTTTCAACATCCCAAAGAAGATTGTGCAGGCGGTTGCCGCCCCGATGATCTTCACCAGCCCGCATCCCCGGCAGATGCCTGCCTTCGCTGCTGGCCCCACTGCTGGTTCTGGCGGCGGCGGCGGCGGCGGCAACAGTGGGAGTAACAACCGGGTGCCATCGGGGCAACAATCAGGCAGAAAAAGTCCTGCTATGTCGGGTGCAAAGGTCTCTCCAGATGATGCAGATGGTGGGGGAGGGGGAGGGGGGGAGGGGGCACCGGCCCAGAGTGGGTTGATGGCTCGAGCCAGAGCCGCTTGGTCCGTGCAAGTGGGCCGATCAGGGGGGAAGGACGGGGGGGGGACGTGGGAGGGGGAGAAGATCCGCGGGCAGGTGGGCATGCTGGCGCCCTCCGGGCTGACCTGGGAGGAGGAGATCGCGTCTCAGCTGGCGTCTGTAGGCGTGCTGGTGGGTCCAGCTAAGGCGCAGGCAGTGGCTGCTGCCGCTGCTGCTGTGAAGGAAGGGAAAGCGGGTGCGGGTGATGGTTCTGGCGGCGGCGCTGCTGGTGGTGGTGGTGGGACAGGAGGCGGGGGGGCAGGCGGAGGGGCAGCAGCAGCTGCAGGAGGAGCAGCAGGAGGAGCAGGAGCACCGGGTGCGACTGCCCCGAGAAACAGGCAGAGCCAGCCGGCGCTGGACCACGCCCGCTCCTTCTCCACTGCAGGGGCGGGCGTCGGGTTCGGCATGCAGGGCTCGAGGCTCATAGACCGCGCGTATGTGGGCATGCCCGCCCAGGCTGCAGGTCGGCTGTTCGCGCGCAACACCTCCGTGCCCAATGGGGGCAGGCCAGCTGGCGGGGCGATCGGGGCGGGGTTTGGTGGGGGGCTGGGGCGGCTGGCTAGGGGGATAAAGAAGACGTTTAACCTGCAGAGCAGCCATGATAAGCTGATCGGGTGACTCGATGCAGAGAGTGTCCTTGACATGGCCCAGAGTTTGGAGCAGCGTTCGGTGGTGTGGATACCTGGGAAGGCTGGCACGGGGGCTGAAGAAGACGGATGGTTCAACCTGCAGAGCAGCCATGATAAGTTGATCGGGTGACTCGATGCAGAGAGTGTACTTGACATGGCTCAGAGTTTGAAGCAGGGTTCGGTGGAGGCCTGGGAAGGCTGGTGGGAGGGTTGAAGAAGACGTTCAACCTGCAGAGAAGCCATTACAAGCAGATTGGGTGGGATGCTGAGGTGTCGTAGGAGCGGACTGGGCGATCTTGCGAGAAGTCGTAGGAGAGGATTGAGTGATCTACCAAGGAGAGTTGTGAGGCAGCTCATAATCTGGAGCAGGGTTTGGTGGGGGCATGGGAAGGCTGAGGGGGGGGCTGAAGAATAATGTTCAATCTGCAGAGCAGCCATGACAAGCTGATTGGGCGAGATGTTGAGAAGTCATAAAAACGCATTGGGTGGTCTACAATGCAGAGTTGTGAGGCCGCTCAGGATTTGGAGCTGGGTCTGGTGGGGGGCTTGGGCTTTGTCGCCAGGGGGCTAAATATGAGCGTCTAATTTGCAGAGCAGCCATAACAGGCTAATTTGGCAGGAGCGGATTGGGTTGTTTACAAAGGAGAGATGTGAGGCGGCTCCTAGTTAGGAGCAGGGTTTAGTGGGGAGCAGCCATGACAAGCTGATTGGGGGATTTGGTGAGGAGTTTTTTTCTATGCAGGTAAAGCAACCAACAGGGTCTGGGTCTGGTGGTGGGCTTGGGTTGGGATGGGAGGCTGAAGAAACGTTTGATTTGCTGATCAGTTGTGTTCCGAGAAGGATGGGTGCGCTACTCGTTCCTGCTACAGCAACTAGTGGGGTTTATCAGGCATCAAGGGGTCATCACTATGAGGTGTTACGCTGTCTAAGTGCGTCACAAACATGTGATTGTATCTCATAACAAATGCGGTCCACCCTGCCACCTTGTTCAGATCAAATTGACACAACTCAGTAACTAACCACTGAGTAGCGGGCTTAGAAAGGGCTTGTTAAGTAGCGAATCAGTGCGCCCAGAACCCCCCAGGCATAGAGGCCTGTGGGCCACAGGCCTTCCACAGGCTGTGGCCCTTCCCCAAGGATATTCTCAAGGGCAACCCCAGCGGATCTCTCGACACCCCCCCTCGCTGGGATAGGCAGAGGAAATGAGCGCCTCTGCAGCGCTGGCACTGGGAATTGAACTCGAGTTACCCACGCTCAGATAATATGACAACTCAATCACTAACCACCAGGGCCTCAGAAGTCAGACCAAAAAGGCCTGAATGGTATATGCAATATGTTATTATAGGCTAGTTAGGTGTATGCCTTTAGAGTGTACAACCCCCTAAGGTAAAACCACTATGTACTGTACTTTCTTATCTATCTGGCTACTCTGAAATGGTATCGCATAGGTTCTGTCCTCCCACCCTCTTCCGCCCTCGCCCTTCCCTTAGTGCCCTGCTAGTCCCTTAGCGCCCCGCTGGCCCCGCTAGCCCCTACGCGCCCTGCTGGCCCATTAGCGCCCCCCTGGCGCCGTTCGTCCCGCTGGCCCCTAAGCGCCCCGCTGGTCCGTTAGCGTCCTCTGGCCCCCGTACGCCCCGCTAGCCCCGTCGCGCCCTGCCAGCCCTGTGCGCCTCGCTCGCCTCCTGCGCCCCGTACGCCCCGTACGCCCTAGCCTCACAGGTTTCGTCGTGTCCCGCTGGCCCCCGTTCGCCCTTGCTGGCCCCGTGCACCTTCCTGGCCCCGTGCGCATTGCTGGCATGTGCACATTGCTGGCCCCATTCCTGCCCAGCTGGCCCCATAGCGCCCTGCTGGTCCCTTGCGCCCCGCTGGCCCCGTTCGAGCCGGCTCTTGTTCCTGCCGTTCCCAGCGTGCTGCGTCGCCGCCGTACCACCGTGCGGTCGCCGTGCCATCGCCGCGCCGTCACCGTGACGTCGCCGTGCTGCCGCCGTGCTGCCGCTGTGACGTCGCCGTGCCGCCGCCGTGAAGCCGTCGTGCCGCCACGGTGCCGTCGCCGTGCAGCCGCCGTGCAGCTGCCGTGCCGCCGCCATGCAGCCGTCGTGCCATTGCCATGCCGCCGCCGTACCGCCACCGGGCTTCCGTCCTCCCGCCCCCGCCGCGCCGCCGCCGTGCCGCTGCGCCGCCGTATAGCCGTGCCGCAATGCCGCCGTGAAGCCGTGGAGCTGCGCCGCAGTGTAGCCGTGGCGCCGTGGCGCCGTGGAGCCGCGCCGTAGTCTAGCCGTGCCGACGTGCCGCCGTGTCGCCGTGCAGCGTGTCGTTGAGGTCGTGCGATGGCGGACGCTGTGCTGCGCCTGGACGCGGAGGGGCGCGCGATTGACTTCAACGCCTGGCTTGTCTACCTTCGCCAATACTTGACAGGTCAGCACCAGGATGGCCACTGCCTGGCTGTTCATGACAATGGCTTGCTTCCCCACCCCCCCGTGCCTGTTGCTCTCACTGACGCCCTCACCACTGCTGAGCGTGATGCCTTTACCACTGCTGCACTTGCTCGCGCTGTCTGGGATTCGCGCGACGCCGTAGCACAGCTTGCCATTAGTCATGCCCTCCCCATGTCTGAGCGTCCCCACTTTACCGCTGTAGCGAACGCTCAAGCGTTCTTAGAGGCAATTGTTGATCGCTACTCCAAGCCCGCCTCCGCCTCCGCTGGCCGCCTGATCCTCCCTATGTTTTTCCCTAGCCTAGCGTCCTTCCCTCCTGTCGCTAACGTAGCCACTCACCTCCACGCACTCGACGCTAGCTACCGCGCTGCTAGCACTGAGGCCCAGCTCACTGCCTTCCCGCCGCCGCTGTGCGCTACCCTTTACCTCATAGCCACTGCCCACGACCACTTCCTTAGTCAGCACCCCGGTGACCTCACCCTTACCGCCTTTGTCGCTGCCTTGTCCGAGATAGAGACTCGCCAGCGTACTATCGCTCAATCAAGTAGTACTGTGGCATTCCCTATATTTCAGGGTTATGCACCCTCCCAGTGCACTTACGCTGACGGTTCTGCCACTATCGCTGAGACAGCCCCAGCTGCTGAGACCGCTGCTTCGCGCAGCCGCGTTAGCATAGGGGCCGCCGCCCCAAGGGGGGGCATGGTGGAGGTCAGGGTGGTGGGGGTGGTGGGGGTGGTGGAGGTGGAGGCGGGGACAGCGGTTCCGACGAGGGGACCGGGGCTGGTGCCTCGGAGCAGCACCAACAGCAACAGCCGCAGCAGCAGTAGTCTGTGTAGAAGTCGGAGCAGCAGCAGCAGCATTCATGGGGCCGCCTCCCGCCGGAGTGGCCTGGTGCCTCTGGGGGTGGTGGCCATGGTGGCGGCCCTCGCAGCTCGGCGTCGAGCGGCAGCTCTAGCGCTGGGGGGTGCCAATACCAGCTCCAGACCAGCCCCCTTCATGGCCCAGTGTGTGGTCGCCCGCACCCTACCACCCGCTGCTTCTGCCGGCTCGACGACCTCTTTCGCTGCCGCTTCGACCCGACGTCGGACCTCCCCGACTGGTTCAGTCTTGTGCGCCGTGGTGTGTCTCTTTTTGAGTTAGACATGGATAAGATTTGTTTTGCTTTGCATTCGCTGTATGCTAATGCCTCTAGTGTGACTGGACCTTATTACCCTGTGTTGCCTAGTTTAGGTGTGCCACTTGAGTGTAGTCTAGACTCCCCTGCTGCGTCAGGCGTAGGACCTTCTGCTTTGTTTAGCCTAGGCTCCACGCTCTCTCCTCTACCAGCTGCAGCTTCCGCTTTGCTCTCCTTCACACTTGACTTTGACGCGTCTGCCTACTTCTTCCGCGACCACACTGCGCTGACACCGCATGCCGCCCCTGCTACTGTCGCGCTTGCTGACCCCTCCTCCGGTCCGGTAATTGCTCGTAGCTCCACAACCCTTCCCTGTCTGGCGATTCCTTCGGGCTCCCTTACGGGCCTGCACATCCCCTCTTTCTCCAGGAACCTAGTTGGTCTCGACTGTCTTCAGGACCTCGGCGTCACCACTATGTTCCATGGACACGAGCGGTACACAGTCTGTACCGATGCCGCTACAGGTACCCCCCCCACCACGTTCCTGCGGGACCCTCGGTCTGGCCTATTTACCCTCGACACCGAGTCCCCTTGCTGAGGGCGGCCCCCCAGGGGCCTGCGTCTACTCATGTCGCTGCGGCCTGCTCGTGTCGGTTGCTCACTCACCCGTCGCTTCTGTGGCACCACCGTCTAGGTCACCCCGCACTTCCTCATCTGCGTCACATGTCCCAGCACGGTCTTGTCCTAGGTCTCCCTTCGTCGCTCCCTGCCCTCCCTCCCTCACATGCGCCGCCGTGCATGCCTTGTGTCGAGGGCCAGCTGCGCCATGCTCCATACTCCTCCTCGCTTCGCCCTGCCATTGCGCCACTCCAGACCCTGCACCTGGACGTCTGGGGCCCCGACCCCGCCCCCGGGCCACGTCGAGAGCGCTACTTTCTAGTGCTTGTCGACGACTATACGCGCTACATCACGGTGTTTCCTCTGGAGCAGAATGCCAATGTGCCTGACGTTCTTATCCCGTGGGTCGTAGCTGCGCGCGTCCACCGTAGTCTCCCCGTGCTGTATCTCCACTCCGACCGTGGTGGCAAGTTTGCCCCTGGTCGGCTGGGCCAGTTCTGTCGTGTAGAGAGCATCACCCACTCGTACACCCTGCCGGACTCTCCGTAGCAGAATGGGGTCGCTGAGAGACGCATCGGTTTGGTCATGGATGTGGCTCATACCTCCATGATCCATGCTAGTGCACCCCATTTTCCGTGGTCGTTCGCTGTTCACTACGTTGCTCACAAGCTTAACCTATGGCCGCACTCTCAGCAGCCACAAGTTTCGCCGACTCTTCTCTGGACCAGGTTCCTTGGTGACGCGTCTGCGTTCCACGTGTGGGGCTGCCTTGCTCACGTTCGTGCCTCTGGCACAGACAAGCTTACCGTCCGCACAGTCCCCTGTGTCTTCCTTGGCTTCCCCCTGCACTCGTCTGACTGGCACAAGCTTACCATCCGTCGTCCCATCGCTTGTTTCACTTGCAAGACGTCACCTTTGACGGGTCTATCTCCTTCTACCACCGCTTTTCCCACACACGTCTCCTGGTTTCCCTGCCTCTATTTCTGGTTCCCACTCCCCCGGTAGCCCCTGTTCCTCCCCCCCCCCGTCCTGCCCCATGTGTTGTCTCACGTCTCTCCCCTCCCGTCGGTTGTCCCGCTCGAGGAGTCGTCTGACTCTGGTGGCCCCGCGGCTCAGCTCTTGTCTTCTCCTCTGCTGACGCCGTAGCAGCCGCCGTTGCCATAGCAGCAGCTGCTGCAGTCTCCACCGCCGCAGTCGCCGCCGCAACAGCAGCCGCTGCTGGGGTCCACGGGTCCTCGGGGTGGCACCGGTGTCGGAGAGGGTGGCGTGGAACTTCTCGGCTGTAGACGTAGTGCAGCTGGAGGTTCTGGTGTCGACGTGGAGCCGCAGCCGCAGGAGTCGCCACCGGTGTCTCTTGTCCCGCACTACCCCTTGTCTAGCCTAGGGGGTGTGTCAAACATATATGCAATATGTTATTATAGGCTAGTTAGGTGTATGCCTTTAGAGAGTACAACTCCGTAGGTAAAACCATTTTGTACTGTACTTTCTTATCTAACTCGCTACTGTGAGACTGGAATCCTGTACATATCAGGGTGTTTTCCAAGGGTCGGCCTGGTTTTTCAGGTTTTAAATTTCCGTTGCCTTGATTTTAAGGGGTTCCCGTTTTGGTGGGCCTGGTTTTTATTATGTTCTTGTTTCGTGTACCCTGATCAATCAGCCTTAATGAATTTTCAGCCTGAAACAGACCCCCCCCCCCCTCCCAAACCCACCATATTGAAATGGGGTCGGGCTCTAAATGCCGGAGCACGTGTGAGGGGCGTGAATGATCCTTGACCAAAATCACGCGTCCAAATGGAGTTGCGATAGAGCACGTGAGAGGAGAGATTTGTGGTCCTTGGTCGAATTCACCTGTAGCAGTGAGGCTATACTAGGGCATGTCTCTTTGGCGTGATTGGTCCTTGACTTAGTTCTTGTAGTAAAATACACTACGACCAATCGGTGGTGGAGCTGTGGCATTTCTGCCACCGTCACAGGCTCAGCAAGAATGCACCTGTCCTATACTGCATTGCCTTCACGCCGTCATGCATGCTGGCATGGCGCATCGCAATTCGTGAGGGCTCAGGGTTGACGGGAACCGTTTGAGTAAAACTAGCGAGCATTCCAGGCAGAAAATTTGAACTAAACTGGCGGGAAGGGCGAGCTAATACAGACGAATCCGAAATGCTTCGGATGGACCCTGGAGCTGCAGGGTATCGCAAAACCAATCGTGCATGAGCGCTAAACAGGGTAGCGGAAAAAGTGTGACTAAGGGAAAATGTCGAGGGATACAAAACTAGGGTTGTACTCGCTAAGAACTAAACTAGCTAGGCTATAAACAAATATGACCAAACTAATCTATATAAATATATTTGTTGACACACCCCCTAGCCTAGATAGTGGCACTTCTTAACAAGGCAAAGTACACAAGGGCAGCACTACTAATCTGACATCTGGTGAAGGAAACAAGGCAACTAAGGGCAGCACTACTATTCTGATCACTGAGACAAGAGGCCACAAGGCCAGTCAGCAAGTGTTGCAAGTATAGAACAACAAGTACAAGCAGTATAGTATGAATCAGGATACAAGGAGTGGTCCTGCTAAAATAGTAGCCCTGAGACGACCTGAGCATCTCCACGTCGTCAGCTCTAGATGCGTCTGTGTGTCCACTGAGCACCACTGGCTGCCGTCCTCCTAGCACAAGCCCCAGTATTGATGTACTCGCCAGATACCGCAGTTTCCTCTTGGCAGCCGACCAGTGAACTGGTCAGTGCCTGCCTGTCGCGACTAAGCATGCAAGGAGACTGAGAGGGTATGCTAGATCTGGTCGAGTGCAGGTCGTCAGGTATATAAGACAACCCACCAACTCTGCGTATGGACCACTAGCCCAACTGGCTCAACCGGAATAGGAACAGAGAGCTTGTGATCTACAGGTAGAGGGGTGGGCTGTGCTGAGGAGAACAGGAGTCTGAACCTCTGGAGGATCTGCTGCACCATATGGGATTGGGAGAAGGTGATTGTGGGAGCAGTACGGTCATGAGAGATCTCTAAGCCCAGATAGTGCCCCAGCTCCCCCAAGTCTGTACAGGTATGTCTCCTAAGTAACTCGGCCTTCAGTGAGGCCAGTGCGACTCTATTAGGAGTAGAAAAGACTGGATTGTCTACGTACACTAGAATGTAGAATGGTGTCTGAACTGTGCGAACTAAGAGAGAGGGGTCAGCAACGGACAGAAAGAACTGCAGCTTAGCAAGAGTGGTGCGAAGCGTGTCGTGCCACTCACGGAGCGCATAACGAAGGCCGTAGACAAGACGGCGCAGGCTCCACTCGGTCCCAGGTGGGAAGGACGCAGATTAGCATAGAGGGCACCGGAGGTAGATCTCCTCGTGCAGACTACCCTGCAGGAACTTTGTGGAGAAGTCGAGTGAGTGAAGCTCGTAGTCAAGCTGCGCGGCTATGTGAAGGACCCAAAGTGTAGTCATCTTTGGGGTTGGGGAGAAGGTTAGGAAGACGGCCGCACCCTCACGCTGGCTGAAGCCTCTAGCCACGTAACGCACTTTGAACTTCGGCGGCTCTCCAGGTGTGTGCTTCCCCCTGTAGATCCACATGCCATCGACTACGTTCGCCCCAAGCGGGGGAACTACGTTGACGTAAGTGTCTGTGGATCTGTAGGATGCCATCTCAGCCTCCATGGCGTGTATCCACTGGGCTGCCCAGGGCCTCGGCACTGCCTCAGCGTAAGAGCACGGAATAGGGATGTCGAGGTTGTGTGGGTCGCCCTCTAGGGATACAAGCATGGAGCAGAGATGGGAACAGTAGTTGTAAGGTAGGCCAACTCGTACTGCCTGTCCTCTAGCACGTTACTGCCAAGGGCAGATGCACCCCCGACGGACGGAGGACGGGCAGTACCAGAGACCAGAGCGGTAGCTTAGTCAAGGCGGTGGCTAGAAGCAAAGTCAGTGACAACAGTGAAAAGCGTAGAGACAGACTTAGGAGGTGCAGTAGGGTTAGTGACAAGCAACGCAAGGAGGCACGGGAGGACTGGACGAGCAGTGCAAGCAGCGTCGGAGCGAGGAGGGGGGGACGATGGGAGCGACGACGGGGGAGGCAACGGGAGGACTGTGACTGGAGGAGCACGCGAATGAAGGACCATAGGATGAACACTAGGACAGGGAGAGTTAGGACGAGCAGTAGAGGGGCGACGGACTCAGTGGGGAAGAACTGGGGACTGGGGACAAGGGGGAACGGGGGACAAGCCAGGAGACTGAGGAGAGAGGGGGGGGAAACGAGCCGGAGAGGAGTCCGGAGGAGGGAACAACGAGCCGTAAACAGGGTCATGCACCGGAGGGGAAACGGGCGGGCAGACAGGGGAACCTGGGGCAAATGCAGCTGCTCCTGCAGCGGCGGCTGCGCCTGCTACTGCGGTTGCTCCTGCTGTTGTGGCTGCAACTGCCCCCTGTCCTCTCCAGGGCTGCCACCGGCACTCCCCGAGACAGCACCCCCAAGACTAGCACCCTCCGACGCACCACCCACAGAACCAGAACCCTCGGAGTCAGCACCCCCAGAATTCACAATCCCAGAACTAACACCCCCAATACCAACACCTCCAATACCAGCACCCTCAGAACCAGCACCCATAGAGACCAGTGCTTCCTGTTGCCGCTGCTACGACCGCTGAGTCTGCTGTGGCGGCTGCTGCTGTTGCTGAGGTAAGAGGGGAGGCGACTGAGGGGACTGGGGTACCAAGGTTGGGGGAGGCACCGCTGGGACAGCAGGCGTGCCCTTAGCAGCTGGGCCCTCAAATTCAGCCGACTCCTCCACAGGCGCAACCGAGGGGAACTGAGTGGCGTGGGAGAAACCAGACTAGGTCGGGTGGGGCGGGAGGGGTGCGGCAGACGGGGAAGTGACATGGAAGAGAGGAGGAGGAGGCACAAGAGCGCTGCGGTGCGGGAAGCGCTGGTAGTAGGGGAGTGTCTCGTCGAAGGTAACATCGCAAGAGTGGTAAAAGCGGTGGTGTGATGGGTGGTAGAATAGCTAGGCAGAGGTGTCAAGCGGAAACCCCAGGAAGACACAAGGAAGGGTGCGAGCTGAGAGCTTGTCCGTGCGAGTGTCCCAGACGTGAGCAAGGCTGCCTCAGACGTGGAACGCAGACGCATCACCAGGAGACCGGGTCCAGAGGAGGGTCGGCGAAAGGTGTGGCCGCTGGGAGTGTGACCATAGGTTAAGCTGGTGAGCAGCGTAACGCACAACGAACGGCCATAGAAAATGGATTGCACCGGCGTGGACCATGGAGGTGCGAGCCACCTCCATGATCAGGCCAATGCGTCGCTCAGTGACCCCATTCTGTTGTGCGGAGTCCGGTAGTGTGTATGTCTGGCGGATGTCCTCTGCACGACAGAAGCGTCCTAGAGTGCCAGAGGCAAACTCGCCACCTCAGCCAGAGTGTAAGCGACCTACAGGCAGGCGGTGGTGGGTGCGAACAGTGAGAAGCCACGTGAGGAGAATGGTAGGCATGTCGGCCTTCCGCTCTAATGGGAACACTGTGGTGAAGCGTGAGAAGTCGTCAACGATGACTAGAAAGTAGCGCTCCCGTCTAAGACCATGGACCGGGGCAGGGCCCCAGACGTCCATGTGCATTGTCTGTAGCGGTGCTGTGGTAGGAGGAAACGAGGAGGAGTGAGGGGCAGCGCGCTGTCGGCCCTCAACGCAGGACGTGCAGAGTGGCGCTACCGACGTAGGTAGGGCGGGGAGCGACGCAGGTAGACTAGAGACTAGACCGTGCTAGGACATTTGCCTAAGACGCGGGAGTGCAGGGTGACCTAAGCGATGTTGCCACAGAATGGTCGGGTGGGCTATGGAGCGACAGGAGCAAGACGCGGCAACCGCGGCACACGCAGCAGTCGGCGGGGACTCAGTGTGCAGTGTAAAGATACCTGACCCTGGGTCACGCTAAAAAGTGGCTAAGTGCCGACCGGTGGCTGTGTCTGTGCAAGCAGTGTGTCTCTCGAGGCCTGGGAACGTAGTGGTGATGCCTCGGTCTTGAAGGTGACCGACACCCACTAGGTTCCTGGCAAAAGAGGGGATGTGCAGACAGGTGAGGGAGCCGGAGGGGACAGCTGGACAGGGGAGAGTGGTGGTGCTACGTGCGACAGCTGTGGCGGAGGAGTATGCTAGTGCGACGTGGACGGGCGCAAGAAGTGGGGTGAGGGTAGTGTTGTCCCTAAAGCAACAACGAGATGCGCCCGAGTCAGGGATAAAGGAGAGGGCCGCCGCAGGAGGGGCAAGGGAGGAGCCCAAGGGAAACGTAGTAGAGGCTCCTACACTAGACACATCGGTGGGACCTAGACCCTTTGGCCCCAAGGCCCCCGGTCCTCCAGAGAAACCACAGTGGCCCCAGGGTAGTGACCGCTGCGTGGCCACCTCTAGAGCCCCCACCTCGCCCAACACCTTCAAGACCCCACTGAGGCTGCTGCTGTTGCGGCTGCGGCATTGGCCAAAGAGCCCGGAAGCAGACGCTGAGGTCGTGGAGCCAGAAGCCAAGGAGGTAACTAATGTGATCCTCTAGGAGTGTGCAGTTTAGGTGCGGGCTCACCAGATGTAGCCTGTGAGCGAGAAACCGAAGAGCGCCGGGAAGTGCCCGACGGTCTGGCCAAGGGACAGACCCTAACGAGGCCATCATGCTGAGAAAAGAAGCGGCGAAGAACTATAAAACGAGGAGGAGACTAGTGGGAGGCACTAGGTGCTATAGGAGCACTAACTGAGGTAGTAGCAGTGGCAACTGTGGCCGGAGCAGTGGCAGCGAGCAGGAGGCTAATAGTAGTAGCGGCTAGCGATAGGCTGGCGGTAGCAAGAGGGAGTGACAGTAAGAAGGCAGTGGCGGTTAGCTGGTGGCAGGCTGTAGCTGCTAGGATGAGTAGGGAGCAAATGAAGTATGCACGAGAGGAGCTACTAGGAGCAGCACATCGAGGGGCTAGCTAGGAGTCACTAGGACTGGCGGCACATGGCGATTGACGGTCCACAGGGCACAGGGGATTAACGAGGCTGGCGGCCGACTGACGACTGGCGACTGACGACTGGCGACTGGCGGCTGGTGGCCGATGGTCGGCGGCTGGCCACGAGTGGTGGCAGCTGGCGGCTGACTGCTGGGGATCGGCAGCAGGTTGCCGGCGGTTAGCTGCTGGCGGCTGGCGACTGGTGATGGCTGCTGGTGGCCAGGGTGGTGGAGGCTTAAGCTGACGGTTGGCAAAAGCAGTGGTGACAGGAGCAGCAGCGGCAGCTGCAGAGGCAGCGGCAGCAGCGGTGGGAGCGACAGCTGAAAGGGCAGCGGCGGCAGTGGCGGCAGCGGTGGGAGCGGCAATTGAAAGGGCAGCGGCGGCAGTGGTGGCAGTGGCGGCTGCAGGGGCAGTGGCGGCAGCAGCGGCTACAAGGGCAGCGGCGGCAGTGGCGGTTACAAGGGCAGCAGCGGCAGTGGCCGCTGGAAGGGCAGCGGTGGCAGCGGCGGCAGAGGCGGCTGCAGCTGGCGCCTGCAGCGGCAGAGGCGGCAGCGGCATTGGCGGCAGCAGCTGTGGCTGCAGTAGCTGCGGCAGTGGCAGTGGCGGCAGCAGCTGCGGCAGCGGCAGCGGCGGCAGTGCAAGCGGTGTCAGCACAAGTGGCGGCAGCGCAAGTGGCAGCAGCGGCAGTGGTGGCCATAGCTGCAGCAGTAGTAGTGGCGGCAGTGGCTGCAGTGGGGCTTGCAAGGGCAGCGGCGGCAGTGGCAGCTACAGCTGGTGGCTGCAGCGGCAGAGGTGGCAGCGGCAGTGGCGGCAGCAGCTGTGGCTGCAGCAGCTACGGCAGTGGCAGCGGCGGCATCATAAGCTGCGGTAGCGGCGGCTGCAGCAGCGGCAGTGGGGGCAGCAGCTGCGGCAGTGGCAGCAACTGCAGCGATTGCGGCTGTAGCTGCAGTGGTTGCGGCAGTGGCAGTGGCTGCAGGCGGTAGTTGCAGCAGTAGCGGGGGCAGCGGCATCAGCAGTGGTTTCAGCGGCAGTGGCGGCTGAAGTGGCGGCGGCTGTCTGGCAACTAGCTGGCAGCTGCTGCTGGCGGCGAGCTGGCGGATGCTGCTGGCGGCTAGCTGGCTGGCGCTGCTAGCGAGTGGCTGGCAGCAGCTGCTGGCAGCGAGCTGGCGGACGCTGCTGGCGGCTAGCTGGCTGGCGCTGCTGGCAAGGAGCTGGCAGCAGTTGCTGGCGGCGCACTGGCTAACGCGGCTGGCGAGCTATATGGCTAACATGCTGGCTATCTGGCTGGCGCGAAGACTGGCGTGCTGTCTAGCGCGCTGGCTAGCGAGCTGGCTAGCGCACTGGCATGCGTGCTGGCTAGTGTGCTGGCTTGCTGGTTGCTGTATGAAACAGTGCGAATGCTAGGTAGTGGGGGGGGAGGGAGGGGGGGAGTCGAGGCTATGGAGCACGGAATTGGAGGGCAGGAGGTGCGTGAAATTGAGAGAGGCACACGCGCGGAGAAAAAAAAAAAAAAAAAAAAAAAAAAAAAAAAAAAACTTCTGTAGCGCGGAAGCGTGAGTACCGGCGTAACCGAGAGTAACGGCGGAAAAGCCTAACCTAGCTCAATACCTTGTCAGAGTAGCGGTAAAAGTGTGAGTAAGGGAAAATCGCGAGGGATACAAAATTAGAGCTGTACTCACTGAGAACTTAACTAGCTAGGCTATAAACAAATATGACCTAGCTAATCTATATAAATATATTTGTTGACAGCCCTTCCCCAAGGATCTTCTCAAGGGCAACCCCAGCAGGTCTCTTGACACAAATCCCCTTTACCGGATGCTCTAGATCAATAGCCCCGCAAGTGTATACATTGTTGCGAAGCTCATGCAGTAAATGTTGAAGTATACTCGATAGAGTTTACTTATGCATTCCTGATACAACACTTAGACTGTACTAGTAGCACGATACCTCATATGGAAGGACGCGCGTGATGATGCCGGCAGTAGCGAGTCAACGCGTGAATAGTAGGTTCACGCGTATAGTCACCCGAAGGGTCATACCACTCTCAGTCACACGAACAATCACTAGTCATGTCACACGAATAGTTGCGATACACTACAAATAAGGACATCCGAATAGGTACTTCCTAGACTATAAATATGCCTATATTACTCATTATTATTATCCTTGTCATTTCAGACATTTCCAATACAAGATGTTAAGTATTCCGCTGACTTATACTCGTGGTTCCACCAACTCTAGATCCTGGCCACCCTAAACACGTGGCTCACTTCCACATGGTTATGAGCTTGTGGAGTTACAAGAACCGATATAAGCTGATTTCGATTGCGCCCTTAAGCTCAAGTCATAGATCTATAATTATGTCAGTTGCTAAGACAAGAAATTCAACTACGAATTCTCCTACTTTTGGTCATTCTACTGATGATCTATCTGACTTAGCTTCTTTGATGGCTAATCAGTCTACTCAGCAACAACAACAAACTTCAACCCATCCTACAGCTCCTATGAGCCTTGATAACTCTAGCTATGCAAGAGCAGTTGTTGCCGCTAAGCCTTTAGCCCCTCGAAATGAATCTGCTGGGACTTTTGCCTTCCAATGGGTGACTTGCTCAACCACAGCAATAACAACAACCACAATAGCAACAACATCAAATGGCAGAAGGAAGACCATTTGCTGCAAAAGCTGTCGTAAATCAAGAGGATTTTCTAACTATCTCCAAGCTGAAGACCTCAACTGACTTTGATGGCCGCGACTTCTATACTTGGGGATTCAATTTCGAACTCCTCGCACAATCTTCTGGTATCTGGGGATATTACGACGGTTCAATCCGTTATCCAGAGACAGAAACGACCAAAGAACAGGCGCGTTATTACAAGTATTCGCTTATGGCCTATACACTACTGGTGCGAAATCTCTCACCTGAAGAGCACTTGAGAGTTCGGTGCTTCAAACCTTCACTCACTCCATTCTTCTACGCCTGGGATTATCTGCGAAGGTTGTATCAAGTACAAGATTCCGTTTCACTTGTCTAGTGGTACACGCTACTGGAGTCGACGAGACAATGACAGGGACAGTGACATGGAAGAAGTAGCAGCCAATCTACCTCCACGTCTTCGTCCTCCTTCCGAAACTCAAGAACCTGCAGTTGTTAATGAATAAGAACCAGAACAGCCGAACCGGTTTCCTCAACGGTTGAACGTGCAGCCGTACGCCCACATCGCCAAGCGTACGTATCCCGAGCATGTTAACACTTGGTTTCTTGACAACTGTTGTGGTCACCACATAACATCTTTAAGTCGTTATCTCCTCAACTGGCGAGACCTGCCAAACGTAAAAAAATACATCATCATAGTGGCCAACAATCAAGTTATGAAGCCACCAGAATTGGAGATGTCATACTAGAGTCCGACGACACCGAAGTTTCACTTCACCTTAATAAGGTTCTCGTCGTCACGGGACTCGCCTTCAACTTATTATCACAAGCGCAGCTGATGGAAAGTGGCATCTGCTTCGTCAGCACCGCCAACACAATGCTCACGGAGTTGTACCTGGGCAACAAGAAGGAAGACAAAAGCAAGATAGTTGGCGTCGCAAAAATTAAAGACGACGTTTCTGTTTTACGATTTTCATCTGTGAAGGCATCTGGCGATAGTGAGAAGAACGTCTCACTTGCTCCTTGGTATCATCACTGGGAAATGGATCTTCAACGCCAATACCATCGTGGTCTCAATGTCTTCGGCATCACGCCTCAGCCTTCTCGCACCAACCCCCTCGACAAGCCTGCAGCAGCGCCAACAGAAGTAGCAGAAATAGTTCAAAGTACATGGGCATCTGGAGATGGCAACTAGGGTTACTGTACGACAATCAAGAACCGACATCTGCTACAGTCGAAAAACCTATGGAGGTTGAACGCTCATGGGGAAAGAAAGAGTTAATCGTACCTGATGCTTGGGTGCGTCGCCGACATCTTGGCATACCTTGGGTTGAAACTGCAGAAGAAGCCAGGTTCATCCAGCCTTCCGGCACCGGCCGCTGCGTCAACTCTGCACCAACGATTCATCTTTCGCCGGCCTTCTTCCTTCACTCCGGCTTGTACCTGCGTTCGAAGGGACACACGACTACAACAGAAATTTGGCACAAGCGGTTAGGTCATCCCTCGCAAGAAGCTCTCAAAAACTCCATTGAAGCCTCGGTTTTCGACAAGGATGCACTCCTTTTAACCAACGGCCAAGAGCTTCGACCCAACAGTCATCAAGTACCTTGCACCATCTGCCTCAGAGCTCACCTAAGTCACGCTCCATTACCATCGCACTTTCCAAGCGCTACTAAGTACTCACCTATGGATGTCGTTTTCAGCGACCTTCTCTTCATGCCGTAGGAAGCAGAGGATATCTTCTATATAATTACCTTCATCGATGGTGATACTCAATACATCTGGCACAAGGATATCTCTCACAAGTTTGAAGCTCTTGACGCCTTCAAACTATGGTTGAAAATCACGGGGCGGCAGAGAGGCATCAAGCTGAAAGAGATCCAAACAGACAACGCGGGCGAGTACACTAGCGAGCAGTTCGATGAATTTTTTGCGCGAAAAGGGATACTCAGGCGCAAGACTGTACCTTACACCCATCAACAAAATGGAGTAGCTGAGAGGACGAGCAAAATGCTGCAAGAGAAGATGCGCGTTCTGCTGCAACAATTCAGCTTCACAACAGATTTTTGGCCGTTGGCGATGGCGCAAGCTGTCAGACTACACAACTGTCCGTCTTCAATAGCTCTCCCTCATTTCAGCTCGCTACACATCATGTAGACAAAACACCCCGCTGACACTCGCCTATTACGAGTTTGGGGCTGCATGGTCCAATACAGACCTCTGAGCGCAAATGTGGGTAGATTTACAGAACGGGCTCGATGGGGAATACCCAAGGATTCCTACTCCATGATCATCATGGATTACGAAACTTGCAAAGTTTTGTATGCCAGAAAGTGCATATTCTAAAGATTTTCTTTCTTGATGACTTCGAACACGACAAGGAACGCCAGTAGCAGAATCCTGGTCATTACTGTGCCAAACTCAGTTTTGTCACCTCTCAAGTCCAAGCAGATGCAGCCGAAGAATATTATCCGCCTGACTGCGCAGCAGCGGGACCTTCTATTGTTCCGCAGCCGTCTATGTCAGCAGTCGAACCACTGTTCGACTCCTACATTCCTTCGACATGTGCTAACAACGCTGATAATCCTTCATTTTACTCTCAGACCCATTGCGTCCTGCCACAACACAGGCTGCCTATAATTATAAGAAGCACCTGCGCCGACTGAAAACTGTCGCAACATCACATGACAGTGCCCGCCATCTGCCATTCGAAATTGATGATGATGATGTCGTCGAATTTTGCCAACCCCATCCTCGTGGTGACCAATCGGCACTTCACATCCTTGGACTTGCTGTCGCAGTTCAACAACCAACGACCGGGATCGAGCCAAAAATAGTCAAGCATGCCCCCTCTGGCTCTGGTGCTTACAAGTGGCGAGCAGCTATGAATGCACAAGTAGCGACTCTCGAGAAGCGGAAAACGTGGAAATTCATTCCACGCGAAGCAGCACGCGGCAAGAAATTTCTTTTGGGCAAGTGGGTCTTTCGCATAAAGACAAATGCAGCAGACGAACCTGACAGATTCAAGGGGAGATGGGTCGTTTGAGGTTTCGAACAAACCAACAGCATTGATTGCGACCAGACTCTCGCTCCGGTCAGCCGTCATACCTCAGTTCGAATTCTTCTCGCCATTCCTACCAGCCCCCACCTTCCACTTCGCCAATCGGACGTTAAAAATGTGTTTTTATATGCAGACATCGATGCATATATTTTTGTCAAAATCCCTCACTCTTACGGCCACGGACTCCGCATCAGCAAGTTACTTAAATCACTCTACGGCATCAAGCAGGCTCCTCGACTGTGGTAGTAGCATCTTCACAAAGTGCTGATTTTACTCGACTTCGTCAAGCTGCCACACGATCCTGGAATGTACAGACTCGATTTTCAGGGGAATTACATTCTCCTAGTTGCCTACATGGACGATTTACTGTACACCGGCTCGTGCAACAGTCTTCTGGAGCGCATGGAGGAAAGAATCCAAACGATTCTTGAAGTGACTATTTCCTCCAACGTCACCCAATTTCTTGGGTTAAACGTCGATTGCGGCCCCGATGCCATCTAACTTTCTGCAAGCAAGTACACAGAAACACTTGTGAAAAAGTTTGCCATCGCTCGTGTCGGCCTCACCGCTCCATTTCGTCACATTTCGGCCGATCACACATCTGATACTGTCAAACATATATTGTATGTTTATGTAGACTATATAGGGTTGTGCATTAGGAAGTACAACCCATTAGGTTATATTCCCTTGTATGCCTTGTTCTAGACATTCTTTTACTTGAACATGGTATCATGAGTAGGTAGGTCTCCCCCCCCCCCCCCCCCCCTAGTGCTTCCGCCATAGGTCCTAGCCGCCTCGTCGCCTCGCGGCCCGTCACCTAGCGGCCCCGCAGCCCCGTCACCTAGCGGCCCCGCGGCCCCGTCACCTAGCGGCCCCGCGGCCCCGTCCCCTAGCGGCCCCGCGGCCCCGTCACCTCGCGGCCCCGCGGCCCCGTCGCCTAGCGACCCCGCGGCCCCGTCACCTAGCGGCCCCGCAATCCCGTCACCTAGTGGCCCCGCGGCCCCATCCCCTAGCGGCCTGCGGCCCCGTCCCCTAGCGGCCCCGTGGCCCCGTCACCTCGCGGCCCCGTGGCCCCGTCCCCGAGCGGCCACGCGGCCCCGTCACCTAGCGGCCCCGCAGCCCGGTCCCCTAGCGGCCCCGCGGCCCCGTCCCATAGCCGCCCCGCGGCCCCGTCACCTCGCGGCCCCGTCACCTAGCCGGCCTCGTCGCCTAGGCGGCCTTGTCTCCCTGCCAACCCCGCCTCTTTGCCGGCCCCGTCGCCTTGCCGACCGCGGCCTCGTCTTCTAGACATCTTGCCGCCGCCCTAGGCTCCTCTGTACCGCGCTGCACCTCCCAGAACCGCTTTGCATCGCACTGCACCGCACGGCACCGCTCTGCACCGCACTGCACTGCCCTACACCGCATTGCACTGCACCCTACCGTACTGCACATCCCTCCACCGCACAGTACCGTACAGCACCGCACATCACCGCTTTCCACCGCGCTCTCCTGCCCAATACTGTCTTTCTCCTGTTGCTGCAACCATGATGGCGGACTCGGCCCTGCGTTTTGATGCTGAGGGGCAGCCAATTGAGTTTGACTCGTGGCTCGTCAACCTCCAGCGACACTTGACTGGTCAGCGGCAGGACGGCCACTCCCTGGCCGTCCACATCGGCGGAATGTTCCCCTGCACGGACCCCCTGCTGCCCTCCCCGCTGACCCCACCTATGCTGACCATGAGTCCGCTGCTGCTGCTGCCCTTGCCCGTGCTGTCTGGTTGTCGTGCAACGCTGTCGCATAGCTTGCGATTAGTCATGCCCTTCCCCTGTCCGAGCGCCCCCGCTTTAGGTCCGTTAGGACTGCGCAAGAGTTCCTAGAGGCTGTTGTTGCGCGCTATTCCACCCCGCCCTCTGCCCCTGTAGGTCGCCTGATCCTGCCCATGCTCTTTCCTAACCTTGCTGATAGGCCCCTGATCCTAACCTTTCCTAACCCTGAAAGATAGAGACTGGCACGGTACCGCTAGACTGGGTGATAGGTCGCCTGATCCTGCCCGTGCTCTTTCTTAACCTTGCTAAACCCTGAGGAGGGAGTGGTGCCGGTGGTCGAGGTGGCTCGCCCGCTGGTAGTACTGACGAGGGGGCTGGGGCTGGTGCCCCGGAGCAGCTGCCCAAGTAGCAGCAGCAGGCTCCGCAGCTGGACCAGCAGCAGCAGCAGCGGAGGGTCGGCCGTCTCCCACCCGGGTGGCCTGGAGCTGGAGGTGACGGTGGTCGCAGTGGTTGCTCGCGCGGCATATTGTCGGGTGGTAGTCCGAGTGATGAGCGCTGCTAGTACCAGCTCCAGACCGGTCCTCGCCGCGGCCTTATGTGCGGTAAGATCGTTCATACCCCCACTCGTTGCTTTCGTCGCCTAGACGACCTGTTTCGTCTCCGCTTTGCCCCGTCGCCTGACCTTCTCGACTGGCACAATCTGCTCCTTCGTCGTGTTCAGATCTTTGATATGGACATGGATGAGATTAGCTCTGCTTTGTATGCGCTGTATGTTGATGAATCTAGTGTGACTGGTTCCTATTACCCTGTGTTGCCTAGCGTAGGTGTGCCCAGTGTGCCTAGTTCAGGCTCCCCTGCTGTGTCAGGCGTAGGATCCCCTGCCTTGTTTAGCCTAGGGTCCTCCCTCGCTCCTCCGACCTCTGTCGCCGCTGCCGCGCTCTCCTTCATCCTGGACTCCGGCGCTTCCCGGTGTTTCTTTGCGACTCCACGACGCATACGCCGCTTGCCGCTCCTGCTGCATTTGCTCTTGCAGACCCTTCCTCCAGTCCTGTAGTTGCCCGTAGCTCCACTACTCTCCCCTCTCCAGCAGTTCCCTCAGTCTCCCTTACAGGCTTGCACATCCCCTCGTTCTCACGGAACCTAGTTGGTGCCGGCTGCCTCCAGGACCTTGGCGTCACCACTACGTTCCCTGGGCACGAGCGGTACACTGTCTGTACTGAGGCCACCACTGGTGCCCCCCTCAGCACGTTCCCCCGGGACCTGATGTCATGCCTATTCATGATGGACACCGCTTCCCCCCCGGTTGGGATGCCTCCCCAGGTACCTGCGTCTTCCCAGGTTGCTGCAGCATGCTCGTGTCGGTCACTTACTCACCCGTCACTTCTGTGGCACCACCGTCTAGGTCACCCCACCCTCACCCGTCTCTGTCACATGTCCCAGCACCGTCTTGTCCTAGGTCTCCCTGCTCTCCTCACCCGCGCCTCCGTGCACGCCCTGTGTTGAGGGCCGGCTCCGCCGTGCCCCTCACTCCTCCTCGTTCCCCCCTACCTCCGCACCACTGCAGACCCTGCACATGGATGTCCGGGGCCCCGCCCCCGTCCATGGGCCGCGTCACGAGCGCTACTTCCTAGTGCTTGTCGACGACTACATTCGCTATACCACCGTCTTTCCCCTGGAGCGGAAGGCCGAAGTGCCTAACGTTCTTATCCCGTGGCTTGTCTTTGCGCGTGTTCACCGAGGTCTCCCTGTCTTGCGTCTTCACTCCGATCGTGGTGGCGAGTTTGCCTCTAGCTGCCTTGGTCGCTTCTGGCGTGCGGAGGGCATCACCCAAACTTTCACCCTGCCAGGCTCCCCGCAGCAGAATGGGGTCGTTGAGCGACGCATCGGTTTGGTTATGGAGGTGGCTCGTACCTCCATGATCCATGCCGGTGCACCCCATTTTCTGTGGCCGTTCGCTGTTCGCTATGCCACTCACCAGCTTAACCTCTAGCCGCACCCTCAGCGGCCGCAGGTTTCATAGACCCTCCTCTGGATCAGGTCCCCTGGTGATGCTTCTGCGTTCCACGTCTGGGGCTGCCTTGCACACGTTCGTGCCTCTGGCACGGACAAGCTCACTTCCCGCACAGTCCCCTATGTCTTCCTAGGTTTCCCCCTCGACTCGTCGGACAGGCAGTTCTACCACCTGCCTTCTCACTGGTTCTTTCACTCTCGTGACGTCACTTTTGACGAGTCCATCTCCTTCTACCACCGCTTTCCCCACCATGGTCCCTTGGTCACTCCCCCCCAGTTCCTGGTGCCCCCCCTTCCCCTAGTCGACCCTGTCCACCCCCCTCCCTGCCCAGCCCCGTCTGCTGTGTCTCACGTCACCCCCCTCCCGTCGGATGTCCCTGCTGAGGAGTCCGTTGACTCTCGCGGCTCGGCGGAATCTCTTCCCCCGCCTGTCCCTGCCCCGGTCTCGCCTCCTCTGTCGCCGCCGCTGTTCTCCCCGCCACAGCCGCCTCCGCCGCTGCCGTTGCAACTAGCCGCTGTAATCACTACTGCTAGGGTTCGTGCATTCTGGGGGTGCTGGCGAGCGGGCTGGAGCTGGTTCTGGAGCGGGCTCTGGGGGTGCTGGCGTGGGGCTTCTCGGAGGGAGCCATGTTGTCGCTAGAGGTTCTGGTGTTGGAGTCGGGCAACAGTCGCAGCTGTGGCCGCTGGTGTCCGCTCTTCGCCTCCTCGGTCTCCCTTCCCCTGACACCCGAGAACGTGAAGGAGTTGCAGCAGTTCCTAGGCTTCGCTAATTACTACAACAGGTTCGTGCCACAGTATGCGAAAATCGCAGCACCACTCACGAATCTGCTGAAGAAGAACACGCCCTACAAATGGGAGCCGAAGCACCAGGAAGCCGTGGAGCAGCTGAAGCAAGCACTTACGTCCGCACCGGTACTCATTTTGCCAGATCCCGAACGCGACTACGTCATCGAAGCTAACGCCAGTGACCAAGCAGTGGGAGCAGTCTTGATGCAAGATCAAGGGAATGGACTGCAACCAATTGCTTACCTAAGTAAGAAACTGCACGGGGCAGAACTAAACTACCCGATACACGACAAAGAGGCCCTGGCCATCATCATCGCCTTCAAAGCGTGGAGATGCTATCTCGAAGGACGAAGAACAACCGTCTACACTGACCACTGCAGCCTGAAACACTTGAAGACACAACCCAACCTTTCCAGGTGGCAGGTCCGGTGGATCGACTTCCTCGAGACACACTTCCACTACGACATCGTGTACAAGCCCGGTCACAAGAACAAAGCAGACGCTCTCAGCCGGCCTGCCCACGTTGCCGCTATTCAGGTCGAAGGGATGAATCCACTACTCAAGGGACTCTTCACACACGGGTACGCCACCGACCTCGAAATTCCCTTGACAGAAAAGCGACATCTGCTACAGTGGGACAGTGACATCGCGTACCGGAAAGGATCCACGAAAATCTGGGTACCCAATTACCCTCCTTTGCGCCAGTTACTACTCGAAGAATACCACGACGTCCTCTACGCCGGACACTTCGGTAGCAACAAGACGCTGACCGGTATCGCAAAGCACTACTACTGGCCCCACTTAGCAGAAGATGTCCAGAAATTCGTCACCTCGTGTGATACATGTCAGTGGATGAAGAGCAGCAAGCAGAAGAAGGCGGGACTACTGCAGCCTCTTCCTGTCCCAGAACAACCATGGCAAGTGGTTAGCCTGGACTTCATCACCGGGTTACCACCTACCTCCAGCGGTCATGACGCCATCCTTGTCGTCATTGACAAGTTCTCCAAAATGGGACACTTCATCCCGACACACACGACAGCACGCACCGAAGAAACAGCACAACTCTTCGTTTGATACATCATCTCACAGCATGGCATTCCAACCACACTCATCTCCGACCGAGACCCTAAGTTCACCAGCAAGTTCTGGAAGGAACGTATGTCTCTCCTCGGGACCAAACTCGCCATGTCATCCGCTTACCATCCGCAGACAGACGGACAGACCGAGCGCCTCAACCAAATTGTTGAGCAACTCCTCCGAGCAGCCTGCAAGGACGACATCTCCAAATGGGACTTGCACCTGCCCGTACTAGAGTTTGCTTACAACAATGCTACACATGCCGCTACTGGACAGACGCCGTTCTTCCTCTGCTACGGACGCCACCCACTCACACCACAAAAACCGACAGCATCAGCTACAGTCCAACCCGCACATGATTTCATCACAACCATGCATCAGCTTTGGGATCGGACCCACAAGCGCCTCCTCGACATTCAACAGCAACAGAAGCGCCACGCCGATCGCCATCGCAACGATCACACCGTCACGGTAGGAGACCAGGTGCTTCTTGACACCCGCAACCTGGACATCAGCCATCTCCCATCTAAACTTCGACCTCGCTTCTGCGGGCCCTTTCTCGTTGAAGCACAGGTCACTCCTGTTACCTTCCGCTTACGCCTGCCAGCTACCTGGAAGATTCACAACGTAATCCCTTAAAGCTGCTGTCTAGCGTAATCCTGCTGTAATCCCTTAAAGCCAATAGCCTCGCGTGGCTATACGCAGGGTGATTCTATCTTCTAGAAGGGTCTATTCCCCTAGGATAAGATAAACCTGGTTACCTGATGTACTCTGGAAGTATTAAAGCGCCTTGTACTGATCGATAGTGCAACCTTTCCTCGACACATTCGATCCTGTGACAGGTCGCTCCCCATCTGTGTTCCATGCTACTAGTCGTTGAGGGTGACCTAGACGCCCTCAACATCCCGACCCCTCACACCTACGCGAAGGCCACCTCGGGACCCTGGGCCTCTCAGTGGATAGCGCCCATGGAGCAGGAGATGGCATGTTTGAGATCCACCGGTACCTTCGTCGACGCAGTTCCCATACCCAGGGTGAACGTAGTCGATGGCCGGTGGCTCTTCAAGGCATGCTACGTCGCTCGAGGCTTCACTCAACGTGAGGGGGTGGACTTCTTTCAGACCTTCGCCCCGACCCCGAAGATGACTACTCTTCGGGCGCTTCTATACGTAGCAGCACAGCGTAACTATGAGCTGCACTCCCTCGACTTCTCCACAGCTTTCCTTCAGGGCAGTCTACACGAGCAAGTCTACCTTCGCCGCCCCCAAGGCTTCTCCGGTACCTTCCCCCTTGCACCGAGTGGCTCCTCCGGCGCCCCGTCTATGACTTGCGATAGGCACCCCGTGAGTGGCACGACACGCTGCGTGCTACACTTGCTGACTTGCAATTCTTCCCTTCGTCTGCAGACCCCTCGCTCTTTGTCCGTTCCGGCCAGACTCCGTTCTACATCCTTGTCTACGTAGACGATCTAGTCTTTGCTACTGCAGACAGAGACACGCTGGCCGCTGTGAAGGCCGAGCTGCTGAGGAGACACACCTGCACTGACCTAGGAGAGTTGCGCCGCTACCTTGGCTTGCAGATCTCCAGGGATAGAGCAACGCGCACCATCACTCTCTCACAGTCACACTTGGTGCGCCAGGTCCTTCAGAGGTTCGGCATTCAGTTCTCTTCCGCACAGCCCACCCCTCTGTCAGTAGACCACAGACTCTCTGCCCCAGTCCCTGAGGAGGTTGTAGAGCCTAGTGGTCCCTACACAGAGCTGGTGGGTTGCCTCATGTACCTGATGACTTGCACTCGTCCAGATCTCGCATACCCTCTCAGCATCCTGGCTCGCTTTGTGGCCCCAAGCAGACACCGACCACAGCACTGGTCGACAGCTAAGAGGGTTTTACGTTATTTAGCAAGTACATCGGGCATGGGGCTAGTGCAAGGAGGACAGAGACCAGTGGTTCTTACCGGGCACACAGACTCTTCTTGGGCAGACGACGCCGAGACTCTCAGGTCCTCACAGGGCTACTCCTTTAGCCTTGGTGCAGGTGCCATGTTGTGGAGGTCCACCCATTCCTCGTCTATTACCACTCTAGCTGTGAGGCTGAGATCTACACCGATGCCATGGCGGTACAGGAGCTCCGCTGGCTGACCTTCTTGCTCACCGACTTGGGTGAGCGGCCTAGCTCTGCCCCGGTTCAGTACGCTGAGAACAGTGTCATGATCCTCCTGTGTCAGGAGCCACGACTTGAGGGCAGAGTGGAGCACATCCAGCTGCGGTACTTCCTCCTGAGCGAGCTGCAGCAGCGTCACCAGGCTCGTGTAGTACACTTGGCCTCAGGTGCCAACACAATTGATATCTTTACGAAGGCGCTTGTGCCTAAAGATCATCAGCGTCACTGTGTACAATTAGGTCTCGTTCCTGTAGCCTCTCACTTGCTAGGACCTTGATTGTGTACAGACCTTTATATATATTACCCTGACTGGGCTTGTGTCCTCTTCCCAATTGTTGGACTAGTTGTGCCACCCTGGTCTTGCTCTTGCCTTGTCTGTACTTGTTTGACTGGTCTTTAGACCCCTGCCTCAGAGGCTGAACTACTAGTGCCACCCTGAGCAATTTCTCTCTCATTGGGCACTGCCCCTATCCAGTCTAATGGATGTGTCAAACGTATATTGTATGTTTCAGTAAACTATATAGGGTTGTGCATTAGGGAGTACAACCTATTAGGCTATATTCCCTTGTATGCATTGTTGTAGTCATTCTTTCACTTGAACAGATACTACCCCACATATCGCCTCTGAGCATCAGCTTTACTTGCAGCAGTTCGGGTGTCTTCTATTTGCAGCAGTTGCATGCCGTCCCGATCTTGCCTACGTCATGAGTCAGATTGCACATTACATGCGCCGACCAGAAGGGGAGAATATGGCCGATCTTCGTCGAGCCCTCTGATATTTTAATTCTACTCCTACAATCAGCATCAGCTACACGACAACATATGCAACGAATTTTCGACTGACTAGATATGTTGATGCGGATCACGCTGTTGACCTCAACAACAGGCGTTCGTGTACACGGTTCATTTTCAAACTTGAGCCAGGTGTTGTCATTTCTGGGAACTCAACAAAATAGGAAGTCATCGCACTTTCGTCAGTTGCAGCAAAATTCGCCGCAGCAAGCTCTGCAGTTTGCGAAGGACTCTATCTTCAAGAGTTACTTCAAGAGGCGAAAATCGCAATGAACGGTAACTTGAAGTTACTCTGCGACAATCAGAGCACAATCAAGGTTGCAAACAAGCCCGGCTTCGTCAACAGGACAAAACACATTGCCCTCCATTACTTATTTGTCAATGAGGAAATTGACAAAGGGAAGGACATCCTAAAATACTGCTCTACAGAAGTAATGGCAGATGATTTTTTTACGAAGAAACTCCAACGAGGCAAGTTTCAGTACTACTCGAACCTAGTTGGAATATGCAAATGATTTTTTACAAGAAAGCAATTTTTTGCTACTCTAAGCATTTCAAGTCGCTGCCACGTAAAGTCATGGCACCTAAGTGGTTTCTATCAGACACACTCTGGAATGACGGGGAGTGTTGAAGTATACTCGACAGAGTTTACTTATGCATTCCGTATATAACACTTAGACTGTACTAGTAGCACGATACCTCATATAGAAGGACGCGCGTGATGATGTCAGCAGTTGTGAGTCAACGCGTGAGCAGTAGTCTCGCATGTATAGTCACCCAAAGGTTCACGCCACTCTCAGTCACTAGTCATGTCTCACTTGAATAGTCGCGATACACTACGAACATATACATCCGAATAGGTACTATCAGAATTGTAAATTGAAAATGTTAGATAGAAAGAGAGTACACAAGGATATATCTCAGGGTTGTACCCTCTAAGAGACTACCCTATACAGTCTATACAAACATGACAAGTACACATGTTTGACACACCCCCTAGACTGCATAGGGGAATGTCCTAAACAAGCAGCTCAGGGCGGCACTACTAGTCCAACCTCTGAGACAAGGGTCTGAGAGACCAGTCAGAAGGAGTACAGACAAGGCAAGAGCAAGAGCAGGGCGGCACTACTAGTCCAGCCACTGGGAGAGGACACAAGTCCAGTCTGAGTATACATATAAAGGACAATCCAAAGTCAAGGTCCTAGCAAGTGAGAGGCTACAGGAACTAGACCAAGCTGTACACAGTGCCGCTGATGATCTTTAGGCGCAAGCGCCTTCGTAAAGATATCAGCTGTGTTGGCACCTGAGGCCAAGTGTACTACGCGAGCCTGACGTCGCTGCTGTAGCTCACGCAGGAGGAAGTACTGCAGCTGAATGTGCTTCGCTCTGCCCTCGAGTCGAGGCTCCTGACACAGGAGGATCATGGCCCTGTTGTCAGCGAACAGGACCGGGGCAGAGCTAGGCCGCTCACCTAAGTCAGTGAGCAAGAAGGTCAGCCAACGGAGCTCCTGTGCCGCCATGGCACCAGCGTAGATCTCAGCCTCACAGCTGGACTGCGCCACAGACGAGGAGCGAGTAGCTCTCCACGAGACGGCACCTGAGCCAAGGCTGAAGCAGTAGCCCTGGGTAGACCTGAGTGTCTCGGCGTCGTCTGCCCACGAAGCGTCTGTGTGTCCAGTAAGGACCACTGGCCTGCGTCCTCCTAGCACTAACCCCATGCCCGATGTACTAGCAAGATAACGCAGAACCCTCTTAGCGGCAGACCAGTGCTGCGGTCGGTGTCTGCCTGTGGCCACAAAGCGAGCCAGGATGCTGAGAGGGTATGCGAGATCTGGGCGAGTGCAAGTCATCAGGTACATGAGGCAACCCACCAGCTCTGCGTAGGGGCCGCTGGGCTCTACCAACTCCTCAGACACTGGAGCGGAGAGCCTGTGGTCTACAGGCAGAGGGGTGGGCTGTGCAGAGGAGAACTGAAGGCTGAACCTCTGAAGGACCTGGCGCACCAAGTGTGACTGAGTCCGGGTGATGGTGCGCGCAGCTCTGTCCCTGGAGATCTGCAAGCCAAGGTAACGGCGCAGTTCTCCAAGGTCAGTGCAGGTGTGTCTCTTCAGCAGCTCTGCCTTCACGGAGGCCAGTGCGTCCCTGTCTGCTGTGGCAAAGACCAGGTCGTCGACGTACACTGAGGGAAAAAACCGTCCGGATGTTTGGCAATAAGTTGGGTTTTTAGGCTTTGAGACTACTGTATGGTAAACCTGCAAGATGCACGGTGGTACATGTTGGGAGAGGCACAAAGTGGATGCGTTCACAGCACTAAGAACTAGAATAGTACATTGGATCTAACTCATACTCCAAAAGATATACAACGAGTACATCCGGACAGTTTTTTCCCAGGACAAAGAGCAAACTTCCGAACAACGTTTCTAGTACCTAGTCCACCTACTCTTGGCGTTGATCACCATCCACACCCTCCTAGGCATGTTATCTATGTGGTTAGTGCAGACCTTTGCATGAAGCTTCTTGCACTCTTCCTTGACCCACCATTTTGCATAAGGGGGTGAGCACAAGGAAAATTGCGAAGTATTTGAGCGTATGCATAAGTATTGTGCACGAATTCAGATTGAATGTAATCTCTGAGACTAGCCAAGCCGAGGGGTGTCCAAAGATGCCATTACTTGAATGGTCCCGGCTTATCATGGGTTGTTTTCGTCGAATCAGAGTAGGGTGAAATCACGTATAGAGTGGCAAAATCTAGCATACCCGCCACGAAACTTAGGGTAACAGAGCACGGTCAATTGAGCATCCTTTCATTGTTAGAATCATGTTAAAATCCGCGAGTCTAGTGACAGTGCATCAGTTGAAGAAGTCTCGACTGTTTGGGAAGAATATCAGGGTTGAGGTCTGGTGAGGAAGTGGGGCACTCCAGAGCTACATATCCATGCTCTCCGAGCCATTCCAAGCCTAGGCAGGGAAAATGACATGGAATGCCTTGGAGAGCATAAGTATGTTGCGCTGGAGTGACCCTTTTTCTCACCAGACCTCAATCCAGATATTCTTCCCAAACAGTCGAGGTTTCTTCGACTGCTGCCCCGTCACTAGACCCGCGGATTTTAACATGGTTCACACAGTCAAAGGATGTTCAGTCGACCGTGCTCTGTTACCCTAAGATTCGTGGTGGGAATGCTAGATTTTGCCACTCTATTCGTGATTTTACCCTAGAACGATACGACGAAGACGACCCATGATAAGCTGTGACCATTTAACTAATGGCATCTTTGGCCACCCCTCGGCTTGGCTAGTCTCTGAGATAACATTCATTCAGAATTTGTGTACAATACTTATGCATATGCTCAAATACTTTGCAATTTTCCTTGTGCTCACCCCCTTATGCAAAATGGTGGGTCCAGGAAGAGTGCGAGAAGCTTCATGCAAAGGTCTGCACTAACCCCATAGATAACATGCCTAGGAGGGTGCGGATGGTGATCAACGCCAAGAGTAGGTGGACTAGGTACTAGAAACGTTGTTCGGAAGTTTGCTCTTTGTCCTGGGAAAAAACTGTCCGGATGTACTCGTTGTATATCTTTTGGAATATGAGTTGGATCCAATGTACTATTCTAGTTCTTAGTGCTGTGAACGCATCCACTTTGTGCCTCTCCCAACGCGTACCACCATGCATCTTGCAGGTTTACCATACAGTAGTCTTAAAGCCTAAAAACCCAACTTCGTGCCAAACATCCGGACGGTTTTTTCCCTCAGTGTAAACAAGGATGTAGAACGGGGTCTGGCCAGCACGAACGAAGAGTGAAGGGTCTGCGGAAGACGGAAAGAACTGCAGGTCAGCAAGCGTAGCACGGAGAGTGTCGTGCCACTCACGGGGAGCCTGGCGCAGGCCGTAGACGGGGCGTCGCAGGAGCCACTGGGTCCCAGGAGGGAAGGTGCCAGTGAAGCCCGGAGGGCGACGTAGGTAGACCTGCTCGTGTAGGCTGCCCTGAAGGAAGGCAGTGGAGAAGTCGAGGGAGTGAAGCTCGTAGTCACGCTGAGCAGCTAGGTGTAACAGAACCCGAAGAGTAGTCATCTTCGGGGTCGGAGCGAAGGTCTGGAAGAAGTCCACCCCCTCGCGCTGATTGAAGCCTCTAGCCACATAGCGCGCCTTGAAGACAGGCGGCTCTCCAGGAGGGCGCTTCACCTTGAAGAGCCAGCGGCCATCGACTACGTTCACCCCAGGCGGGGGAACTGCGTCGACGAAGGTGCCGGTGGATCTCCAAGATGCCATCTCCTGCTCCATGGCAGCTATCCACTGCGAGGCCCAGGGTCCCGAGGTCGCCTCAGCGTAAGTGCGAGGGGTCGGGATGTCGAAAGCGTCTGGGTCACCCTCAGGGACTAGCAGCATGGAACAGAGATGGGGAGCAGCCTCGGAGAGGAAAGCAAGCTCGAACTGGCGGTCCTCCAGGACGTCACTGCCAAGGGCAGGAGCACCCCCGACAGACGGAGGACAGGCAGGGTCAGAGACCAGAGCTGTGGCGTAGTCAAGGCAGCGGGTAGAGGCGAAGTCAGCGACAGCAGCGACAAGAGCGTCAAGGCACGAGACCGGAACAGACGGGTCGGTAACGAGAGAGGCAAGGACCCGAGGAACAAGGGGACGAGCGGCACGAAGGTAGTCAGACAGCGGGGGGGTGCAACAACAAGGGAGGACGGAGGAGGCGACGGCAGAAGGGGAGGACGAGACGCGTGGGAACGAAGCAACATAGGGTGGGAGCGCAAGACAGGCGAAGCAGGACGAGCACAGGGGGGACGGTGAGACCAGACGTGCGACGGAGGAGTCGGGTCAGGAGACAGAGGAGGGGACACAGGAGGGGAACGAGGGGGGAGACGGGCCGGGGACGAGTCCGGCGGAGGGAAAACAGGGCCGTAGACAGGAAGAGGAGGAGACGGCAGGAGAGGAACAGACGCAGGGTCGGGGGACGGAAGGCTGAGCAGGCGAAGGGCTGACACCGGCGGGGCTGCTGCTGGGGCGGCACAACGGCGACACCTGGACCGCAAGCTGCTCCTCGGCTGCCACCGGCACTCTCCACACCAGCACCCCCAGAGGGACCACCCCCAGTGCTACAGGGACGAGCACCCCCAGAGTCAGCGAACGGGTGCTGCGACGGCGGCGGCAACGACGGCTGCAGCGGCGGCAGAGGCGGTGGAGGAGGGGACTGGGGAGGGGACGCCAGGGGAGGGGCAGCTGGCGAGGACTGCACAGGAGGGCCGCCAGTGTCAGAAGACTCCTCAACCGGGTCCACCGACGGAAGGGGGGTGACGTGGGACACACCAGAGGGGGCGGGACGGGGAGGAGGAGGAGGAGGGGCAGGGACTACCGGGGAAGGAGGGACCAGGAACAGGGGGGGGGTAACCGGGGGACCACGGTGGGGGAAGCGACGGTAGTAGGAGACGGACTCGTCAAAGGTGACGTCACGAGAGTGAAAGAAGCGGTGAGACGGCGGGTGGTAAAAGTGCCAGTCGGACGCGTCAAGGGGAAAACCAAGGAAGACGCAGGGAAGGGTGCGGGCAGTGAGCTTGTCCGTGCCGGAGGCACGGACGTGAGCAAGGCAGCCCTAGACGTGGAACGCAGACGCGTCACCAGGAGACCCAGTCCAAAGACGGGTCGGCGAAACCTGCGGCTGCTGAGGGTGCGGCCACAAGTTAAGCTGGTGAGAAGCGTAGCGCACAGCGAACGGCCACAGAAAATGGGGTGCACCGGCATGGACCATGGAGGTGCGGGCCACCTCCATGACCAAACCGATGCGTCGCTCAGCGACCCCATTCTGCTGTGGGGAGTCCGGTAGGGTGAACGTCTGGGTGATGCCCTCCGCACGACAAAAGCGACCAAGGACAGCTGAGGCAAACTCGCCACCACGGTCTGAGTGAAGACGCAAGACAGGGAGACCGCGGTGGACACGCGCAGAGACAAGCCAGGGGATGAGAGCACCAGGCACGTCAGCCTTGCGCTCCAGGGGAAAGACTGTGGTGTAACGACTGAAGTCGTCGACAAGCACAAGGAAGTAGCGCTCTCGACGCGGCCCAGGGACGGGGGCGGGGCCCCAGACGTCCAGGTGCAGGGTCTGCAGTGGCGCGGCGGTAGGGGGAAACGAGGAGGAGTGAGGGGCACGGCGAAGCCGACCCTCGACGCAAGGCGTGCAAGGTGGGGTTGGGGAGGAGGGAAACGCGGGGAGAGAACCGGGGAGACCAAGGACAAGACCGTGCTGGGACATGTGACGCAGACGCGGGAGCGCAGGGTGACCTAGGCGGTGGTGCCAAAGGAGGGTCGGGTGAGTGAGGGACCGACAGGAGCAGGCAGCAGCAACCTGGGGGAGCGCTCCAGCCGGGGGGGTCACGGTGTCCAGAGTGAACAGGCCGGACACCGGGTCCCGGGGGAACGTGGACAGGGGGGCACCGGTGGCGGCCTCGGTACAGACAGCATACCGCTCGTGGCCAGGGAACGTAGTGGTGACGCCGAGGTCCTGGAGGCAGCCGACACCAACTAGGTTCCTGGAGAACGAGGGGATATGCAGACCTGTAAGAGAACCCGAAGGAACCGCCGGACAGGGAAGGGTGGTGGAACTGCGGGCGACTACAGGACCGCCGGAGGGGTCAGCAAGAGAAACGGCAGCAGGGACAGGAAGCGGCGTCAGGGTGGTGGAGTCGCGGAAGAAACACCGAGAAGCGCCAGAGTCCAAGGTGAAGGAAAGCGAAGCAGAGGCGTCTGGCGACAGAACGACGGCGGAAGCACCAAGACTATACAAAGCAGAGGATCCTACGCCTGACGCAGCAGGGGAGGGTACGCTAGGCACACCTACACTAGGCAACAGTGAGTAATAAGCTGGAAGCACACTAGAGTCATCAGCATACATCACATGCAGAGCAGAAACAATGGCATCCATGTCCATATCAAAGATCTGAATCTTACGACTAAGCAAACTGTGCCAGTCCGGGAGGTCTGGCAACGGGCCAAAGCGCTGACGAAAGAGGTCGTCCAGGCGACGAAAACAGCGGGGAGTGGAGTGACCGATCTTACCGCACACGAAGCCGCGGCGAGGACCGGTCTGGATCTGGTACTGACGGCGCCCGCCGCCAGAGCTACCACTCGACACACCACCACGCGCCCGGCCACCGCCAGCGCCGGGCCACCCGGGCGGGAGGACACTCGTCTGCCACGTCTGCGACGGCTGCTGCGGCTGCTGCGAAGGCTGCGACTGCGGCGGCTGCTGCGGCTGCTGCAACTGCAGGGGCGGCGGCTCAGCGGAACTGGGCAGGGTCCCCTCGTCCGCTCCAGCACCAGACGACCCGACCCCACCACTACCCCCTCCCGCACCCCCGCCTCCGCCTCCGCCGCGCCCAACCTTGGGGCGGCGGCCCTTCTCCGAACGAAACTGCGCGGCACCAGCAGTCTCAGCCACTGCGACAGAGCCGTCGGAGAAGGTACACTGGGCGGGGGCACAACCCTGAAAGATAGGGACAGGCACGACACCGCTCGCCTGGGCGATGGAGCGGTGACGGGTCTCTATCACAATCAGGGTGTCTACAAAGTCAGTGAGGGTGAGGTCGGCGGGGTGAAGGCTAAGGAAGCGGTCGCGGGCGACAGCAAGGCGGTCAGGGAGGTGGGTGGCAAGCAGGTAGAGGGTAGAGGTAATGGGCGGCTGGTGGGCTCTAAGCTGTGCGTCAGTGCAGGCGGCGCGCCAGGTCTCCTCTATCGAGCGCAGGTGGGCAGCGAGGTCAGAGACAGTGGGGAAAGATGCAAGGTCAGGAAAGAGCATCGGGAGGATCAGACGACCCACCGAGGCAGCCGGAGGGGTGGAATAGCGCTTGATCACAGCATCTAAGTATGCCTGAGCAGTAGTGAGGGACCTAAAGCGAGGACGCTCGGACGGGGGAAGGGCGTTGCTAATGGCAAGCTGGGCGACAGCATCGCGAGAAAGCCAGACAGAGCGCGCACGGGCAGTGGCAGCAGTAGACTCACGCTCAATGGGTGTGGGGTCAGCGGGCAGAATAGCAGGGGGGTCTGGGCAGGGGAGCGTACCGTCAAGGTGTGCTGAAAGCGGTTCACCATCCTGCCGCTGGCCAGTGAGTTGGCGGCGGAGGTCGGCAAGCCACGCCTCGAACTCTAGGGGCTGACCTTCAGCGTCGAAGCGAAGCTCCGCCGCCATCAGGAACAGTCCAGTGCGGTGCAGGGCAGTGCAGCTAGGTGGGGCGCGGTGCAGTCCGGTACAGTGTGGTGCAGTGCGGTGCAGTGCGGTGCAGTGCGGTGGAGTGCGGTGCAAGGCAGTACAGTGTGGTGCGGGGCGGCACGGAGCAGGGCAGTGCAGGGCGGGTTGGGGGGAACCGTACCAGTGAGGAGGACAGGGCCGGGGCTGGCGCGACGAGGCCGGGCGGGCGCGACGGGGCCGGGCTGGTGCGACAGGGCCGGGCGAGGGCGGCAGGGCCGGGCCGGTGCGACGGGGCCGGGCGAGCGGGACGGCGGCCGGGCGGGTGCGACGGGGCCGGGCGGCTGCGACGGGGCCGGGCAGGGTGCGACGGGGCCGGGTTGGCGCGACGGGGCCGGGACGGGGCGACGAGGCCGAGCGGGCGTGACGGGGCTGGGCTGGGGCGACGGGGCCGGGCAAGTGCGGGGGGGCGGGCGACGGGGCCGGCTGGAGGCGGCCGGCCGGTGCGACGGGCCGGGCGAGCTGGACGGGGCGGGCGGGTGCGACGGGCGGCGGCGGGGGCCGGGCGGGTGCGACGGCGGCAGGCGGGTTCGACACGGCCCAGGAGGGGCGCGACGGGGCCCAGGAGGGGCACGACGGGGGCCTAGGAGAGGCGCTACAGGGGCCCAGGAGGGGCACGACGAGGCCCAGGAGGGGCGCTACGTAGCCCAGGAGGGGCGCGACGAGGCCCAGGAGGGGCGCTACAGGGCCTAGGAGGGACGCGACGGGGCCTGGGAGGGGCGCGACGGGGCCCAGGAGGGGCGCTACAGGGCCCAGGGAGGGCGCGACGGGGCCCAGGAGGGGCGCCACAGGGCCCAGGAGGGGCGCGACGGGGCCCAGTAGGGGCGCTACGGAGCCCAGGAGGGGCGCGACGGGGCATGGGAGGGGCGCGACGGGGCCCAGGAGGGGCGCTACGGGGCCCAGGAGGGGCGCTACGAGGCCTGGGAGGAGCGCGACGGGGCCCAGGAGGGGCGCTAGGGGGCCTGGGAGGGGCGCGACGGGGCCTGGAGGGGCGCTACGAAGCGCAGGAGGGGCGCTACGAAGCCCAGGAGGGGCGCGACGGGGCCTGGGAGGAGCGCGACGGGGCCCAGGAGGGGCGCTAGGGGGCCTGGGAGGGGGGCGACGGGGCCTGGGAGGGGCGCTACAGGGCCCAGGGAGGGGCGCGACGGGGCTGGGGGGGGTCGCGACTAGGCTAGGGGCTAGAGGGGTGAGCGGAAGCGGTAGGTGGGGAGGGATCCTACCTACGCGTGATACCATATCAGAATTGTAAATTGAAAATGTTAGATAGAAAGAGATTACACAAGGATATATCTCAGGGTTGTACCCTTTAAGAGACTACCCTATACAGTCTATACAAACATGACAAGTACACATGTTTGACAGGTACTTCCTAGAATATAAATATGCATGTATTACTCATTATTATTATCCTTGCCATTTCTGACATTTCCAATACAAGTTGTAAGTCTTCCGCTGACTTTTACTCGTGGTTCCACAAACTCTAGATCATGGCCACCCTAAACACGTGGTTCACTTTTACAATAAATAGGTCGCACCTCGTTGGTTAGTTCGCACCCGTTACGTGCAAAATTTTGCTTGGTTGCCAAGCAGCTTCAGCATCTTGGTGCCTATCAAGCTGCTGATGTTTCTTTTAGACCCTCTTTAGCATGAAGATGATTGTGGACAAAGGCATGCTTTTGGCATCGAATGGATCTAGGAGTGCATTTGAGTTGATGCGGGAATCGTTTCTACAGCTGATGCTAATTATCCACCTTTCCCTTATATTGTACAGTTCTGCCTGGTTTATAGAGTACGATGACGTGGGACATGTCCTTGTCGGTCCGTTGACGTGGCAGCAGCGAGAGTTTGCGCGTCTCCCCGCGGTTGGATTTCCCCTAGCCAGCCCCTCGAGGGAACTGCCAGCCACACATGGGAGGGATTGGGGGACTCACGAGAACGAGCTGCCCGTGCGCAATCTCAAATGCTCGCCAACCAATGAGCAGATGCACTTTCGCCAGTCACTGGCCTTCTCTGACCGCGGCGGTCATGCTGCGGATATTCAAGTAGACACGCGGCGTTGGCCGACAGGCGCTTTCACGGAGATTCCCAGAGTAGGAACTCCACTGGCTGAGCAGTGCACTTTCTTCGTGTGATGCCATGTCAACCTCGGGGTTTTGCTAACAAACCGAAATCGGGCTCCAGAATGCATCCTCCCATTCGAAACAAAGTATGACGTTTCGATACAGTACAGTACCTGCCCGAGGAAATTGATTCTGTATCCATCGGTTTTGCTTCCCCTTTCCCTCCCATTTTCCCTGGCCCGCTTTTCCCGTTCTCCCTCTCCTCCATCCTGCCACAGCTTTCGTAAATATTGAAACCCATCCCAGAAGTCTTCCTTTCCTAGTTTCTGTGCCTCGATTGTCGAGGTTTCTGACAGTCTTCTCCCTCAACGCGAGCTCCGTATCTCGGCGCTTTTCTAACGTGAGAATTGTGAAGGGACTTGGTTCGCGCGACTTAGTGAGAGGCTGTGCTCTTCTACTCCTTTCAGTGTTCTCCGGGCAAACTGAAATCAGCTTTTTGGGGAATTTTCTCCCTCCCAACTCCTGGCTAACACTTCAGTTCGACCTCACAACACGGCGGTGCTGAAACCTTCAACCAGAATCTTCACTGTGGCTTCGCGCCAACTCTCTCTCCTCCACCGTCGCAGTCGCGCAGCGATGGCAGTCGCATCATCCGCTGCGACCACGACGGCGATCGCATCACTTGGCGCGTCCGTCGCATCACGCGGCGTCTCCCGCGCCGCTACCTCCATAGAGGCCACTCAGGGTGCGCTTCTCGCCGCTAACCACGCCGTTTCTCACGGCGTGCACGCGCCTGGATCCTTCACCTGCCTGCAGTGGTCCTCAGCTCTCAGAAGCCAATCAGGAGCCGGCAATCAGATTAAGACCCAGCTGGGATCCTTATCCGCCGCCGCCGCATCCTCCGCCAGCTCGACCTTCTTTTCAGGCGGCGTAGCTCGGGACGCGTTGTTGCTATCATCGCGCTCAGGAGGAGCTGCGGCGCGTCTGGCGTCCACCCTTTCTGCGCACGCGTCGTCCTCCGATTCCGCCGCGAGCGCAAGCCCTATCGGTTCCGCGTCCGCCGCCCGCTCCGCGATCGCCGGCGCGACTCCCGCAGTCCGCCAGGGCGCGGTGTTGCCGACGGCGGAGTACAACCTCGACGATTCCTCCGAATCCTCGTCGTCCGATTCTGAATCCGACGGCTCTGGATCACGCGCTCTTGAGGCACTGTATCAGGCGCGAGCCAAGAGTGGGTTGACCGCCACTGCTGGGGGAGCATCCGCGGGTTCAGGGCTTGGCCGAGACTTGCTTGGGGGTTTAACGTCTGACTCGGAAGCGGAGGTTTTTGATAGCGATGAGGAAGTGAGCAGTGACGAGGAGGGTGAGGTGGTGCTCGTCGACGTGTCAGATGATGACGTGGACAGGGATGAGCTGGCGATTGAAAGCCTTGGGCTTGCCACGGTTCTGGAGCAGGCGCTGTTGAAGCGCGGAATCTCCCGTCTCTTCCCCATCCAGGTATGAACCAGGGTTTAGGTCAACGCGATCGACTGTTGAGGTTTAAGTTCGGATGGTCTCTCAGGCATGTACTGCGCGTGTCCTTCAACTGTTTGCGGCGCAAGGTTTTAGTTTTAGGTTTACACCTTCCTTAGCGACGGATGTTGTTCGACGAGAGGAGTGTGTTTGTTGAAACGCTTGCGCGTCCTTTCAGCTCATTTCACTTCGCCGCCTATCCCGTCGCGCTTGAAGGGACGTGTCACCGAGTTTGTGGCACGCGGTGCTTGCGCCCTCGATGGGCGGGCGGGACATCACTGCTCGCGTCCGTTACAGTCTGAACCTTAGCAACCCTACTTTTCCCCCTTTTGTCCCGCTTGCCGCCCTGCCTGATCGCAGCACGCGGTGCTAGCGCCGTCGATGGACGGCCGGGACATCACTGCTCGCGCCAAGACGGGCACTGGCTAAACCCCTGAATCCTGATTGCGTTGGTATGATTCTCTGCATGCTTCCCCTCGTGTTGCCCCCACTGGTTGCAGCACGCGGTGCTAGCGCCGTCGATGGACGGCCGGGACATCATCGCGCGCGCCAAGACGGGCACGGGGAAAACCCTCGCGTTCGGCATTCCTATCCTCGAGCGCATCACGCGCGAGATCGAGGAGAACAACGGCAGGTCGGTGCCTCGAGAGGTGTTTCGAGTTTTACCCAGGGTTCTTTGGAGAGTTTGAGGTAGTATCAAGCGTCAAGTTGATAGTATCCGCCTCGCGTTCCGTCCTCGAGCGCATCACGCGCGAGATCGAGGAGAGCAACGGCAGGTCAGTGCCTTGATGTGCTTTGTTGTACATATGTCTTGTAAGAGATGTGTAAGGGTGTTTTGAGGTTATCTTTGGCGCCAAGTTATGCCTTCGAGCTACACTTTAGCGGGTTACGAGTGAGATCAACGTCAGGTCGCTCAAGTCTCCTTAGCTCAAACATGAAGCTCATTTGGTTTAGGAACAATTTCCGGAACGAAGTACGTTACTGGAGGGCAAACAAATTTCACGTTTTTTTTGCTGTCTAGTACGAAAGCGTGGGAATTGATGAAAGAAAAACTGGTCGCAGCGCTATCAGTGAAGCGACTCAAGAAGATGACCACCCTCCCCTCCTCTCTCCTCTCGTTTTCCCTCCCCTCCCGTTCCCCCTCTTTTCCCCCCTTATCCCCCCGCGCGCCCTACCGGCTCGCTGCAGGCGCCCGTTCCGCGCCCCTCGCTGCCTGGTCCTGGCGCCAACCCGCGAGCTGGCGAAGCAAGTCGAGCGCGAGTTCTGCGAATCCGCGCCCAACCTGTCCACCGCCTGCGTGTACGGCGGCGTGTCGATCGAGGGCCAGATGCGCCAGCTCAAGCGCGGCGTGGACGTCGTCGTCGGCACGCCCGGGCGGCTAATCGACCTGATCGAGCGCGGCACGCTGAGCCTGCGCGAGGTGCAGTTCGTCGTCTTGGACGAGGCGGACCAGATGCTGGCCGTGGGGTTCGAGGAGGACGTCGAGCGCATCCTCGAGAACCTGCCCGAGGGAGTCAACATCCAGACGAGCCTGTTCTCCGCGACCATGCCCAGCTGGGTGAAGAAGCTCAGCCGCAAGTACCTCACCAACCCGCTCACCATCGACCTGGTACGCTCTCCTCTCCGGTGTTTTATCCCTTTCCGGGGGGGAGTGAGGAGTGAGGGGTGCGAGGGAGTGTGGAAGGTTGGGTGTAAGTGTGCGGGAGCCTGGGGGGAAAGTGAGGGAACGTGAGAGGGAAACTGACTGTGAGTCTGGGAGATTCAATTTGTGTTGCTGGACGAGGCGGACCAGATGCTGGCCGTGGGGTTCGAGGTGGACGACGAGCGCATCCTGGAGAATTTACCTGAGGGCGGCCGGATCTAGACGAGTCTATTCTCGGCCACCGGGCCTAATTGGGTGAAGAGGCTCGGTCGAAAATAACTCAGCAAGCCGCGCGCTTTTGGCTTGGTAAATAGATGAACGGATAAATCAGGGAGAAGGAAAGGTAATGTGGGAGGAAGAGGCGAATGATGTGGGAGGTGAAGCGGACGGGAATGGGGGTGCAACTTGCAGGGCGGAGGTGTCGTTTGAGTTGACTCATAGAGTGACTTGTTTGGAATATGATGCGGACGGGAACGGGGGTGTGTTTGGTAGGGTGGGGGGGTGACGTGTTGCACGTTCTTGGAATTATGAGCCTCTCATCCCTTACATATCCCTCCCCTTCCTCCCCTCCCCCCATCAACCCCCCTCCGTTTCCCTCACGTCAGGTGGGCGAGAAGGAGGAGAAGCTGGCGGAGGGTATTCGTCTGCTGTGCGTGCGAGCGCCCAACGCCTCGAAGCGCTCCATCCTCGTCGACCTCATCACGGTACGAGAGCTGAAGTGTTGAGTGGAAACAGCTCACGCCACACTTGAGCAGCCAGGTAAGTGACTGGTGCTGCATCTTTTGGCGTGATTCCAAGCACATACTTCGCTGCGAAGTACGAGAGCTGAAATATCGAGTGGAGCAGAGCTATCCCGTGCGTCACTGCGTGGAAGCGATTGCGTTGAACAGATCCCCCAGCAGCAGCGGGAGCAGTGGAATGTGCTTGTGATGGCTTCCCGTCCCCCAACTCCCCCATCCTCTTGTTCCCTACTGCAGATGCACGCGCTGGGCGGTCTGACCATAGTGTTCACGCAGACCAAAGAAGACACGGACGAGGTGGCCACGAGCAATGCGGAAATAACACTCTTCCCCTCCCCCCCCCCCCGCTCTCCCCTGAAACCCCTCAACCTGCAGGTGCACGCGCTGGGCGGCAAGACCATTGTGTTCACGCAGACCAAGAAGGACGCGGACGAGGTGGCCATGGCGCTGGGTCGCTCCGTGGGCTGCGAGGCCCTCCACGGCGACATTCCCCAGCAGCAGCGGGAGCGCACCCTACAGGCGTTTAGAGACGGGCGGTTCGTTGTGCTCGTTGCCACGGACGTCGCCGCCAGGGGGCTGGACATTCCTAACGTCGATCTGGTGAGCTGATAGCCCCCTTTCCTGATATTAGAGGGCACGTACAGGGGTGAATGGCGGGTTTGGGGGCGCAAGGACATCCCCGGCAGCAGCGGGAGCGAACCCTGCAGGCGTTTAGAGACGGGCGGCTCGTTGTGCTCGTTGCCACGGACGTCGCCGCTAGAGGCCTGGACATCCCCAATGTTGTTGACCTGGTGAGTTGTTACGGTCGGACAGAGGGAGGGTGCAGCAGGGCACAAGATCAACCTCTCCCCGACTCTCCTCCTGCCGCCCTTCTGCCGTCTTGCCTCTGTCCGCCTCCGTCCGTGTCCCGTGTCCCGTGTCCTGCTGCACCGCAACCCACGCCTCATTCGCCATACCACACTGGTGAGGTCCTTGATTTTGCAGGGTGCGTGTTTGAGGTGACTTTTGACTTTTGAGACTTTTGAGGCAAAATGTAACGAGGTGACTTCTGAGTCGACTCAGAAGTCACCACACCTCATTCGCCATACCACACTGGTGGGGACCCAATGACCTGGTGACCCTAGTGCACCAATCACGCACTCCCCCACTCTTCCCTCCCCCCCCCCTCCCCCACCTTCCCCTCCCCTCCCCTCCCCTCCCCCTCCCTAAACCCTTCCCCTTACCTTAACAGGTGATCCACTACGAGATCCCTAATAATCCAAAGACCTCTGCACAGAGTGATCACTTTCTCTCTCCCTTCTCTCTCGCCTCTTCTCCAACCTCTTCCCTCCCGCTCTTGGTCCCCAGGTGATCCACTACGAGATCCCCAACGACCCTGAGACCTTCGTGCACCGATCGGGGCGAACGGGGCGAGCGGGCAAGACAGGATGCACCATCCTCATGTACACGGACTCGCAGGTACGGGGGATGTGAATATAAGTTGCGTGCATGTATAAGGCGTGTGTATATAGAAGGCACGTGCATGCCTATTAGTAGGACAGTCACGTCAAGTGACGAGACAGGATGCATTATCCTCGTGTACTCGGACTTGCGGATGTTCAGATGTGAGGTATGTGAGTATGGGGGGGTCCATATGCATGTGACACTACTGGATGCACCATCCCCATGTACACCACTCGCCCATCAGTCACCTATGGCCTCCTGTGTGCACCCCGAGCGGCTGGGCTTAATCCATGACTGTAAGAGACCGAAAATTAACCCTATCTTTCACGCCTTACCCTCCCTCCCTCCCTCCATCCCTCCCCTCTTTCCAGATCCGTTCTCTCCGAATGATCGAGCGTGACATTGGCTGCAAGTTCGAGAAGGCCTCTCCCCCCCACCCCGACGATGTCCTCCAAGCCTCGGCCAATCAGTCAGCGGCTCTCATCTCCCGCGTGCACCCCGAGCTCGCCGAGTCCTTCCTGGAAACCGCCGAGAAGCTTCTGGAGGAGCGCGGCCCGATTGCGCTCGCTGCCGCCATTGCCCACCTGAGCGGGTTCAGTCAGCCGCCCTCTGCGCGGTCCCTGCTGACGCACGAGGAGGGGTATGTGACGGTGCGCATCATCCGTTCACCCAAGAGCCGCAACGGCCCGCTCATCTCGCCGCGGGCGGTGATGGGCACGCTGGGGGAGATCTGCCGCCGCGCTGCGGACAACGTGGGGAAGATCAAGATCCTGGGCGAGAGAGATGTGAGTGGGTGGGTGTGCGGGGCTTGCCTGGGAATGTGGGTGGATTTCTGCTGCTATGGGGGCCGTCACGGGCACGTTTGGTAGATCTGCTGCCGCGCCGCGGACAACGTCGGGAAGATCAAGATTCCAGGCGAGAGAGATGTGAGTTATTGTTGGGGATTGGGCATGGGGCAGTCTGTTTTTTAGGTGCCTACAAAAAACTCCTCAGGCAAGGGGCTTACGTGTGAATGGGCATTGGGCACAGATGTGAGTGGGTGTGTGTGGATTGATATGATGGGATTGGGCATGGGGCATAGCTGTGAGTGGGCATGAGGCACAGACGTGAGCAGGTGGGGGAATTGGGCATGGGGCACAGACGTGGGTGGGTGGGTGTATGGGGATTCGTCTAACGGCATTGAGTGGAGAGGTGGGAATATAATTATTTGGAGGATAGAAGAAGTGAGTGCTTGTGATCTGACTAGAAATGTGAGACATACATCCTCCCCAATCTGGTGGCCCACCAGATGTGTATGTCTGGGGGGGGGGGAACACCACATTAGGGAGGATGTATGTCTGGGGGGGGGGGAACACCACATTAGGGAGGATGTATGTCTGTTGGGGGAGGGGGCACCAGATTAAGGGAGGATGTATGTCTGGGGGGGGAGGGGGCATCAGATTAGGGAGGATGTATGCACCTAATCTTATTTTTCTCTCCCTAATCTCGTCCCCCCTCCCCCCCCTCCCCTCCCCACTTTGCCTTCCCCCTATCAGGTGGAGGGAGCAGTCTTCGACCTGCCAGAGGATGTGGCGAAGGAGCTCTTAAGCCTCAAGATCGACAACGGGGATGTCTTTGACATTCCGCGCCAGGTGGGGGCTGCATTCCTTTGCCCTCTACTCACTCTCCTCACTCTCCTCAGTCTTCGCACTCACCTCAGTCTTCTCTCTCTCCTCGCTCTCTCAGTCTCCTCACTCTCACTCTCAGTCTTCTCACTCTCCTCACTCTCACTCTCCGCACTATCAGTCTTGAGTTGGGCATCAAGATCGACAACGGGGATGTCTTTGACATCCGGCGTCAGGGGTAGATGCCATGCCTTCCTCTCCTCTCCTCTCCTCATGGTCCCATGCTCCTCAAGTAGACAGCATCAAAGCTTGCGTGTCCCAGGAACAAGGTATGTGAGGTTGCATGCACCCGTGCGTTTCTCCATCTCCCTATGTTTGTGCTTTCCCCATCTGTCCTATGTGCCGCACGGCTGCCCACACTGGTGGATGACAATGTGAGGGGCGGCAGGGACAGGGACAACTACGGGCTGTTCTCAGTGTAATCTCTGTGTTCTTGCCTGTCCCATCCGCCCCGTGTGCCCCACAGCTGCCCACTCTGGTGGATGACGATGTGAGGGGCGGCAGGGACAGGGACAACTACGGGCGGTTCGGAGGGAGGGGAGGCGACAGGGGGAGGGGCGGAGGCGACAGGTTTCGCGGCGGCAGTGACAGGGGAGGGGAGAGGGGCAGGGGGGGCGATCGTGACAGGGGCTTCAGGCGGGATGACGGCGGCAGGAGAGAGAGGTGAGTGGCCGTGGTGCTGCTGTGGGGGGAATGAGGTGGGATGGAATCGGGTGGGGTGGGGTGGGGTGGGGTGGTGGAGGGAAGACTTCGACAGGGGCTTCAGGCGGGATGTCAGGAGAGAGGTGAGTGGTGGTAATGGGATGGGGTGGGATGGAATGGGATGGAATGGGATGGGGTGGGGTGGGGTGGGGTGGGATGGAATGGGATGGGGTGGGATGGAATGGGATGGGGTGGGATGGAATGGTTTGGAGTGAGATGGAATAGGACAGAGTGGGTTACTGGGGTGGAGTGGGTTACTGGGGTGGAGTGGGTTAGAGTGGGATGGAGTGGGTCACTGGGGTGGAGTGGGGTAGAGTGGGATGGAGGGGGATGGTGGAGTGGGTCGCTGGGGTGGAGATGGGGATGATGTACCGCCGTATGAGATGGGATGACATGGGATTTTTCTCTTGGTAGAAGGAAGGAGTGATGTTTCCTGCTCGGGCAAGTTTGGTCTTGCACTTGTATATCACGCTGCACGCATCTTGTGAGTTGTATTACTCTTGTGCGTCATACATCGTATCCCAGTGCCTCATCTCTCTTCCATCCTCTTTTCTCCACGTCTCCCTCCCTCCTCCCTATCAGGTCTGGCAGCTGGGGCGACGTGGGTGATAGGCGCAGCAGTGGCAGCGGCAGCAGCAGCACCGGCGGAGGCAGCAGGTTCGGCGAGCGTGACCGATTCTCTCGGGATCGTCGCCCTGCTGGCGGTGGCCTGGTCAACCGCCGCAATTTCACCTCTGACGCATGGGAGAGCGAGGACAGTGACGGGTACTACACTCCATCCCCCGTAGAGCGCACGCGCAGCGCCCCCAGCAGCAGGGGAGGGGAGTATGGGCTGTTTGACAGGTCCAGCCGCAGCAGTGGAGGAGGGTTCTCGGGGGTCTGCTTCTTGTGCAAGCAACCTGGGCACAGGGCGGCAGACTGCCCTGTGGTGGCTGGTCGTTAGGATTTGATGCTGGGTATTTGTTTCAAACGAATTTGGCACTGATGAATGATTTGTTGGAGTTTAGGGTATTCTTCAACATGATTTACGTGCTGTTAGACACTTGCTTTGACTAAGCAAAGGGACGAATTTGGATCTTGAAATTTGAACCTGTGGAATGTATTTGGACGCAAAGTGGACTTATTCCATCGGTTTCTCTTCATTAGCATATCAGAATAGGAATTGAATATTGACAAGTGAGAGTATACACAAATTTATCTAAGTGTTGTACCCTCTAAGAGGTAACCCTATACAGTCTATACAAACATGACAAATACAGATGTTTGACACACCCCCTAGACTGCATAGGGGAATACCCTAAACAAGCAGCTCAGGGCGGCACTACTAGTCCAACCTCTGAGACAAGGGTCTGAGAGACCAGTCAGAAGGAGTACAGACAAGGCAAGAACAAGACCACGGCGGCACTACTAGTCCAGCCACTGGGAGAGGACACAAGTCCAGTCTGAGTATACATATAAAGGACAGTACAAGTCAAGGTCCTAGCAAGTGAGAAGCGACAGGAACTAGACCAAGCTGTACACAGTGCCGCTGATGATCTTTAGGCGCAAGCGCCTTCGTAAAGATATCAGCTGTGTTGGCACCTGAGGCCAAGTGTACTACGCGAGCCTGACGTCGCTGCTGTAGCTCACGCAGGAGGAAGTACCGCAGCTGAATGTGCTTCGCTCTGCCCTCGAGTAGAGGCTCCTGACAAAGGAGGATCATGGCCCTGTTGTCAGCGAACAGGACCGGGGCAGAGCTAGGCCGCTCACCTAAGTCAGTGAGCAAGAAGGTCAGCCAGCGGAGCTCCTGTGCCGCCATGGCACCCGCGTAGATCTCAGCCTCACAGCTGGACTGCGCAACAGACGAGGAGCGAGTAGCTGTCCACGAGACGGCACCTGAGCCAAGGCTGAAGCAGTAGCCCTGGGTAGACCTGAGTGTCTCAGCGTCGTCTGCCCACGAAGCGTCTGTGTGTCCAGTAAGGACCACTGGCCTGCGTCCTCCAAGCACTAACCCCATGCCCGATGTACTAGCAAGATAACGCAGAACCCTCTTAGCGGCAGACCAGTGCTGCGGTCGGTGTCTGCCTGTGGCCACAAAGCGCGCCAGGATGCTGAGAGGGTATGCGAGATCTGGGCGAGTGCAAGTCATCAGGTACATGAGGCAACCCACCAGCTCTGCGTAGGGGCCGCTGGGCTCTACCAACTCCTCAGGTACTAGAGCGGAGAGTCTGTGGTCTACAGGCAGAGGGGTGGGCTGTGCAGAGGAGAACTGAAGACTGAACCTCTGAAGGACCTGGCGCACCAAGTGTGACTGAGTCAGGGTGATGGTGCGCGCAGCTCTGTCCCTGGAGATCTGCAAGCCAAGGTAACGGCGCAGTTCTCCAAGGTCAGTGCAGGTGTGTCTCTTCAGCAGCTCTGCCTTCACGGAGGCCAGTGCGTCCCTGTCTGCCGTGGCAAAGACCAGGTCGTCGACGTAAACAAGGATGTAGAACGGAGTCTGGCCAGCACGAACGAAGAGTGAAGGGTCTGCGGAAGACGGAAAGAACTGCAGGTCAGCAAGGGTAGCACGGAGAGTGTCGTGCCACTCACGGGGAGCCTGGCGCAGGCCGTAGACGGGGCGCCGCAGGAGCCACTGGGTCCCAGGAGGGAAGGTGCCAGTAAAGCCCGCAGGGCGACGCAGGTAGACCTGCTCGTGTAGGCTGCCCTGAAGGAAGGCATTGGAGAAGTCGAGGGAGTGAAGCTCGTAGTCACGCTGAGCAGCTAGGTGTAACAGAACCCGAAGAGTAGTCATCTTCGGGGTCGGAGCGAAGGTCTGGAAGAAGTCCACCCCCTCGCGCTGACTGAAGCCTCTAGCTACATAGCGCGCCTTGAAGACAGGCGGCTCTCCAGGAGGGCGCTTCACCTTGAAGAGCCAGCGGCCATCGACTACGTTCACCCCAGGTGGGGGAACTGCGTCGACGAAGGTGCCCGTGGATCTCCAAGATGCCATCTCCTGCTCCATGGCAGCTATCCACTGTGAGGCCCAGGATCCCGAAGTCGCCTCAGCGTAAGTGCGAGGGGTCGGGATGTCGAAAGCGTCTTGGTCACCCTCAGGGACTAGTAGCATGGAACAGAGATGGGGAGCAGCCTCGGAGAGGAAAGCAAGCTCGAACTGGCGGTCCTCCAGGACGTCACCGCCAAGGGCAGGAGCACCCCCGATAGACGGAGGACAGGCAGGGTCAGAGACCAGAGCGGTGGCGTAGTCAAGGCGGCGGGTAGAGGCGAAGTCAGCGACAGCAGCGACAAGAGCGTCAAGGCACGAGACCGGAACAGACGGGTCGGTAACGAGAGAGGCAAGGACCCGAGGAACGAGAGGACGAGCGGCACGAAGGTAGTCGGACAGCAGGGGGGGCGCAACAACAAGGGAGGACGGAGGAGGCGACGGGAGAAGGGGAGGACGAGACGCGTGGGAACGAAGCAACATAGGGTGGGAGCGCAAGACAGGAGAGGCAGGACGAGCACGGGAGGGGCGGTGAGACCAGACGTGCGACGGAGGAGTCGGGTCAGGGGACAGGGGAGGGGACACAGGAGGGGAACGAGGGGGGAGACGAGCCGGGGACGAGCCCGGCGGAGGGAAAACAGGGCCGTAGACAAGAAGAGGAGGAGACGGTCGGGGAGGAACCGACGCAGGGTCGGGGGACGGAAGGCCGAGCAGGCGAAGGGCGGACACCGGCGGGGACCGCTGCTGCGGCGGCACAACGGTGACACCTGGACCGCAAGCTGCTCCTCGGCGACCACCGGCACTCTCCACACCAGCACCCCCAGAGGGACCACCCCCAGGGCGACCGGGACGAGCACCCCCAGAGTCAGTGAACGGGGGCTGCGACGGCGGCGGCGGAGGCGACGGCGGCGGAGGCGACGGCGGCGGCGGCGACGACGACGGCTGCAGCAGCGGTAGTGGCGGTGGAGGAGGGGACTGGGGAGGGGACACCTGGGGAGGGGCGGCCGGCGAGGACTGCACAGGAGGGCCACCAGAGTCAGAAGACTCCTCAACCGGGTCCACGGACGGAAGGGGGGTGACGTGGGACACACCAGAGGGGGCGGGACGGGGAGGAGGAGGAGGAGGGGCAGGGACTACCGGGGAAGGGGTGACCAGGAACAGGGGGGGGGTAACCGGGGGACCACGGTGGGGAAAGCGGCGGTAGTAGGAGACAGACTCGTCAAAGGTGACGTCACGAGAGTGAAAGAAGCGGTGAGACGGCGGGTGGTAAAAGTGCCAGTCGGACGCGTCAAGGGGAAAACCGAGGAAGACGCAGGGAAGGGTGCGGGCAGTGAGCTTGTCCGTGCCGGAGGCACGGACGTGAGCAAGGCAGCCCCAGATGTGGAACGCAGACGCGTCACCAGGGGACCCAGTCCAAAGACGGGTGGGCGAAACCTGCGGCTGCTGAGGGTGCGGCCACAGGTTAAGCTGGTGAGAAGCGTAGCGCACAGCGAACGGCCACAGAAAATGGGGTGCACCGGCATGGATCATGGAGGTGCGAGCGACCTCCATGACCAAACCGATGCGTCGCTCAGCGACCCCATTCTGCTGTGGGGAGTCCGGTAGGGTGAACGTCTGGGTGATGCCCTCCGCACGACAAAAGCGACCAAGGACACCGGAGGCAAACTCGCCACCACGGTCTGAGTGAAGACGCAAGACAGGGAGACCGCGGTGGACACGCGCAGAGACAAGCCAGGGGATGAGAGCGCCAGGCACGTCGGCCTTGCGCTCCAGGGGAAAGACTGTGGTGTAACGAGTGAAGTCGTCGACAAGCACAAGGAAGTAGCGCTCTCGACGCGGCCCAGGGACGGGGGCGGGGCCCCAGACGTCTAGGTGCAGGGTCTGCAGCGGCGCGGCGGTAGGGGGAAACGAGGAGGAGTGAGGGGCACGGCGAAGCCGACCCTCGACACAAGGCGTGCAAGGTGGGGCTGGAGAGGAGGGAAACGCGGGGAGCGAACCTGGGAGACCAAGGACGAGACCGTGCTGAGACATGTGACGCAGACGCTGGAGCGCAGGGTGACCTAGGCGGTGGTGCCACAGGAGGGTCGGGTGAGTGAGGGAGCGACAGGAGCAGGCAGCAGCAACCTGGGTAGACGCAGCCACCTGAGGGGGCGCTCCAGCCGGGGGGGTCACGGTGTCCAGAGTGAACAGGCCGGACACCGGGTCCCGGGGGAACGTGGACAGGGGGGCACCAGTGGCGGCCTCGGTACAGACAGCATACCGCTCGTGACCAGGGAACGTAGTGGTGACGCCAAGGTCCTGGAGGCAGCCGACACCAACTAGGTTCCTGGAGAACGAGGGGATATGCAGACCTGTAAGAGAACCCGAAGGAACCGCCGGACAGGGAAGGGTGGTGGAACTGCGGGCGACTACCGGACCGCCGGAGGGGTCAGCAAGAGAAACGGCAGCAGGAACAGGAAGCGGCGTCAGGGTGGTGGAGTCGCGGAAGAAACACCGAGAGGCGCCAGAGTCCAAGGTGAAGGAAAGCGAAGCCGAGGGGTCTGGCGACGGAACGACGGCGGAAGCACCAAGACTACACAAAGCACGGGATCCTACGCCTGACGTAGCAGGGGAGGCTAAGCTAGGCACACATGCACTAGGCAACAGTGAGTAATAAGTGGGAAGCACACTAGAGTCATCAGCATACATCACATGCAGAGCAGAAACAATGGCATCCATGTCCAGATCAAAAATCTGAATCTGACGACTAAGCAAACTGTGCCAGTCCGGGAGGTCTGGCGACGGGCCGAAGCGCTGACGAAAGAAGTCGTCCAGGCGACGAAAACAGCGGGGAGTGGAGTGACCGAGCTTACCGCAAACGAAGCCGCGGCGAGGACCGGTCTGGATCTGGTACTGACAACGCCCGCCGCCAGAGCCACCACGCGGCACACCACCACGCGCCCGGCCACCGCCAGCGCCGGGCCACCCTGGCGGGAGGACACTCGTCTGCCGCGTCTGCGACGGCTGCTGCGTCTGCTGCGAATGCTGCGACTGCGGCGGCTGCTGCGGCTGCTGCACCTGCAGGGGCGGCGACTCAGCGGAACTGGGCAGGGTCCCCTCGTCCACTCCAGCACCAGGCAACCCGACCCCACCACTACCCCCGCTCGCACCCCCGCCGCCTCCTCCGCCGCGCCCAGCCTTGGGGCGGCGGCCCTTCCCCGAACGGACCTGCGCTGCAGCAGCAGTCTCAGCCACTGCGGCAGAGCCGTCGGAGAAGGTGCACTGAGCGGGGGCACAACCCTGAAAGATAGGGACCGGCACGACACCGCTCGCCTGGGCAATGGAGCGGTGACGGGTCTCTATCACAGTCAGGGTGTCTACAAAGTCAGTGAGGGTGAGGTCTGCGGGGTGAACGCTAAGAAAGCGGTCGCGGGCGACAGCAAGGTGGTCAGGGAGGCGGGTGGCAAGCAGGTAGAGGGTAGAGGTAATGGGCGGCTGGTGGGCTCTAAGCTGGGCGTCAGTGCAGGCAGCGCGCCAGGTCTCATCTATCGAGCGCAGGTGGGCAGCGAGGTCAGAGACAGTGGGGAAAGATGCAAGGTCAGGAAAGTGCAGCGGAAGGATCAGGCGACCCACCGAGGCAGCCGGAGGGGTGGAATAGCGCTTGATCACAGCATCTAAGTATGCCTGAGCAGTAGTGAGGGACCTAAAGCGAGGACGCTCGGATGGGGGAAGGGCGTTGCTAATGGCAAGCTGGGCAACAGCATCGCGAGAAAGCCAGACAGAGCGCGCACGGGCAGTGGCAGCAGTAGCCTCGCGCTCAGTGGGTGTGGGGTCAGCGGGCAGAATAGCAGGGGGGTCTGGGCAGGGGAGCGTACCGTCAAGGTGTGCGGAAAGCGGTTCACCATCCTGCCTCTGGCCAGTGAGTTGACGGCGGAGGTCGGCAAGCCACGCCTCGAACTCTAGGGGCTGACCTTCAGCGTCGAAGCGAAGCTCTGCCGCCATCAGGAATAGTCCAGTGCAGTGCAGGGCAGTGCAGTGCGGTGCAGTGCGGTAGAGTGCGGTGCAGTGTGGTACAGTGCGGTGCAGTGCTGAGCAGTGCTGTGTAGTGCGGTGTAGTGCGGTGCCAGGCAGTACAGTGTGGTGCGGGGCGGCACGGAGCAGGGCGGGGTGGGGGGGGAACCGTACCAGTGAGGAGGACGGGGCCAGGGCTGGCCCGACGGGGCCGGGCGAACGCGACGGGGCCGGGCTGGTGCGACAGGGCCGGGACGGGGCGACGGGGCCGAGCGAGTGCGACGTGGCCGGGCTGGGGCGACGGGGCCGGGCGAGTGCGGCAGGGCCGGGCCGGTGCGACGAGGCCGGGCGAGCGGGACGGCGGCCGGGCGGGTGCGACGGGGCCGGGCGGCTGCGACGAGGCCGGGCAGGGTGGGACGGGGCCGGGCGGGGGCGACGGGGCCGGACGGCTGCGACGGGGCCAGGCAAGGGCGACGGGGCCAGGCGGCTGCGACGGGGCCGGGCGGGCGCGACGGGGCCAGGCGGCTGCGACGGGGCCGGGCGGGCGCGACGGCGCCGGGCGGGCGCGACAGGGCCGGGCGGCTGCGACGGCGCCGGGCGGGCGCGACGGGGCCTGGCGGCTGCGACGGGGTCGGGCAGGGTGCGACGGGGCCCAGGAGGGGCGCGAGGGGGGGCCTGGGAGGAGCGCGACGGGGCCTGGGAGGGGCGCGACGAGGCCCAGGAGGGGGGCTACGGGGCCCAGGAGGGGCGCGACGGGGCGCTACGGGGCCTGGGAGGAGCGCGACGGGGCCCAGGAGGGGCGCTAGGGGGGCCTGGGAGGAGCGCGACGGGGCCTGGGAGGGGCGCGACGGGGCCTGGGAGGGGCGTTACAGGGCCCAGGAGGGGCGCTACGAAGCCCAGGAGGGGCGCGACAAGGCCCAGGAGGGGCGCTATGGGGCCCAGGAGGGGCGCGACGGGGCGCTACGGGGCCTGGGAGGAGCGCGACGGGGCCCAGGAGGGGCGCTAGGGGGCCGGGGAGGAGCGCGACGGGGCCTGGGAGGGGCGCGACGGGGCCTGGGAGGGGCGTTACAGGGCCCAGGAGGGGCGCTACGAAGCCCAGGAGGGGCGCGAAGAGGCCCAGGAGGGGCGCTACGGGGCCCAGGAGGGGCGCGACGGGGCGCTACGGGGCCTGGGAGGAGCGCGACGGGGCCCAGGAGGGGCGCTAGGGGGCCTGGGGGGAGCGCGACGGGGCCTGGGAGGGGCGCGACGGGGCCTGGGAGGGGCGTTACAGGGCCCGGGAGGGGCGCTACGAAGCCCAGGAGGGGCGCGACGAGGCCCAGGAGGGGCGCTACGGGGCCCAGGAGGGGCGCGACGGGGCGCTACGGGGCCTGGGAGGAGCGCGACGGGGCCCAGGAGGGGCGCTAGGGGGCCTGGGAGGAGCGCGACGGGGCCCAGGAGGGGCGCTAGGGGGCCTGGGAGGAGCGCGACGGGGCCTGAAAGGGGCGCTAGGGGCATGAGCGGAAGCGGTAGGTGGGGGGGGATCCTACCTAAGCGTGATACCATGTCAGAAACCCAGCCACTAACCACTGGGTTAAAAGGGCTTGTTAAATAGCGGGTAAGTGCGCCCATAGCCCCCCAGGCTCTGCACCTGTGGCCCTTCCCGAGGATCTCAAGGGCAACCCCCAGCGGGTCACTCAAAACCCCCCCCCCGCTGGGATAGGTGGAAGACACGAGCGCCTCTGCAGCGCTAGCACTGGGAGTTGAACCCAAGACCTTTGGCTCTGATACCATATCAGAATAGGAATTGAATATTGACAAGTGAGAGTACACACAAATATATCTAAGTGTTGTACCCTCTAAGAGGTAACCCTATACAGTCTATACAAACATGACAAATACAGATGTTTGACATAGCATACTTCTCCAAGCACTGTACCCTCAATTGGACTGAGAAGTATGCCAAACACGTCAGAATGATTAATGAAAGGAAACAGAATGGTCTAGCAAACTCCATGGCACTCCTAAACAAACAAACAAGAGTAGGCGCACCCCTAGAAAGAACATCTGTCATCAAACTGTCACACTCAGTAGACACCACCACATGCAAGTGGTCAGTGGCGCAACACCCGTCTTTTCCTCCACTTCATCCCTCACTTCCTCCCAAGCCAGCAGCCTCCAGCTGGAAGACCAGCAGCACATCCCTAGTCGCCATGTGTCTGTAGAATTCTGTGAAGACACCACTTGAAACACTTCCAAACAGGGCTGTTGGGCTGAGAAAAGGCCCTTAGGATCTTTTCAGAGACTAAGTCCCGGTTGTAGAGTGAGACTTGAGTAGTGCAGCGGAAGTTGAGACGGTTGAACCCTTGTACTAGTATGTGAGAACAAGTGATTGATTAAAGAAACAAGCATACAGCAATATATAGAAGATAAGAAGGCAGTTGTAGAATACAGTTACAGGAACGGTTTATCGAGTCGCACAGCGACTCGATTGCCGCTTCGGTTACTATCCGTGATGTTGTAACGGTCAGTCGCAACCTCCAGTTGCGACCTTTCGAGTCTTTTCGCATTCTTTGTCCGCCCCCTCGTGCAACCTCCGTTGACTCGCGTGCTCCTCTGTAATCTTCCTCGAGTACAGTGTTATACTTCAGAAACGCTTAAGTCCTTTGAGATATTTCCAACACTCCCCTTCGTTTCTGGAGTGCTGGCGTGTTCAGATCCGGTGACGTTTGTTTGTCCGGTCAGGAGCATGCAGTAGTCGAATTTTGCTTTCGCTAATTTCTTCGTCAGATAATCTGCGGCCATTTCTGTCGTCGGGCAGTAACTGAGTTGAAGTCTCCCCTTCGCGATTTCATCCTTGACGAAGAAGTACCGCAGGGCGATGTGCTTGGTTCGGTTGGCGAAGCCGTCCTTGTTCGCGATTTTGATCGCAGATTGGTTGTCGCAGAGGAGTGAGAAGACGGGCAGGGTCGCGATCTTCGCTTCCTCGAGTAACTCCCGCAGGTAGAGTCCTTCCTTGGTCGCAGTACAAAGGGCGATATACTCTGCTTCAGCCGAGGATAGTGCGATTAACTCCTGCTTGCTCGACTGCCAGGAGATAGTTCCGATGGGTTCTAGTCGGTAGATGTAGCCCGTCCTAGATCGTCGATTTTCCCTATCTCCCGTGTGGTCGGCGTCGACGTATCCGAGTAGTCGTACGGACGGTGTTGTCGCTTTGCTGTAGGTAAGCCCGATCGTCGGCGTGGAGACGAAGTAGAGTAGTGCCCGGTTGAGTTCCTCAAGATCTTCTTGTTCCGGTTGCTTCAGATGCGTCGCCAGTTGACTCGCACTATAGGACAGGTCGGGTCGGCAGGTTACTGCTGCGAATAGTAGGCAGCCGGGCTTCTGTTGATACTCTGGATTTGCTTCGCAGGGAGTTTTGCGGAGGTGCTGTTGTTGTTCCCGTAGTGGTAGGGGGTTGGGACAGTAGTAGATGTTAAACCGAATTTCTTCGCGACGGTGCCTGAGTACTTTCCAGCGTGTAGGTAGAACGCCGTGTCGTTTTCGTCGACATTCAGTCCTAGGTACTGGGTCACTTCGTCGGACACCGTGAGTGTTAAGTCTTCTTTCAGCTCCCGTTCGAACCAGGTGGTGATGTCGGTAGTGGAGCCGATGTAGAGCAGGTCGTCGACGTAGACGATGAGTAGGATATACTCTCTTCCCTTCTGCAGTCGGTACATTCCTTGGTCATGCGGCAGTTGTAGGAATCCGATTTTTGCGAGATGGCCGTGGAGATGCTGCTGCCAGAGCCGCGGGGCTTGCTTGATCCCGTATAGGGATTTTGTTAGTTGGCATACTTTCGTGGGGTCGTCGATGAATCCGTGGGGTTGTTCGACGAAAATCTCGGCGTCCACAGGTGCGTATAGGAACGCATTCGCGACGTCGATTTGGCGTAGTGGTAATGTCTTCGTGGCCGCGACGGCGAGTAGGATGCGTAATGAGGTGTGACGGGAGACTGGAGCGAAGGTTTCTGTGTAGTCGGTCCCGTATCGTTGATCGAAGCCTCGTACGACCCATCGAGCTTTGAATCGTTCGATGGAGCCGTCTGAGTTGGTCTTAATGCGGTACACCCATTTCCCCGAGAGGACGTTTCTTCCGTTGATGCTTGTTGCAGGTACCAGTTTCCATGTTTTCCGGTCTTGCAAAGCCTTTAACTCCTTTTCCATCGCTTCCTTCCATTTTGCCTTATATTCCCCCCCCAGAGCCTGCGACAGGGTCGAAGGCTCTCGCGGAGAAGGCGGCGGCGGATGCTGGACGGAGACCCAGAGGCCTAGAATCTGCAGTCCCGTGGGTGTGTGTCGAGGGGAATTTTCATTCCCGGAATAAGCTGCTTCGTCACCGTCTTCTGGGTCAGGTGAGAAGTTGGGACCGATGCGTTCTGAAACATTTGTGTCGACTGGGTGGGGTGTAATGTAACCTTGGTCAGCGAGGTGGTAAAAGGTGTCGAGGTTGTTACTATCGAGAGGATTGTCTTCGTCGAGTGGAACAGGTACGGAACAGAATGGGAGTGGTCCGGCAGCTTCCGAGGCTTCAGGTACGTCTTCTTCTGCTGCGTCAGCTTCGGCAGCACGGTCGGCGAAGGAACGAAGTCCGGAGAAGCCGTCGGTGGGTCTTGTGTGTTGGCAATGTTGTCCAGGTAATGCTGCAGCGTCAGTCGCTCGTAGAAGATAACATCACGTGATGCCACGGTATTTTTGTCTTGTATGTCGAGAATTTTCCACGCGTGAAAATGTTTGGCGATGCCGAGGTGTAGTCCCCACCGAGCTCGTTGTGTGAAGCGTCCTGCTCGGGCTGTGTGGGGTCTGTACTGTACCATGCAGCCGAAAACTCGGAGTAATTTTGTGCTGCCCCTTTTTCTTGTCCACAACAGGTGCGGTGATGCGTTGTTGGGAAGCGATGACGAGGACAGCAGGTTGTGCAGGTGAACTGCATGTGTATCGCGTCTGGCCACAGTGTGGTGGGCAGCCTCATGAGAAAAGCCCTTAGGATCTTTTCAGAGACTAAGTCCCAGCTGTGGAGACTTGAGACTTTGAGTAGTGCAGCGGAAGTTGAGACGGTTGAACCCTTGTACTAGTATGTGAGAACAAGTGATTGATTAAAGAAACAAGCATACAGCAATATATAGAAGATAAGAAAGCAGTTGTAGAAATACAGTTACAGGAACGGTTTATCGAGTCGCACAGCGACTCGATTGCCGCTTCGGTTACATCCGTGATGTTGTAACGGTCAGTCGTAACCTCCAGTTGCGACCTTTCGAGTCTTTTCGCATTCTTTGTCCGCCCCCTCGTGGCAACCTCCGTTGATTCGCGTGCTCCCCTGTAATCTTCCTCGAGTACAGTGTTATACTTCAGAAACGCTTAAGTCCTTTGAGATATTTCCAACAAGGCTATAGCACCCTGATGTTATATTGAGGACATAATTTTTAAGATATGCATTAGACTCAGCGTTTCATGGCGATTTCAACCATCCAAGCTCCAGCTGAAAAGACGTACGTTTTCTCGAGGTTCATAACCAGCCTCTTCCCTAGCAACCTCTTCCTAGACTCGTGTGCTACAGTGTCGCAAATTTTGACGCGAAATGTTTCAGTGCGATTCCGCGAAGTGCGAAGTGAGATTCGGCTTCCCGAGATTCAGGGGCGTGTTTCAAAACCTCTTTTCAGCCAAGCAGATTTCAAACAGCACGAATCGGCACCAGTAAATTTTCAGCGCCAGCTGGTTTATGTGGTTGAGAGCGATGGAACTGAAATATGAAACGGAGAGTATTCCGAAAAGTGGTCCTGGGAACACGCTCTCAAGGTCGCGCGTGAGTCTGGGAAGCGGTTGCCTGGGAAGAGGCTCGTAGGAACACGCTCTCAGACTTTTTTCAGAGTTTTTTGGGGTGTACTCTGATTGCAAAGACTTTTTTTTGTACCTTGCCCTGATTTTTCATACCGTATTAGCCCGGATAGAAGACCCCCTAGTAATAGAAGACCCTGGGTCTTATAGTAGGCGTCTATCTTGTATTATGGCATTCCGTTTATAAGACCCTCACTTGGCGGTATGAGATAAGACCCCCCCCCCCCCACCCCCCCCTTTTTAAGATGTTATTCTAGTATGGCAAAATTCTATGCATTCAGTCATCAATGCAGATAGGACAAGAGTAGTCTCTTAGAAATCCTCATGGGTCTCCATAGTACTAAAATCACAGCCCTCCTCCTCCTCATCTACTGGTCCTCCTGGGGGGTGCTTGATGTAATCTAGCACCCCCCAGGCATGCCTCGCAGTGCTCTCATGCTCTGTCAGCTTCTCAGCTTCTGCTGCTGCGCCACTGCACTTCTTAGTCTCTGGGTACGGATCCTCCTCTCCTGGCTCTGGCGCTTCACCCCCCTCCTCCTCCTCCTCTCCCTCCTCTCCCTCCTCTCCCTCCTCTCCCTCCTCTCCCGCCTCCCCCTCCTCTGCCTCCTGCTCTTCCACGAAACCTGCATTGTCACCACTCGTCCCTTGCAGGGACATGTCTTCAGAGACGTTGAGAGCTGGCTTCCCCACGCATGTGCTGGAGCACCAAGTAGTTGTCTGTACCATCCATGGAGCTTGAAATGCCACAGGTCTTGAATGCTCGCACCGATGATGTCACGCGGCACATCACGCCATGCTTGGTCAATCCACTTCAGTACCACGGGGTGGGCGGGCGGCGCAGGTTTCCTGGAGTAGGGATTTCATGGAGCACTAGCACAGGCATCAGTCACGGATTTGACAGGCAAGTGATTCGAGCGAGAAAATCAGGGAAGAAGCCAGAAATGCGGGCAAGGTGCATTCAAGGTCACAGGCGGCGTGCATTCAGGGATGCGGGCGGGGAGAAATCAGATTAGCTGGCGTACCTTTGGCCGTGCGTAGGTTGATGCCGTGCTTTGCAAACCACTTTGCATAGCATGCCCTCACCCCCGCTTTTAAAAACACCTGTTGATGGAAACATCAAGGGGTTGAATCAGCAGAGTGCACCCAGCCGGAATGATGGCAGGGATGATGCAATGCGTCCTGTACGCGTGCTTCATCCCATCGGTGAGATGGCCACGGTACGAGTCTAGCCCAAGCATGGCACGTCGTGCTGGCACCCCACGCTTTGGGTTGAGAAAGGGGAGAACCTCTTTCTCCAGCCACTTCTTGACGGCTGCCTCATCCATCCAGCCGTTCTCCTGCGCCTGCAATTCGACCCCTACAGAACGCACGCACAAGTCGGATTTATGTGAGTCAAACAACAGGTCATACGCTCACAGCATAGGAGGGTTCAGGAGTGCATGGAGAGCAAGACGTGGAAGGCTTACCCGAGGGACATTCACATTTGGGTATGGTCTTGCGCTTGAACCATACCCACGGCCGGAGCTTGTCGCCGCTGGCCGTGCATGCTAGCATCACGGTCAAGCGTTGCTTCTCGTATCCAGCAGTCTTCACCGACACCGAACGGGACCCCTTCTGCTCCAACGTCCGGCCAGCTGGCATCTCCACGAAAAGAGGAGTTTGATCGGCATTGATGATGCGGCGTAAGTCCATCTGATGACGGGCACGGTTGATGCGAACGAACTTCCAAAACCCCTCACAGTCCGCGGCGCATTCTGTGGTGGGCGGGAAGGGGCAGGGGCGAAGGGGCCTTAGCAAGCGCATAGACACAAGATAGAGGCACGTCTCTGCACAAGAGACGAATGCAGAGACAGTGAACAGAAGCTTTGCACAACAGACAGATTCAGAGAACAAAGGCTCAGCACAGAGACAGACGCAGATACAGAGGTATACACTTACCCACAGGACACAAGAAGCTTACCTGGAGAGAGCTTCTGCCCAACCTTCGTTCGGCAGCGTAGTGTGAATCCCCACCGCTTGCGAAACCGTTGGCTCCATCGGTTCGACCCCTGCCACCTGGTACATGGGTCGCGTCTGCGCATGTACTTTCGGCTCCATTCCCGAATGTCATTGACGCTGACCACCAGGCCCCGACTCCGTTGCTCGCAGACATACTTGGCGAGCGCCTCCTCCATCTCGGGGTGATGCGCGTGTCGGCCAGAACCATGCAGCCTCTTCCTGCACTTCGCAGCCCCCTTGTACTTTCCCTTCATATCTGCCTCCACCCAGCGGCGGATGGAGCACTGTCCGACGCCCGCTTCTTGTGCCGTCCGCATGAGTGACCACAGCTCGTGATACCGCAGCGCCCACCGCGCCTTCTCGCCGACCGTGAAGCTGCGTCGCTGCTTCTTGTCGGCTTTACTACGCGGCGAGGGTGGTTGCGCGTCGGGGTTCTTGGTCCTTGGATCACTGGGCTTCTTGCCTTCGGGGAACACGGGGATGGGACCAGCCGCTTCCGCGTAGGCGTCGTCGGAGTTCTCCTCGGCCATATCGCCTTCTGGATGGCTGGTGTTCCGCTTGGCGGACTTTTGCGTGTCGTTGCCGGTGGCTCGCTTGCGTTTGCCGATGCCGTGCTCTTCCCGGGATTTTGCTTTCCCTTTCTCCTCCCTCGACAGCCGTCCACGCTTTGCTGGGGACTGTTTGGTCGGTTTCTTTCGCTTTGTTCCTCCGTGTTCGTCGTTGTCAGCATCGTCCAGCTGGCGCTTGCGACCGTGCACCTCGAAGAGAACACGACGTTTCTGGATCGGCATGTCCTCATCGGACATGCCGCCCGCCTCATCGGTCGAGTTGTCGTTAGTGGCATTGCACTCGACGCGTTCCATCTTGTCAGCCATCCACTTCGAGCTCCGCAGCTTTGCCCCGCCACGACATCGCCCCGCCGACGCCGCTACTGCATCGAAGTCATCGTCGTCGTCAGCAGCGTCACACGATTCGTCGCTCGTGTTGTCGGCAGTATTGTCAGCCTCGTCGTAGTCCACATCGTTGCCTTCCTCACCGCTCGGATACTCGCCCGCATCGTCACCCCTCCCAGTACGCGTTCTTGTCGGCCGCATCATCGCCCACCCCGCATGCGTTCTCGTCGGCCGCATCGTCGCCCACCCCGCAGGCGTTCTCGTCGCTTGTAGCGGCACCATCCCCTCCGCCAGCATCGATGCCCGCGTGCCATTCTTCTACTTCATCGTCGGATCCGATGGGCCTTGCCCACCATTCGTCTTCGTCGTCAGTGGCGTTGCACGCCGAGCCGTCCGCGTCGGTGCCCCCATCGTCTGCATCGTCGTTAGAAGTCGTGAGGGGAGAATCACGACGTGGTGAACGACTCGCAGAGGCCTTTCAGACAGGCCGAACACTACCGTTGATGGTATCGCCAGGGGAGTTAACTCTACCAAAAATGTTGACGTACACCCTTGGTGGTGTAATACCTGCTGAAGGGCGCCGTCCGCCATGAGTCTCCTCCATGGCGGACGGTGCTTGCTACGCATCTCGCTAAGCCACAGATAGCTAAGGCACGGCAGGCAGAGGCACACCAGGCTGATGCATTTTTCGAGAACGCGAGATGCAAATGAGCAGAAGAGGGGGTCCACCCACCTCCGACAACACTGCCACAATTCACTTTGTGGTTCCCCGTAGAGGAATCTGTCCTCGCTGAGGACGCTTTGCTGACGCATCATGTGACAGCCCATCGTATCCGCTGGATTTGTGTGAGCTAACACCAGATAAACGGTTGGGATGGTTGAAACGTGACGTCCAGTTGATGAGGGTTGCAGAATACCTGCCAACACACCCTCACCCTCGTCCCTCACACGTGTCCAACTGAGCCTAAACTCTTATCGCCAACAAAATCGGCCCCTTAATGACATCTTCAATATGAGAACGGTTCACAGACCTCTGGTGTAACTACTGCAGGTTTTTTCCAGTGAGGTTACGATGGTTCCGTTTATAAGACCCCCATACATGTTGTTTTTTCCCATTTATAAGACACTCTGGGCTTTTTTCTAACGGTATGTGATAAGACCCATGAGTCTTCTATCCGGGCTAATATGGTAGAACCTTTTTGTACCTACGCTGATTTTTCAGACTTTTTTTACTCGTGTACTCTGATGCCTCAACCCTATATGGGGGGTTGACTCTGATTCTGTGTAATACCGTAATCCCCCGTATAAAGCACCCTATGGTGTTAATAAAATGCAGCAAAATTTTGGGCTGGGTGTAATTAAAGGCCAAAAAAATCAAACACCCAGGAGTTATGGAATGTGCATATGCTTTTATTAATTCGAAATCAAGTGTGCCTGTTTCACCACATTCATTTGAGTCACATACCCACTTTTGGTCATCTCATTGCATACTGGACGATATTCCCGATCTGCATGCCACATTGGCAGTAAGCATGCAGTGTCAGGTGTCAACTTATACATATGTTCTATGTAGAAGTTATAGGCTAGACTAGGTGTGTGCTTCTAGTGAGTACAACCCAACAGGTATATGTTCTAGGTTTCTCCTTCTAGTAATCATTCACGTATTCTAGCATGGTATCGAGTAGGTTAGGTCCCCCCGCCCGCTTCCGCCCGCGCCCTAGTCTCTCGCCCGCCCTTAGCCGGGCCCCTGGCCGTCGCGTCCGCCCCTAGTCGGCCCCCTGGCCGTCGTGTCCACCCTTAGCCGGCCCCCTGGCCGTCGCGTCCGCCCCTAGTCGCCCCCCTGGCCGTTGCGTTCGCCCCTAGGTGGCTCCCTGGCCGTCGCGTCCGCCCCTAGTCGGCCCCCTGGCCGTCGCGTCCGCCCCTAGCCGCCCCCCTGGCCGTCGCGTTCGCCCCTAGTCGGCCCCTTGACCGTCGCGTCCGCCCCTAGTCAACCCCCTGGCCGTCGCGTCCGCCCTCAGCTGCCCCCCTGGCCGTCGCGTCCGCCCCTAGTCGGCACCCTGGCCGTCGCGTCCGCCCCTAGTCGGCCCCCTGGCCGTCGCGTCCGCCCCTAGCCGACCCCCTGGCCATCCCATTCGCCCCTAGCTGGCCCCCTGGCCGTCGCGTCCGCCCCTAGTCGGCCCCCTGGCCGTCGTGTTCGCCCTTAGCCGACCCCTTGGCCATCCCGTTCGCCCCTAGCTGGCCCCCTGGCCGTCGCGTCCGCCCCTAGTCGGCCCCCTGGCCATCCCGTTCGCCCCTAGCTGGCCCCCTGGCCGTCGCGTCCGCCCCTAGTCGGCCCCCTGGCCGTCGCGTCCACCCTTAGCCGGCCCCCTGGCCGTCGCGTCCGCCCCTAGTCGCCCCCCTGGCCGTTGCGTTCGCCCCTAGGTGGCCCCCTGGCCGTCGCGTCCGCCCCTAGTCGGCCCCTTGACCGTCGCGTCCGCCCCTAGTCAACCCCCTGGCCGTCGCGTCCGCCCTCAGCTGGCCCCCCCCCCCCCCGTCGCGTCCACCCCTAGTCGGTACCCTGGCCGTCGCGTCCGCCCCTAGTCGGCCCCCTGGCCGTCGCGTCCGCCCCTAGCCGACCCCCTAGCCATCCCGTTCGCCCCTAGCTGGCCCCCTGGCCGTCGCGTCCGCCCCTAGTCGGCCCCCTGGCCGTCGCGTTCGCCCCTAGCTGGCCCCCTGGCTGTCGCGTCCGCCCCTAGCCGGCCCCCTGGCCGTCGCGTTCGCCCCTAGCTGGCCCCCTGGCCGTCGCGTCCGCCCCTAGTCGGCCCCCTGGCCGTCGCGTCCGCCCCTAGCCAGCCCCCTGGCCATCGCGTTCGCCCCTAGTCGGCCCCTTGACCGTCGCGTCCACCCCTAGTCGGCCCCCTGGCCGTCGCGTCCGCCCCTAGCCGGCCCCCTAGCCGTCGCGTTCGCCCCTAGCCGGCCCCCTGGCCGTCGCGTTCGCCCCTAGTCGGCCCCTTGACCGTCGCGTCCGCCCCTAGTCAACCCCCTGGCCATCGCGTCCGCCCTTAGCTGGCCCCCTGGCCGTCGCGTCTGCCCCTAGTCGGCACCCTGGCCCTCGCGTCCGCCCCTAGCTGGCCCCCTGGCCATCGCGTCCGCCCTCAGCTGGCCCCCTGGCCGTTCGTGCCCGCTCCTAGCTGGCCCGCTGGCCGTCGCGCCCGCCCCTAGCTGGCCCCACTGGCCGTCGCGCCCGCTCCTAGCTGGCCCCCTGGCCGTCGCGTCCGCCCTCAGCTGGCCCCTGGCTGTTCGCGCCCACTCCTAGCCGGCCCTCTGGCCGTTCGCCCCCGCCCCTAGCTGGCCCCACTGGCCGTCGTGCCCGCTCCTGGCCGGCCCACTGACCGTCGAGCCCGCTCCTAGCCGGCCCCAGCAGCACCTGCCCGGCCTCTTCCTAGCGCCGCCCGGCCTCTCCTACCGCCCGCCAGTCCCAGTGCGCCCGCCGGGCCCCTCCTAGCGCCAGCCCGGCCCCTCCTCGTGCCTGCTCAGCCTGCCGTGCCACCTCGGGCCCCGTGTCCTCTACTAGCCCGCGCCGGGGCGCCCCGTAGCCGCCCTACTGGAGAGTGCTGCCGCCGTATCCCCGTGCCGCTGTGCTCCTGCCGAGCTGTGGAGCTGTGCTCCTGTGTCGCTAAGGAGTTGTGTGACTGACCCTGCACGATGGCTGACTTCGTGCTCCGCCTGGACGCTGAGGGCCACGCGGTTGACTTCGTCGCCTGGCTCTCCGATCTCCGCCGTCAGCTTACAGGTCAGCGCCAGGATGGACACTCGCTGGTTGTCCATGCTGATGGCTTGCTCCCCCACCCCCCTGCACCTGCTCCCCTCCCTGCTGACCCCACCTCCGCTGAGAGTGAGGCCTTCTCTACTGCTGCGCTTGCCTGTGCGGTCTGGGACTCATGCGATGGAGTAGCTCAGGTTGCTATCAAACACGCCCTCCCTGTGTCTGAGCGCTCGCGTTTCGCTACAGTTGATACGGCCAAAGCTTATTTAGACGCTGTTTTTGCTCGCTATTCCACACCAACATCCGCTTCTGCCGGCCGCCTGCTCTTCCCGATGTTGTTCCCAGACCTTGCTGCCTTCCCTACTGTCGCAGACTTTGCCACTCACTTGCGTGCCCTAGAGACTCGCTATTGCACTGCCAGCACTGCTGCCCAGCTCACTGCGCTCCCCCCCCCATTCTGCATGACCCTCTATTTTATCGCCATGCGCCTGCCGGACCGCCTAGCTAGTACCCGCGACCGCTTCCTTAGCCAGCACCTGGGTGACCTCACACTAACCGCCTTTGTCGACACCCTCACTAAGATCGAGACGCGCCAGCGCACTATTGCTCAGTCGAGCGGTGCGCCGGCAGTCTCTATCTTTCACGGCTGTGCCCCCTCCCAGTGCATGTTTACTGACGTTTCGGCTGCGGTCGCCACTGCGACCCCCATTACCGAGACGGCAGCTGCGGTCCACCCGCAGCAGCGTCCGTGCCGCGGTGGCCATGGCCGCCGGGGAGGTCGTAGTGGTGGTGGTAGTGGTGGTGGTGACGGTAGTCCACCTGAGGGGACTACCACCGGTGGGCAGGAGCAGACGCAGTCACCTTCGCAGCCGGAGCAGCCCCAGCAGCAGCTGCTGCCGTCCCAGTAGCAGCCGTCGCAGCCGTGGGCTCGTCTCCCACCTGGTTGGCCCGGCACCTCCGGCGGTGGTGGCCCGCGCAGCTTGGCGTCTACCGGCAACTCCAGTGCTGTAACCTGCCAGTACCAGCTTCAGACCGGGCCTCTCCGCGGCACTCTGTGCCGCCGCCCGCACCCGACCGCCCGCTGTTTCCGCCGCCTCGACGATCTCTTTCGTCACCGCTTTAGCCCGGCCCCGGACCTCCCCGACTGGCACAGCCTGCTTCGCCAGGGCGTGCCGATCTTTGAGTAAGATATGGATCAGATAGGTGCTGCTTTGCATGCTTTGTATGCTGACGATACTAGTGTTGCTAGATCTTATTACCCTGTGTACTCTAGTTTAGGTTTCTCACCCTTGTGTAGCTTAGCCTCCCATGCTGTGTCAGGCATAGGACTGCCTAGTTTGCCTAGCCTAGGTTCTGCACTGGCTCCGTTCCCAGCCTCCGCCACTGCCTCGCTGTCCTTCACTCTCGACTCCGGTGCTTCTGCCTGTTTCTTCCGCGACCGCTCCACGCTTACGCCGCTTGCTGCACCTGCTGTTGTCTCTCTCGCTGACCCCTCTGCGGGTCCCGTCGTCGCTCGCAGTTCCACGTCCCTTCCCTGTCCAGCAGTTCCCTTGGGCTCTCTTAGAGGCCTCCACGTTCCCTCGTTCTCGAGGAACCTGGTTGGTGTCGGCTGTCTTCAGGACCTCGGCGTCACCACTACGTTCCGCAGGCACGAGCGGTTCGCTGTCTGTTCTGAGGCTGTCTCGGGTTCCCCACTTGCTACGTTCCCCCGGGACCCGGCGTCCGGACTGTTCACCCTAGACACCGTTTTCCCCCCGGTTGGTGCGTCCTCCCAGGTTGCTGCAGCTTGCTCGTGTCGGTCTCTCACTCACCCGTCCCTTTTGTGGAACCACTGCCTAGGTCACCTTGCACTCCCGCGTCTGCGTCACATGTCCCAGCACGGTCTTGTCTCAGGCCTCCTCGCGTCGCTCCCCGCCCTTCCCCTCTCGCCTGCTCCACTGTGCACGCCTTGCGTTGAGGGCCGGCTCCGCCATGCCCCTCACTCCTCCTCGCTTCGCCCTACTACTGCTCCCCTTTAGACGCTGCACCTGGACGTTTGGGGCCCAGCCCCCGTCCCCGGACCGCGTGACGAGCGCTACTTTCTTGTGCTCGTCGACGACTACACGCGCTACACCACGGTGTTTCCCCTGGAGCGGAAGGCCGACGTGCCCGACGTTCTTCTCCCGTGGGTTGTGGCTGCGCGTCTTCACCGCGATCTCCCCGTGTTGTGTCTCCACTCTGACCGTGGCGGAGAGTTCGCTTCTGGTCGGCTTGGACAGTTCTCTCGTGCAGAGGGCATCACCCAGTCGTGCACCTTGCCGGACTCGCCACAGCAGAATGGGGTTGCTGAGCGCCGCATCGGCTTGGTCATGGAGGTGGCTCGTACCTCCATGATCCATGCCGGTGCACCCCATTTTCAGTGGCCATTCGCCGTTCGCTACGCCGCTCACCAGCTTAAGTTGTGGCCACGCTCCGCGCGGCCGCAGGTTTCGCCGACCCTCCTTTGGACCGGGTCCCCCGGTGACGCATCTGCGTTCCACGTCTGGGGCTGCCTTGCTCACGTTCGTGCCTCTGGCACGGACAAGCTCACTGCCCGCACTGTCCCCTGTGTCTTCCTTGGTTTCCCCCTGGACTCGTCTGACTGGCTCTTCTACCACCCGCAGTCTCACCGCTTCCTCCACTCTCGTGACGTCACCTTTGACGAGTCCGTCTCCTTCTACCGTCGCTTCCCTCACCGAGGTCTCCCGGTTTCCCCCCCCCTGTTCCTTGCCCCCTCTCCCCCGGTAGCCCCTCCTCCCCTCCCGCTGCGTCCTGCCCCGTCTGGTGTCTCCCATGTCACTCCCCTCCCGTCAGTTGTCCCGGTTGAGGAGTCTGCTGACTCTGGTGGTCCCCCCGCCCCGCCTTTGCCGCGTCCCCCTTCCCTGGTGTCTCCGCCCCTGCTGTCACACCAGCAGTGTAGTGACAGCAGGGGCGGAGACACCAGGGAAGGGGGACGCGGCAAAGGCGTCTCCAGTACTCCAGGGATTTCATCGACTGCCCGTGCAGCGAAACAACAGCAAACACAGGCACCACTACATCAGACAACAGCACAACAGCACAACAACAAACAACAAACAACAGCACAACCACAGTTTTCAACTCAGTCAATATCGTCAGCGTTTAGTGGAATGAGCCTTGACGGCTCAAGTTATATGCGTGGAGCTTCAGCTCCAAGTACTGGCTCGTTTGCCTTCTCACCTTTTACGCAGCAGCCGCAGTTGCAGCAGCAGCAGCCCTTTTACATCTTCGGGAGATCACCTGCTCAGCAGCATAAACAGCAACATCAGCAACACCCACAGCAATTTCAGCAACAACAACAACAGCCACAGCTTCAACAACAGAATATTGTTTTTCAGCCGCCGAATTCACTTAACATCACACAAATCAAGACCACTATACCTTTTAACAGAGTTGATTTTTACTCCAGGAGCTTCAAGTTTGAACTTCTGGCGCAGTCTGCTGGGCTATGGCCATTCTTCACCGGCGAATTCACATATCTTGTTACGGGAACACAACTGGAGCAGCAGAGTTTCTTGCACGCCTCTCTCGGGGTGTATACGGTTCTTGTTCGAAACTTATCGCCAAAGGAGCAGCTCGGCGTCCGATCCTTTCATTCAAGCTTTACGCCAGCTGAAACCGCATGAAACCACCTGAAGGGGGTGTACATAGCAAAGGATACAATCACAGTGAGTAAGATTCTTTCGCAGCTGACAAATGTGCAGATGATGACAAACGAGAATGTCTTGGATTACGTCAATCATGTCCGCACACTACGAGATCAATTGGAGAAGAGTGGTGGATACTTCCCTTGTGAGATGTATCTCAGGGTCATTCTTGCTGGACTTGGTCCCGAGTGGCGACAGACGCGCGCCTTCCTGCGCATGAACCCGAACCTTTCTGAAGCTGAAATTTCGTCGTATCTTCAAGCGGAACAGCAAGATCTTGACCTGCAGTCACAACGCAATCAGAAGAAGGGAATACATTTAAGTTTTTACTCAAATCCAGAACCGTAGCAACGACTTCCCCCGAAATATCCCTTCTGTCATTTCTGCAAGAAACCAGGACACACTTACCAAACTTGTCGCAGTCACCATCAAAACCGACGCAGTACTTCACAGCCATATCATCATTCGCAGCAGTTATCGAAGTCTCATCATCCAACGCAGCAGTCGACGTCCCAGCCGCAGCAGATGCAGAAACCACCGCAGCATACACCGCCGTCACACCATCGTCCTCCGGTTTTTCCATCTGCAACATCAGGAAATGGGGTTTTTGGATGTATTACGACAGTTGATGTTTCAGATACAGATTTCGAGACACAACTTGAAGAAACCACAAGTGCAGAGGGCATTCCCTTACCGCAAATTTACGCTAACCTTGCTCGAGTCATTTCAGGACCCAATACTTGGTATCTCGACAGCTGTTGCGGTTGGCACATGTGCTCCGCTGAAACAAGCTTCATCACCAACCAGCGTCCGCTTCATCGTCCGATACCTGTCACAGTCGCAAACGGACAAACTATAATGGCAAGATCCATTGGGAGTGTAATGCTCGAATCAGTCGACACAGGATATTCCTTACACGTTACCAACGTTCTTATCGTCGCCGGTCTTGGTTTTAATCTTCTCTCCACAGCTCAACTCCTGGCACACAAGATTCGAACACAAGGGAATTGTGATACAATGGATCAGGAGTTATGGCACAGCTTGACCAATACTTACCTCTGCTACTCAACATGGAGTGTCATTTCTTCAGTTCACGGCACAGGGCACTTCTGGTGATTCTGAACGCGTCCTTGCTCTTGGTCCCTGTGATCACCCAGAAAAAACAGATTATCAACACGTGGATATTGATTTTCGGGCAACTACTGTGCCAACGGCTTCTCGAACTGCAGCTGCCGTACGTACCACACTGGATACTTGGGAGTTGAATACCGTTGATGAAGGCAGCAACGCTTGGCGCACGTTTTATACCACACGTGCCGCTTTTCAAGGAACTCCAGATCCACTTTGGGGAGAAATCACTGGACTTGCAGCTGATGAACCCGACGTCGAAGAAGTCGCAAAAGAAGAAGTCGCCGAGCAGCCGAATCCCACAGTAGTTGTCGCAGGACCACCTGCCACCACATCAACAGAAGCCGTATCAGATGTTGCAATTGCAACTGCAGCCGAACCTTCCAATGTTCAGTTACCACTTACTCGTTTCGTCGAAGGGGAGATTGACATGTCTCCAGCTCTTTTTCCTTTCATCATTTCTTCATTTTATACTAACGCCGATTTTTATCTGCGATCATCAGGACCCAAAGCCACAGAGGACATTTGGCATCAATGGTTAGGACATCCATCATAAGGGATTCTTAATCATTCAATACGAGCAGCGGTTCTTGATAAAAACAGTCTTCTCTTACCTAACGGCATGGAGATGACACCGTAGTCTCGCCCAACGGTTTGCACCACGTGTCCGGTCGCCAATCTTACCCACGTTCCGTTTCCGATTCATTTTCCTGGCTCCACACGATATAAACTGATGCAGAAAGTCTACCGTGATATTCTTAACTTCCCTGAAGTAGGACATAAAGAAGAGCAGTACGTGATTACCTTCATCGAAGCAGCTACTCGTTACGTTTGGAAAGCAAACCTTCCTGCTCGATATCTCGCTCATTCGGTCTTCGTCGCATGGCTCGCCATCGCTGAACGAGAGTCTGGAGCTAAACTGCAAGAATTTCAGAGTGGTGGCGCAGAGGAATACACGAGCAACGCTTTCACAGACTACCTCCAAACCCTCGGCATCAAACGGAAGCAAACACTGCCACATGCACACCAACAGATGGGGGTAGCAGAACGGATGAATCGAACTCTGTAGGAGAAGATGCGTGCTCTGCTGACTGAGGCAGCTCTTCCTCCTCGTTTTTGGCCTTATGCTATGGACCATGCCATGCTGTTACACAACCTGCTGTCTTCCACGTCACTGCCTGAGTTTTCCTCTCCGCACCTACAGTGGACCCGTACAATGGGAAGCACCAAACTTTTACGAGTGTTTGGGTGTGTCGTGCAGTTTCGTCCTCCACCTGCAGCACTCAGAAAGTTTTCAGAACGAGCAAAATGGGGGGTACATCTCGGCATCGAAAAACAGTATCACGCATGGAAAATTTTGGATCTTCGTTCCAACCGAATCATCCCTTCACGTGATTGTCTCTTCTATGAGCGACTCACCTTGCCAGCTTTTCGTGCCCACCAGGCATCAGCTGCCAACCTCGCCAGGCTGTTCGAAGGCTTGCGTGCATTTGCAACTGACGAAGCCGAAGCTGATGTACAGGACGAAGCAGTTTCCGAAGCTTCCGAAGCTGCCGCAACAGACATTCCCCAACCTGTCACGTCGACTGGTATCCCGGAGTTTATTCCCCTCGCAAATGCTGACACGGATGACGTTCGCGAAGTCCATCTCAGTTACGAACGCGATCGCCAACAGCAGCCGATGCCCGCCATCTCCGACGAAGCAGTCCGTGTTACACCTGACGAAATTGGGGGGGAAGAAGGGCCAGAAGAAATTTTCGCAGGTGCAAACGAAGAACGTCTGCATTTTACAGAAAGTGGCTTACATATTATTGGATTCGCAGTCGCAGTATAGTACAATGACTATAAAATACCTGAACTGAAAACCGTTCGACATGCTCTTACGAGTCCTCACCGTGAAAAATGGCGCGAAGCCATGGACAAGGAGCTAACAGCTCTCAAGAGTCGCGGCAACAGAAGTAAAAGGAAGAAAGGTAATTACCGGAAAGTGGGTCTTCCGTGTCAAGACTAATGCAGATGGGTCGTTTGAAATTTTTAAGGCGCGATGGGTCGTCCGCGGGTTCGAGCAGTCTTACGGCATCGACTACGAGCAAACTTTTGCTCCCGTTGGTCGACATACGAGCGTTCGAAATTTACTCTGTCTCGCCGCCTGCCGCAATCTACGACTTTGACAAATCGACGTGGCAAGCGCGTTTCTTTACGCACCCGTCAACGCACTCATTCTGGTAGAGTACCTGCATTCGTATACTACTAACCCACCGAGCGTATGCCGTCTCAGAAAATCATTGTACGACATTAAACAGGCACCCCAGCTCTGGCAGCATTATCTACATTCACAGTTACTCACTGCTGGATTCCGTCAACTACCGCATGATCAGGGGATGTATCTTCTAACCGACGGCAGCAACTATATTTTACTCGTCGCCTAAGTCGACGATATTCTCTACGTCAGTACGATTGACTTGCTCGCCAATACCTTCATATTGAAACTACAGAAAAATCTACAGCTTACCATCTTCGACACAGTCTCACAGTTTCTCGGTTTAAACATTACCTTCTCACCGACGTCTATGCACCTTACTGCTTTTAAGTACGCAGCGATGCTCGCTGCCCACTTCAACCTCACTCCTTCTACAGTCACTACACCGTACCGATCACTACCGACAGATCATTCATGGAAGTCCGATAGTGTCACTTCTTGATAATTCCGCAGAGCTCGTTGCAGTATTGGAACTTCTGACGTGTCAGCTTCTTAGTGAGAAAATCTGCAGCCATTTCATTGGTCGAACAGTAGGCCAATCGCATTCTCCCCTTCTCGACTTCATCTTTGACGAAAAAGAACCGTAGCGAAACATGTCTCGTCCTGTTGGCGAAACCAGGTTGATGCGCAATTCTGATTGCACTTTGATTGTCGCACTGCAGGGTATACTGTGTGCTTGTTGTTAATGTCGCCTCCTCTAGTAGCTCTTGCAGATAGAGACCTTCGCGAGTAGCTATGCAGGCAGCTATAAACTCGGCTTCAGCAGATGAAAGAGCTACTAGCTCTTGCTTTGTAGAATTCAATGAGATTGTCCCAATAGGCTCGAGACGATAGATGAATCCGGTGCGAGATTGTCAATTTGTAGTATCTGCTGCATGATCAGCATCGACGTAACCGTTAAGATATAAGGTTTTCGTAGTAGTAGCTTGGTAGGTAAGTCCGACTTTAGGTGTCGAAATGAAATATTGCAGAGCGCGAAGAAGATCTAGCCGATTCACCCCCTCAGGTCGACGCAGAAATTGCGCGAGCTGGCTAGCGGCAAAGGCGAGATCCGGACGACACGTGACAGCTGCGAATAGAAGGCAACCCAATTGCTGCTGATAAATCTGTAGTTCCTCGTTATCGAGTGGAGTAGTATCCGGTTGATTGTTGGTTGGTAGAGATCGATAAGGAGTGGTGGCTGTTGAAGCGGTGAGATAAAACGTGCGGCTAGCGTAGCTTTATACTTTGAAGCTGTAAGATGAATAGCAGTTGTTGTTCAGACGATATTCAGTCCGAGAAACTGTGTGACTGTAGGAGCGATCGTAATCTGTAAAGTCAGTTGAAGTTTCCGTTCGAAGATAGTAGCGAGAGAATCGGTAGTGCTGATATAAAGTAAGTCGTCGACGTAGGCGACGAGTAGAATATAGCCAGTACCGTCTGTAAGCAGGTACATTCCATGGTCGTGCGGAAGTTGACGAAATCCGGTAGTTAACAGTTGACAGTGTAGATACTGCTGCCAGAGTCGTAGTGCCTGTTTTATGCTGTAAAGAGACTTTCTGAGACGGCACACGTTGGGAGGATTAGTTTCGTAGGAATGCGAATACTCGACCAGAATTAAAGCGTCGACAGGCGATAGAAAAGCGTTGGCGACGTCGATTTGACGAAGTCTGAAATTCCGGTAGGCCGCGATGCAGAGGAGAATTCTGACACTAGTGTGTCGGCCGACAGGAGCGAAAGTTAAGTCGTAGTCAATTCCAAATGTTTGCTCGAAGCCGCGGATGACCCATCGCGCCTTGAACTTTTTGAAGGAACCATCGGCATTTGTCTTCACGCGGAAAACCCATTTCGCGGTAAGAAATTTACTCCCCTTTGTTGCTGTCAGCGGGATTAACTCCCAAGTACCTCTGTTTTTGAGAGCTGCTAACTCTCGATCCATGGCTTTGTGCCATTTCTCTCGGTGCTGACTCGTCAAAGCTTGTACTGCGACGGCAAGGCCCAATACTTGTAAATGTGATCCAGTAAAACGCGGACGATTTGAATTGACACTGGAGAAGTTGTCATCTGACCCCTGTTCCCCCCCAACTTCTTCAGGTATAACACAAATTGCGGCTTCGGAGACAACTGGCATGGGCTGCTGCTGACGATCGCGTTCGTAATCAAGAACCACATCGCAAACATCCTCTGAGTCTGCTTCGCTGAGTGGGATAAACTCTGCTGTTCCGGCTGACGTGGTTGGCACGGGGATGTCTGTGGCATCTTCGGAGGATTCGGCCACGGACTCATCCTGTACATCTGCTTCGGCGTCGTCGGAAGCGAAGGCACGCGATCCTTCGAAGAGCCTGCTAGGATTGGCAGCTGCAGCTTGGTGAGCACGAAAAACAGGTAAGGTGAGTCGTTCATAGAAGAGACAATCACGTGCTGGTACGATCTGACTCATGCAAAGATCCATAATTTTCCACGCGTAAAATTGCTTCTCGGTGCCAAGGTGTATTCCCCACTTAGCCCGTTCCGAAAATTTCCTGAGTGCTGCTGTTGGAGGTCGATATTGAACGATGCACCCGAAAACTCTTAAAAGTTTTGTGTTGCCTACTGTTTTTGTCCACTGCATGTGTGGCAAAGAAAATTGTGGAAGTGAAGTGGTCGACAGCAATTTGTGCAGAAGAACTGCATGGTCCAAAGCATAAGTCCAAAAATGGGGTGGCAATGCTGCTTAAGTCAGCAGAACTCGCATCTTCTCTTGCAAAGTCCTGTTCATCCTTTCTGCTACCCCCATCTGTTGATGCTGATGAGGCAGGGACGTTCTGCGCTTGATGCCAAGGGTTTGAAGGTAGTCAGTGGTGTTTGTGTTTGTGTACTCCCCTGCTCCGTCACTCTGAAACTCTTGTAATTTCTCCCCCGATTCTCTTTCAGCCACCGCGAGCCACGCGACGAAGATAGAGTGAGCCATGAGCCGAGCCGGGATGTTTACCGTCCAGATGTATCGAGTAGAAGCCTCGATAAAGGTAATCATATACAACTCCCCCTTAGGTCCTGCTTCAGGTAAGTTGAGTATGTCGCTGTAAGTCTTCTGCATAAGTTTGTATAGAGCTGAACCCGGAAAGTGACTTGGAAAGGGTTCGTGCGGAAGATTTGAAGTGGTGCATGTAGTGCAGAGTGCTGGTCTTGACGACGGCTTCATCTCGGTTCCATCCGGCAAGAGTAAACTATTTTTGTCAAGAAATGAAGCTCGGATAGTATGATTAAGTATCCCCAGTGAAGGATGTCCTAACCTTTGATGCCAAATATCTTCTGTTGCTTTGTGTCCTGTTGATTGCAGTTAAAAATCGGCGTTAGTATAGAATGAAGAAACGATGAAAGGAGAAATCGCGAGTGATTCCTCAAGTTCGCCAGGAACGAAGCGATTTAAAGGTAGCTTGGTGGTTGTAATTTCCACTTCGAGTACTTCTTCCGGTTGAAGAATTAACTCCCCTTCCTCAATGTCTGTTTCTTGTGAATCTGCTGCAGGTTGACCGATGAGAATCCGTGTTTTTGCTTCACCGCTACTCTGTTGCTCTGCTTCCTCTGCTTCACTGCTGCTGCTAGGCCCCCAAGGTGTTGTAGGTTTATTTTCAAGCTGCTGTAAAGTTTCATAGTAATTCCTCCATGCTGATGTATCTTCCTCTACTGTGTTTGTTGGCCAGGAATCAAGAGCCGTGATAACCGCTGCTGCTGTATGAGAACCTGTTGGAACTGCAGTTGCGCGGAAGTCGATGTCGACGTTCTGAAAGTCAGTTTCTTCTGGATGTTGCCAAGGTCCAAGAGATAACACTCTTTCTAAAGATCCAGAAGTTCCTTGTGACTCAGATTGAAGAACAGAGACCCCATACTGAGTAGCGGCTCTCCTGATGTAAGTGTTTGTATCGTTATGATAAAGCTCCTGGTCCATTGTCTCACAATTGCCTTGTGTTCTGATCTTATGTCGCAGGAGTTGTGCCATTGAAAGAAGATTAAAGCCAAGTCCAGCGATGATGAGGACATTCGTAACATATAAGGAAAACCCTGTGTCCACTGAATCCAACATTACGCTGCCGATTGATCTTGCCATGATTGTTTGTCCATTTGCAACTGTGACAGGTACTGGTTGTCGAAGCGGACGCTGATAAGTAATGAAGAGCGTCTCGGCAGAGCACATGTGTTGACCACAACCACTGTCAACATACCAAGTGTTTGGTCCTAGGATAACCCGAGCAAGTTTAGCATATACTGGAGGTAAGTCCACGTTGTCACGTTGCTCGGTCGAATTTTCGTCGTCGTCATCGAAATCTGAGTCTGTTGCACCACTGTTGTAACATAGCTGAATACTTGTTTTCCTGATGTCACAGGAGTTGTTGTTGGTGGATTCTGCTTCACGGGTTGTCTTGACTGCTGCGACTGCTGCTGCACTCCTCTCTTTCGTTCAGCTTGAAGCTTGTTGCAAAATTTTATGCTGTGTCCATCCCTTTTGCACTCGTGACAGAAGAATTTGCTGGTCCGTTTTGCAGGCGTTGAATAAAAACTGATATTAACTGCTCCTCTTTTGTTACGTGCTGTCTGCAGGTCAAGATCTTGCTGCTCTTCTTGAAGGATTGAGCAGATTTCTGTTTCCGAAAGATTTGGTTGAAGGCGTAGAAGAGATCGACACTGCCGCCATTCTGCTCCAAGACCGGCAAGAAGGACTGTTACGAACATGTGACAGATTGTGGATAAGGACGGTGTAAGCATTGAGTGAAGCATGAAGAAAACTCTGTTGTTCCATCTGTGTTCCCGTAACAGGATACGAATAATCGCCACTGAAGAACGGCCACAATCCAGCAGATTTTGTGAGAAGCTGGAACTCGAAACTCTAGGCGTAGAAGTCAGCGCCATTAAAAGGTACAGTTGTCTTGATCTGCGAATTGCTTAAAAGGTTCGGAGCCTGAAAGACAGGACCAGCGAATGATGTTTGCTGCTGCGGAAACGGCTATTGCGGTTGCTGTTGTTGTTGCTGTTGTTGCTGAAACTGTTGTTGTGCTTGATGCTGTTGTTGAAGAAATTGAAATTGTTGATGTTGAGCAGGTGTAAACGAAAACGAAGAACTTGAGCTTGGAGCGGCTGCAGCTCTTGCATAGCTGGAGCCATCGATACTCATGCCACTAAAGGCTGCTGTTATTGATGCTGTTGCTTGTTGCTGTAATGTTGCAGGTGTAGAGGATGAAGTCCCCGGTGGATGCACAGTAGGCAAACCTTACTGCTGTTGCGGCATCCCAATAGAAGAATAAGCAGGTGGAAAAATTACAGCTGTAGAGTCACCTGCTTGACCAGTGAAGACTATAGGATTTGTAACACCCGTGGGTCCAGTTGTTGAAGAAGCAGACGTTAAAGATGGTGATGGTCCAGTCATTTGTAAAATTGATGATAATCGAATTGACGTTAATCTTAATCCCAGATAGCTCTCATACCATGAAAGAATTTGAAAGGTGGTGCAAGAGACTAAGTATAGAATCTGCAGACACAAGTACTCGAATTAGAAAGTAATACTGGAAGTACCTCCAGTAACAGCCAGTATTAACAAGTTGTAACACCAGAGTCAGTGTTACAGCCTTGCGATACTTGACCAAGGATCTTTGCTGGAATGGTAGACTAGTAAGACAGCGGAAGTCTTAGAACTTGTAAAGTGTTGACCAGAATTTACTGAAGAACAAGTTAACAATTGAAGTTGTACAAGCTACTTTTATATCTGCTAGAAGTACCTATTCGGTGATGTATCTGTTCGAGCTATTTGCGCTATGCGCTCTAACCGCTACTGAAAAGAGCGCGACTGTTCGCGTGACTGAAACGGCTTGCTGACGTTATCATCCAGACGAGCGCTATTTGCTGACGTCATTTTACAGATGCTAGCTACAGTGAAACTCGACAATATCTATCGGAACAACTTACAGAAATGCTTAAGTACGACTTTACCACAACAACGATTACACCAGGCCCCCAAATTGCAGACTTTTTACTCTGATTCAGACTTTTTTAAGAGTTTTTTTGGGGGTGTACTCTGATCGGGAAGACTTTTTTTTTGTACCTTACTCTGATTTTTCAGAGAAGATTTATGTACCTACGCTGATTTTTCAGACTTTTTTTACTAGTGTACTCTGATGCCTCAACTCTGTATGGGGGGTCGACTCTGATTTGTGTATTGCCAGGTTTAGGGGGGGAGCGTGATTTACCTGTGGGGGGGCGCTGATTGGCCCTTAGCCAATATCAGGGCGAGATGCTTGTTGGGGGCTCTGTGAGGGCAGTTATTGGCCCTTCACCCAAATCAACGGCCAATGCGTATTGGGAGCTGTGTGAGGGAGTTGACTTGCCCTTCACCAAAATCAAAGGCCGATGTGTATTGTGTTAATTTATATATTGTCTTATATAATTGGTAGGCTTGGTAGGTTTTATTGAACTCTACTGTATGGGGTACAACCCCCTCCTTTTACCTCTCTCTCTTTCTAATCATGCACCTTTTCTCTCGTAACTTCTCCCCCTAGCCAAAACCTCCTCTTGTATACTATGGCCGCCTAGTTTTTCCTAGCTTAACATGCTATCAGAGCAGATCGTTTCTCATGGGCCTGCTCCCCATGCTTCCGCTGCCTATTTCTCTCGTCACTTTCGTGCCGCCGTAGCGGCCATACCGACTTGCTGTGGCAGCTTCGTCGAGCTGCCGTTGCAGCCTCGATGCGCTGCCGTGGTGGCGTCGACGCCTAGCCGTGGCGACGTCGTCCTGCTACCAGTGCAGCGTCGACATGCCGCCACGGCATCGACGCTGCACCGTGGCGACGTCGCCATGTTGCCGTGGCAGCGTCGACGGGCGGCAGCGGTTAGCACGCCGTTGTAGCCGCCACTAACTCGCTCGTTGCTTCGCCGTGACACCCAACGAGAGCCTTCAGCCATGGCCGCTGCCTGCTGCCTCTCGCCCGGGGTGTCACGGGGGTAGATACCCGGCTGCTAAAGGGCATGGGGGTGTAAGGGTATCTCTTCCTCCTGCCGCAGCTCCTGCTTCTACCTGGTCGTCGTCTCGCCGTGCCACCGTCGAGAGCCTTCAGCCATGGCCGGTGCCCGTGCTGCCTCTCGCCGAAGGATGGCACCATGCCAGGACAAGCGTAGATGCTCGGCTGCTCACGTGCATGAGGGTGTAAGAGGTTAGGGGGTGTCTAGTGTTGGGCGGGCTTGTGACTACCAAGCCTAGGGGGTGTGTTAATTTATATATTGTGTTATATAATTGGTAGGCTTGGTAGGTTTTATTGAACTCTACTGTAGTGGGTACAACCCCCTCCTTGTACCTCTCTCTCTTTCTAACCATGCACCATTTCTCTCGTAACTTCTCCCCCGAGCCAAACCCTCCTTTCGTATACTATGGCCGCCTAGTTTTTCCTAGCTTAACATACTGGGGGCTGTGTGAGGGAGCTGAATGGCCCTTCACCAAAATCACCTCCCAGTTCGTGATGCGTGCGGTGTGAGGGGACGATTGGCCCTTCGAAAAATTTGCAGAGGTGTGCCTCGGGCTGTGTGTGCGAGGGCGCCCATTGGCCCTTCACGAAATAGCCACCTGGATGACCCCAATTTCCCTACCTCCCCTGCAATTTTGATTTGCCCGCCCCCGAATTCCTTTCCACCCCATCCCTCTATTTCGTCCCCCATTCGCAATTCGCCACGATCCCGTATCTCCACCAACCGATATCGTCGTCGTACCTTGTTCAATTATATATGTTAGTATATAATTGTAGGCTTGGTAGTGGTTACTGAACATTAGTGTAGAGGGTACAACACCCCTCTTTGTATCCCTCTCCCTTCTTTCCTAGTACTCTCTTTACTCTCGACATTCTCGCCTACCTCCTAGATCTAATCTCACGCCATTTCCATGGCTCCCCCCATTCCTACCTAGCCTAACTTAAGACATGGTTTCAGAGCAGGATGCCCGTCCTGGGCCTGCTCCCCTCCTCGCTTCCGCTGCGTTCTCGTTCCCTGTTCACCGCCGTCGCGGCCTTCCTACTGCCTGCCACCGTGGCACCTTTTCCAAGATGCCGCGGCGGCCTTTGTGTGCTGTCGTCCCAGCGTCGACAAGCATCCGCGGCTCCGACGCCACGCTGTGGTGGCATCGTCGTGGTGCCGCGGCCGTGACGTCGGCCTGTTGCCGTCGCGCACGATCTGCGTCGCTGCTGGAATTGCAGCCCGCCCGCCCGCGAGTAAGCGCCGCGCCAGCAATGGCGCAGCGCTGAAGATCCGAAGCCCCGTCCCTTCCCCCTTTCCTCTGTCCCCCCCTCTTCGCCACAGCCGCCGCCTGACTCTCGCCGGTCGTCCTCTTGTCGCGGAGTTTGGACACGCCGCCGGAAGGGCGGGGGCCGCTGCCGTTACCGCCGTCGTAAGCCGAAGCCGTCGCCGTCGCCGCTGTCATCGCCGCAGGCCTGTTGCCGCCGCACGCCCGTCGTCGCTGTCGCTGTCGCCGCTGCCAGGACGGCCGCCGTCGCCATCTCCAGGGCCTTGGGGTTGGCCCTGCTGGAGTAGTCGTGGCTGATGGGAATGGGGGTGCTAGGTTAGGGGGTGTGGGGGTGTGTGGGTCCTTGCAATCAAGACTAGGGGGTGTGTTAAATTATATATGTTAGTATATCATTGTAGGCTTGGTAGTGGTTACTGAACATTACTGTAGAGGGTACAACACCCCTCTTTGTATCCCTCTCTCTTCTTTCCTAGTACTCTCTTTTCTCTCGACATTCTCGCCTACCTCCTAGATCTAATCTCACGTCATTTCCATGGCTCCCCCCATTCCTACGTAGCTTAACTTAAGACATACCTCAGGCACGCGAAATTACTAGACACGGAACGGGGAGGGGGAGGGATTGAAATTCGTGAAAGACTCATCTAAATTTTGAAAAATTCGTATGTCAATCTGTCTGGGAGATTAGAAAAGTAAAAAAATCTTCTGTCGGGCTTGGCAAGAGCGCTGTACAGTACAACACAGCCTCGCCATGAGCCTCGCGGATCAACCACACCCGCACCGGCGCGGGGCGGGCATAGGGCGCCGCGAAATTCAGCGCCGCCGCTAGAACACAGATAGGTGGCGCACGCGAGAGAAAGCCTCTGAAGGGAGAAGTGCAAGGGCAGCAGTTGGGAAGGGAATGGAAAAGTAACGTGCAAAACACTAACTTTGAAATCATAGATAAAAACAATGGTAACTCTGATTAATCAGACAAATAAATTATTATTACTCTGATTTTTCAGAGTTTTTTTTAAGGGGCAACTCTGAAGGCCATACCAAGAGATGGCAGGCAAGTCTGATGAATCAGACAAGCCAAAAACCAATTTGGGGGCCTAGATTATGTTGTGATATAATTCATACTTAGCATTTCTGTAAGTTGATTATAGATAGATAGTGTCGAATCCTACTGTAGAAGATAAGTCCGTAGGATGACATCAGCAAATAGCGCTCGTCATGAGAACAGTCGTTTCAGTCATGCGAACAGTCGCATCTCTTCATTATCATTTAGGGCGCATAGCGCGATAGTGACGAATAGGTACATTAGCGAACAGGTAGATTTAGGCTATAAATCCTTGTTATGCCTTTCCATTATTAACTTTGATTACCCACAAGTTCATGAGCTCAGGTTGTTCAACCTTGACTTTCACAAGAGTTATACTCAGATTCACTTTTACAAGACTTCCGCTGTCTTACTAGTCTGTCGTGAAGTTAGGCTAGGTAGGAACAGGTGATGCCATGAATATGGCGTGAGATCTAGATCTAGGAGGTAGGCGAGAATGTCGAGAGAAAAGAGAACTAGGAAACAAGAGAGAGGGATACAAGGAGGGGTGTTGTACCCTCTACAGTAATGTTCAGTAACATGTACCAAGCCTACACTTATATAATAACTTATATAATTTAACAATGTGTACCATTCCAGTAAAGATCCTAGGCTAAACACTTGAGGTTTTCCAAGTGTTCCTGTTTGCAGATTCTATACTTAGTCTCCTGCAACACCTGTCAAATTATTACAAATTACACCCTCGTTTACCCTTTTTCGTTTTACGGTAAAAGCAGCAGGCTTGCATAAAAACACCTGGTACTTGTATGGCTAGAGTGAATCAGCAATAGAATGCATGGAGCTACACTCTCCTGCAGATCAGAAGACTACCGTAATCCCCCGGATATAACACCCGCTGAAATTAAGCACCCCCTGGTGTTATATCCGAGGAGGGTGTTCTATTGAAGAATCCGCAATTATACACCCCCTTTTTGAGAGTTCCAAAAGAGCACCCCCGCTTACCATCTTAGCCCTTCTAAGCCTCGCAACTCCTGGAACAAATACCGATTTTTCATGCGATTTCATGGTGAGTACGACCATTACCCAAAAGTTCAATTTTACCGAGGAGCGCTGTGAGAGTACGACCCCGTAACACCAATTTCCCCTTTCCATATTTCCTTTCTATTTCATTCCTCTTTTTATCCTGATTCATTTGGTCTTTATCTCATCTCATTTGGTTTCCTATTCCTCCATTTCCATTATCCTTTGGTCTATCCTGTTATTATAATTATATCACCGACCAGGCTCCGGATGTACTGGCGCGCTATATCTAGCGTAATCCTGCCGTAATCCCTTAAAGCCAATAGCCTCGCGTGGCTATACGCATGGTGATTCTATTTCTAGAAGGGTCTATTCCCTTTGGATAAGATAAACCTGGTTACCTGATGTATTCTGGAAGTATAAAAGCACCTTGTACTGATTGATAGTGCAACATTGAGCAAACCTTTCCTCGGGACATTCGATCCTGTGACACGCGCAACGGGATTCTCCGGTACTGAAAATGACGGGGTGAAACAAATCATTACATGGAGAAGCGCAGTGGTTGACAAATTTCAGCTCATTTGTGCGAGAGACTCGTTCTGACTGGTTGACGAGCCGCGCAATTTTTGCCTAGCCTATTACGAGACTCGCCAACCCCCCAATCTCACTTCTCCAACCTGACACACCCCTGATATTCGGGAGCAAGTGGGCGATCAGGGGGTATTTTGAACCTTGAGAAAACGTACGCCTTTTCAGCTGGAACTTGGATGGTTGTCTTAAGGTAGAAAAATGAATGTCGAGAGAAAACAGTACACGGGTATAAGCCTAAGTGTTGTACCCTCTAAGATATGAACCTACACAGTCTATACAAACATAACCTATATATATTTTTGACACACCCCCTAGACTGCATAGGTGCAGTTCAAGATGAGAGAAACGGCAACTCAGGGCGGCACTACTAGTCCAACCTCTGAGTCAAGGGTCCAAAAACCAGTCAAACAAGTACAGACCAGTGCAAGGGCAAGACCAGGGTGGCACTACTAGTCCAGCCACTGGAAGAGGCCACAAGGCAAGTCAAGAATAAAATGTATAAAGGTCAGTACATAGTCAAGGCCCTAGCAGGTGAGAGGTAACAAGAACAAGGCCTAGCTGTACACAGTGCCGCTGATGAACTTTAGGCGCAAGGGCCTTCGTAAAGATATCAGCTGTGTTGGCACCGGAGGCCAAGTGTACTACGCGAGCCTGGCGACGCTGCTGCAGCTCGCGCAGAAAGAAGTACCGCAGCTGGATGTGCTTTGCTCTGCCCTCAAGTCGAGGCTCCTGACACAGGAGGATCATGGCCCTGTTGTCAGCGTACAGGACTGGGGCAAAGCTAGGCCGCTCGCCTAAGTCAGTGAGCAGGAAGGTCAGCCAGCGGAGCTCCTGTGCCGCCATGGCACCAGCGTAGATCTCGGCCTCACAGCTGGACTGGGCAACAGACGAGGAGCAAGTAGCTCTCCATGAGACAGCACCTGAACCAAGGCTAAAGAAGTAGCCCTGCGAGGACCTAAGGGTCTCAGCGTCGTCTGCCCAAGAAGCGTCTTTGTGCCTAGTAAGGACCACCAGCCTGCGTCCTCCCAGCACTAACCCCATGCCTGATGTACTCGCGAGATAACGCTTTTAGCTGCAGACCAGTGCTGAGGTCTGTGACTGCCTGTGGCCAGAAAGCGAGCCAAGATGCTGAGAGGGTATGCGAGATCTGGACGAGTGCAAGTCATCAGGTACATGAGGCAACCCACCAGCTCTGCGGAAGGACCACTGGGCTCTGCTGACTCCTCAGGAACTGGAGCAGAGAGCCTGTGATCTACTGGAAGAGGTGTGGGCTGTGCGGAGGAGAACTGAAGACCGAACCTCTGAAGGACCTGGCGCACCAAGTGTGACTGGGTGAGAGTGATGGTGCGTGCTGCTCTGTCTCTGGAGATCTGTAGGCCCAGGTAGTGGCGCAGCTCTCATAGGTCAGAGCAGGTGTGTCTCCTCAGCAGCTCAGTCTTCACAAAGGCCAGCGCAGTGGTGTCTGCAGTGGCAAAGACCAGATCGTCTATGTAAACAAGGATGTAGAACGGAGTCTGGCCAGAACGAACAAAGAGCGAGGGGTGTGCAGAACAAACAGAAATAACTGCAGGTCTGCAAAAGTAGCACGCATCGTATCGTGCCACTCGCGGGGAGCCTGACGCAAGCCGTAGACTGGGTGCCGCAGAAGCCACTGGGTCCCACGAGGGAAGGTACCTGTGAAACCCTGAGGGCAGCCCAGGTAGACCTGCTCGTGTAGACTGCCATGAAGAAACGCAGTGGAGAAGTCAAGGGAGTGTAACTCGTAGTCACGCTGTGCTGCTACATGTAGCAGTACCCGAAGAGTAGTCATGTTCGGGGTCGGGGCGAAATTCTGAAAGAAGTCCACCCCCTAACGCCGACTAAAGCCTCTAGCCACGTAGCGCGCCTTGAACACAGCTGGCTCTCCAGGAGGGCGCTTCACCTTGAAGAGCCAGCGGCCATCGACTACGTTCACCCCAAGTGGAGGAACTGTGTCGACGTAGGTGCCGATGGATCTCCAAGATGCCATCTCCTGCTCCATGGCAGCTATCGACGGAGAGGCCCAAGGTCTCGAGGTCGTCTCAGCATAAGTGCGAGGGTTGGGATGTCGAAAGCGTCTGGGTCACCCTCAGGGACTAACAGCATGGAACAGAGATGAGGAGCAGCCTCGGACAGGAAACCAAGCTCGTACTGGCGGTCCTCCAGGACGTCACTGCCGAGGGCAGGAGCACCCCCGACACACGTAGGACAGGCAGGGTCAGAGACCAGAGCGGTGGCATAGTCAAGGCGGCAGGTAGAGGCGAAGTCAGTGACCGCAGCGACAAGAGCGTCGAGACACGAGACCGGAACAGACGGGTCGGTAACGAGAGAGGCAAGGGCCCGAGGAACAAGGTGACGAGCGGCGCGAAGGTAGTCAGACAAGGGGGGAGGCGCAACAACAAGAGAGGACGGAGGTGGCAACGGTAGCAGTGGAGAACGAGATGTGTGAGAACGAAGCAACGTAGGATGAGAGCGCGGGACAGGGGAGACGGGGCTAGCACGGGAGGGACGACGAGACCAGACGTGAGACGGAGGCGTCGGGTCAGGAGAGAGAGGAGGGGACACAAGAGGGGAACGAGGAGGAAGACGAGCCAGAGACGAGTCCGGGGGAGGGAACACAGGGCCGTAGACTGGAAGGGGAGGAGACGGCAGGGGAGGCACACACACGTGGTCAGGGGACGGGAGGCCGAACAGTCGAAGGGCTGACACTGGCGGTGACTGCTACTGCGGCTGCACGACACCGACACTGGGACGGCAAGCTGCTCCACGGCTACCTCCGGAACACTCCACTCTAGCACCCCTAGAAGGAACACCCCCGGAGCCCGAAACCCCGCGAACACCAGTACCACCCCCAGGACCGCCGGGACAAGCCACGACAGGAACCCCAGACTAGTACCCACCCCAATGCCAGCACCCCCAGAGTCAACGAACTGCTGCTGCAACGGCTGCTGCAACGGCCGTGACGGCGGCGGCGGCGGTGACGGCGGCTGCGATAGCGGCAGCTGCGAAGGCGGCGGAGGAGGAGACGCCTGGGAAGGGGCAGGCGGCGACGTCGCGCCGCAGGGCCACCAGAGTCAGCAGACTCCTCGACCGGGACAACCGACGGGAGGGGAGTGACGTGAGACACACTAGACGGTGCAAGGCGGGGAGGGGGAGGGTGGGGGACAGGGGCGACCGGGGAAGGGGTTACCAGGAACAGGGGGGGAGTAACCAGGGGACCTCTGTGGGGAAAGCGGCGGTAGAAGGAGACGGACTCGTCAAAGGTGACGTCACGGGAGTGAAAGAACCGGTGAGACGACGGGTGGTAGAAGTGCCAGTCGGACGCGTCAAGGGGGAAGTCGAGGAAGACACAAGGGAGGGTGCGGGCAGTGAGCTTGTCCGTGCAAGAGGCACGAACGTGAGCAAGGCAGCCCCAGAGGTGAAACGCAGACGCGTCACCAGGAGACCCGGACCAAAGAAGGGTCGGCGAAACCTGCGGCTGCTGGGGGTGGGGCCACAGGTTAAGCTGGTGAGCGGCGTAGCTAACAGCGAACGACCACAGAAAATGGGGTGCCCCTGCATGGATCATGGAGGTATGGGCCATCTCCATGACCAAACCGATGCGTCGCTCAGCGACCCCATTCTGCTGTGGGGAGTCCGGCAGGGTGAACGTCTGGGTGATGCCCTCCGCACGACAGAAACAACCAAGGACACCAGAGGCAAACTCGCCACCACAGTCGGAGTGGAGACGCAAGACAGGGAGACCGCGGTGGACACGCGCAGACACAAGCTACGGGATGAGAACGTCAGGCACATCGGCCTTCCGTTCCAAGGGAAACGCGGTAGTGTAGCGCGTGTTGTCGTCGACAAGCACTAGGAAGTAGCGCTCTTGACGCGGCCCATGGACGGGGGCGGGGCCCCAGACGTCCATGTGCAGAGTCTGTAGCGGTGCGGAGTTAGGGAGGAACGAGGAGGAGTGAGGGGCAAGGCGGAGTCGGCCCTCAACACAGGGCGTGCACGGTGGTGCTGGAGAGGAGGGCAACTCGGGGAACAACCCTGGGAGACCTAGGACAAAGACCGTTTTGGGACATGTGACGCAAACGCTGGAGGGCGGGGTGACCTAGACGGAGGTGCCACAGGAGTGTCGGGTGAGTGAGCGACCGATAGGAGCAGGCCGCAGTTAGCTGGGTAGACGGTGCCACCTGAGAAGATGTCCCTACCTGGGGGGTCACGGTGTCCAGTGTAAATAGGCCGGACATCGGGTCCCGGGGGAACGTGGTGAGGGGGGCACCAGTGGTGGCCTCGGTACAGACAGCGTACCGCTCGTGACCAGGGAACGTAGTGGTGACACCAAGGTCCTGGAGGCAGCCAACACCAACTAGGTTCCTCGAGAACGAAGGGATGTGCAGGCCTGTAAGAGAGCTCGAATGAACAGCCGGACAGGGAAGGGTGGTGGAACTTCGAGCGACCACGGGGCCGGAGGAGGGGTCGGCAAGAGAAATTGCAGCAGGAGTAGCAAGAGGCGTCGGGGTAGTGGAGTCACGAAAGAAACACCGAGAAGCGCCAGAGTCGAGGGTGAAGGAGAGCACAGCGGTGGCGTCTGAAGACAAAGGAGCGACAGTAGAACCTAGGCTAAATAAAGCAGGGGATCCTACGCCTGACGTAGCAGGGGAGGCAAGACTTGACATGCCGACACTAGGAAACAAGGGGTAGTAAGAAGCAGTCACACTAGAGTCATCAGCATACATCACATGCAGGGCAGCAACAATCTCATCCATGTCCATATCAAAGTGTTGAATGCTACAGTGAAGCAAGCTATGCCATTCGGGGAGGTCGGGCGTCGGGCTGAAGCGCTGACGAAACAGATCGTCCAGGCGATGGAAACAGCGGACGGAGGTGTGACCGATCTTACCGCAAACAAATCCACGGCGAGGTCCGGTCTGGAGCTGGTACTGACAGCGCGCGTCACCCGACCCGCCACCCGGCAGCCCACCACGCGCACGACCACCACGTCCACCGCCACCGCTAGCACCAGGCCACCCGGGCGGGAGGCCACTCGCCCGCCTCTGCTGCTGCGGCTGTTGCGGCTGCTGAGGCTGGTGCGAGGGTTGCTGCTGTGGCTGCTGCGACACCTGCAGCTGCTGAGGCGGCTGCTTGGCTGCACCTGTCAGGGTCCCCTCGTCAGCGCTACCACTAGGCGACCCGACTCCACCACCACCTACACTTGCACCGCCACCCCGACCACCGCGCCCAGCCTTGGGGCGGCGGCCCTTCCCGGAACGGATCAGCGCTGCAGCTGCGGACTCAGCCACAGCAGCAGAACCGTCGGAGAAGGTGCACTGAGCGGGGGCACAACCCTGAAAGATAGGGACCGGCACAATACCGCTGGTCTGGGCGATAGAGCGCTGGCGGGTCTCTATGGCAGTCAGGGTGTCGACAAAGTCAGTGAGGGTGAGGTCAGTAGGGTGGGTGCTAAGGAAGTGGTCGCGGGCAGTAGCAAGACGATCAGGGATGCGGGTGGCAAGCAGGTAGAGGGCAGAGCAGAGGGGCGGCTGAAAGGCTCTAAGCTGGGTCTCAGTGCAGGCAGCACGCCAGGTCGCGTCTATCGTGTGTAGGTGAGCGGCTAGGTCAGCGACAGTAGGGAAGGACACAAGGTCAGAGAAGAGCAGCGGCAGGACCAGGCGACCGACAGAGGCAGCAGGCGGAATGGAATAGCGCTTGTCGATGGCCTCTAGAAACTCCTGCGCAGTCGTGATTGATTTAAGCATGGGCACTCAGACAGGGGGAGGGCATGGCTGATCGGAAGCTGCGCGACAACGTCACGTGACAGCCAAACTGAGCGGGCAAGGGCAGCAGCTGCGGCGGACTCACGGTCAGCAGGCGAGGGGTCAACTGGCAGGGGAGCGGGGGGGTCAGGGTAGGGGAGCGTACTGTCAAGATGGACCGCCAGGGAGTGGCCGTCCTACCGCTGACTAGTGAGGTGACGCCGGAGGTCGACCTGCCGCGTGTCAAACTCGATCGGCTGTCCCTCTGCGTCAAGCGGAGCACGGAGTCCGCTATCAAGAGCGATGCAGCAGCAGCGCGGTGCTGTGCGGTGCAGAGCGATGCAGTGCGGTGCTGTGCGGTGCAGAGCGGTGCAGTGCGGTGCAGTGCGGTGCACAGCGGTACAGCGCGGTGCTGTGCGGTACAGTGCGGTGCAGTGCGGTGTAGAGCAGTGCCGGGTAGTGCAGTGCAGTGCTGGTTGGGAAGGACGGGCCGTGCACGAGTCGGGGGTGGGCCAGCGGCGAGACGAACGCGGGGCCGGCGCGGACCGGGCGTGAAGGGGCCGGCTAGGGACGGGCGCGACGGGCCGGCTGGGGACAGGCGGGACGGGCCGGCTAGGGACGGGCGCGATGGGCCGGCAAGGGACGGGCGCGACGGGCCGGCTAGGGACGGCCGCGACGGGCCGGCTAGGGACGGGCGCGACGAGCCGGCGAGGGACGGGCGCGACGGGCCGGCTAGGGACGGGCCCGACGTGCCGGCTAGGGACTGGCGCGACGGGCCGGCTACGGACGGGCGCGATGGGCGCAAGGTGGCCGGCTAGGAGCGGGCGCGACAGCTCAGAGGGCTGGCTAGGAACGGGCGCGACGGTTTTGGGGGCCGGCTAGGATGGACGCTACGGCTCAGGGGGCCGGCTAGGAACGGGCGCGATGGCTCAGGGGGCCGGCTAGGACGGGCGCGACAGCTCAGGGGGCCGGCTAGGACGGGCGCGACGGCTCAGGGGGCCAGCTAGGACGGGCGCGACGGCTCAGGGGGCCGGCTAGGAACAGGCGCGACCGCTCAGGGGGGGCGGCTAGGAACAGGCGCGACGGCTCAGGGGGCCGGCTAGGAACAGGCGCGACTGCTCAGGGGGCCAGCTAGGAATGGGCGCGCGACGGCTCACGGGGCCGGCTAGGACGGGCGCGACGGCTCAGGGGGCCGGCTAGGACGGGCGCGACGGCTCAGGGGGCTGGCTAGGACGGGCGCGACGGCTCAGGTGGCCGGCTAGGAACAGGCGCGACGGCTCAGGGGGCGGCGGCTAGGAACAGGCGCGACGGCTCAGGGGGCCGGCTAGGAACAGGCGCGACGGCTCAGGGGGCCGGCTGGCGCGACGGCTCAGGGGGCCGGCTAGGACGGGCGCGACGGCTCAGGGGGCCAGCTAGGAACAGGCGCGACGGCTCAGGGGGCTGGCTAGGAACATGCGCGAAGGGTCGGGGGACCGGCTAGGACGGGCGCGACGGCTCAGGGGGAGCCGGCTAGGACGAGCGCGACGGCTCTGGGGGCCGGCTAGGACGGGCTCGACGGCTCATGAGGCCGGCTAGGAACGGGCGCGACGGCGCAGGGGACCGGCTAGGACGGGCGCGACTAGCTAGGGTCGGCGCGACGACGGCCTAGGGTGGAAGCGTGGGCAGCTTAACACTACCTACCAAGCGTGATACCATCTTAAGGTAGAAAAATGAATGTCGAGAGAAAACAGTACAAGGGTATAAGCCTAAGTGGTGTACCCACTAAGATATGAACCTATACAATCTATACAGACATAACATATGTATATATATTTGACAGGTTGAAATCGCCATGAAACGCTGAGTCTAATGCATATCTTAAAAATTCTGTCCTCAAATATAACACAAGGGTGCTATAGCCTAAATGCAAAATAGAGCACCCACCCCTCTGATTTTGCATGAATTTTGTATTATACCCGGGGTGTTATATCCGGGGGATTACGGTACCACCCGTGAGTAACCTACGTATAAAACATGTGGTGTACACAACTCCCGTTTGATCTCTTACCGTATCTCTATTCCTAGGTGCATTCAGGACATATGAAATGGCTGATGCTGTAAACTATCTCTAAAGGAAGTCTCACGCACTCTGGAGAACCTGCGCGGCCAGATAGAATCAGCAATTAGTCACCAGGGCTGACGTTTCAAAAAAAGGCACTCTGATTTTGCCCCCCAAAAAATTTCGCGAGTCTGAAGGGTCATTTTACAAAATTTCGCTACTCTGAAATCTCAGTGTCAAAGAGTCAACGAGTCTGAAATACTCAGGGTTCATAATGTCGACTCAGAGTCCTGCGCCCAAGTCGAAATCTTATATTTTCGGAGTTCACACCAGGCCCCACGACTGGTTTTAGGGTACCATGATTCATCAGCTTTTCGTCAAGAAATTTTATGTGGATTAATCAGTGTTTCCTAGCAAAAGTTTGCCTTTTCATTAGGGCGTGTACAAAAGAAAAAATTGATTTGGCAACTAGGAAAGAGGATTTCACTTTTTTTTTTTTAAGTTGCATTCGACTAAGAGTAAATTCCGCATTCTAATAACAGTCGTTCCTATTAGGCAAAATTCTCGACAGCTGCCCGTTTGGTCAACTGAAATTCTATAAAAACGTAACGATCACGATCGATTGCGATCGTTTCGACGTTTTTTAACCATTCGATGGTCGCAAGTGATAAACGTCCACGATCGATCAACCGGGGCGCTACAATGGCGTGAAGTTTCTCCCATCGCCCAATTCCACAGCTTCCTACCCGCCCCCTGTTTCGATCCTCCCCCCTCCCCCTCCATTTTCGAACCCCCCCCCCCTCCCCCTCCGTTTCGCTTCCCCCTTCCCCTCCGTTTCGCTTCCACGCCTCCCCTCCGTCTCGACCCCCTCCCCCTCCCCTCCGTTTCGTTCCCCCCTCCCTCCTCCCCCCCCCCTCCCCTCTGTTTCGCTTCACCCCTCCCCTCGGTTTTGATTCCCTCCCCCTTTCCCCCTCGAATTCGATTCCCCCTTCCCTCCTTTTCGAATTCTGTCCCTCAGGGCCTGTTCCTACACGACACAACGTCACGACACTTTGTATCAAAACTCTTATTGATGGGCAAACTTGACTGCAAAATCAGCAATAACACGAAGTTGCCTGAAAGTGTCGTGTTGGAAAAAACACTCCCTCAATTGAGCCATGGACAGTGTGATTTTTTAGGGTTAGTTTCACATCGTCTGAGAAATCGGAAAAAAAAAAATTAAAAAAATCGCCAGCCAGATGAATGATTTTCTTAATACCCTTTTTAGGAACTTCACAAAAGTTGGATAGTAAGCAGGATTGCGGGTTGCGGGGGTTTGTGGGAGGATTTTTTTTATGTCTGCAAGGGACTTAGTTGCCGATTTTTTTGGGTTGCGGGAGCTGAGGGAGGGATATTTCTTGCTACGGGTCGGTAACGAGAGAGGCAAGGACCTGAGGAACAAGAGGATGAGCGGCACGCAGGTAGTCAGACAAAGGGGGGGGGGCAACGACAAGGGAGGACGGAGGGAGCGACGGGAGAAGGGGAGGACGAGATGCGTGGGAACGAAGCAACATAGGGTGAGAGCGCGAGACAGGGGAGACAGGTCGAGCACGGGAGGGACGGCGAGACCAGATGTGAGACGGAGGTGTCAGGTTAGGAGACAGAGGAGGGGACACAAGGGGGGAGCGAGGGGGAATACGAGCCGGGGACGAGTCCGGCGGAGGGAACACAGGCCGTAGACAGGAAGAGGAGGAGACGGCAAGAGAGGAACAGACGCAGGGTCAGGGCTGAAACCGGCGGGGACTGCTGCTGCGGCGGCACAACTCCGACACCGGGACCACAAGCTGCTCCTCGGCTACGCCCGGGACACTCCACTCAAGCACCCCCAGAAGGAACACCCCCAGAGCCCGAAACCTCTCGAGCACCGATAGCACCCCCAGGACTAGTACCCACCCTAGCGCCAGCACCCCCAGAGTCAATGAACTGCTGCTGCGACGGCGGCGGCGGCGGGGGCTGCGACGACGGGTGCGACGGCGGCGGTGGCGGAGACGACGGCTGCGACAGCAGAGGCAAAGGCGGCTGCAGAGGCGGTGGAGGACGAGACACCTGGGGAGGGGCAGGCGGCGAGGACTGCACCGCAGGACCACCAGAGTCAGAAGACTCCTCGACCGGGACAACCGACGGGAGGGGGGAGACGTGGGACACACCAGAGGGGGCAGAACGGGGAGGGGGAGGGGGGGGGGCAGGGACCACCGGGGAAGGAGTGAACAGGAAGAGGGGGGGAGTAACCGAGGGACCGCGGTGGGGGAAGCGACGGTAGAAGGAGACAGACTCGTCAAAGGTGACGTCGCGAGAGTGAAAGAACCGGTGAGACAGCGGGTGGTAGAAGTGCCAGTCGGACTCATCAAGGGGGAAACCAAGGAAGACACAGGGAAGGGTGCGGGCAGTGAGCTTGTCCGTCCCAGAGGCACGAGCGTGAGCAAGGCAGCCCCAGACGTGGAACGCAGACGCGTCACCAGGAGACCCGGTCCAAAGAAGGGTCAGCGAAACCTGCAGCTGCTGGGGCTGCGGCCACAGGTTACGCTGGTGAGCGGCGTTGCGAACGGCGAATGGCCACAGAAAATGGGGTGCACCGGCATGGATCATGGAGGTGCGAGCCACCTCCATGACCAAACCGATGCATCGCTCAGCGACCCCATTCTGCTGTGGGGAGTCTGGTAGGGTGAACGTCTGGGTGATGCCCTCCGCACGACAGAAGCGACCAAGGACACCTGAGGCTAACTCGCCACCATGGTCGGAGTGAAGACGCAGGACAGGGAGACTGCGGTGGACACGCGCAGCAACAAGCCAGGGGATGAGAGCGTCAGGCACGTCAGCCTTTCGCTCCAGGTGAAAGACTGTGGTGTAGCGGGTGAAGTCGTCGACAAGCACTAGGAAGTAGCGCTCTCGACGCGGCCCATGGACGGGGGCGGGGCCCCAGACGTCCATGTGCAGGGTCTGCAGCGGCGCAGCGGTAGGGGGAAACGAGGAGGAGTGAGGGGCACGGCAAAGCCGACCCTTGACACAAGACGTGCACAGTGGGGCGGGGGAGGAGGGAAAAGCGGGGAACGAACCTGGGAGACCAAGGACGAGACCGTGCTGGGACATGTGACGCAGACGCGGGAGCGCAGGGTGACCTAGGCGGTGGTGCCACAAGAGAGTCGGGTGAGTGAGGGACGAACAGGAGCAGGCAGCAGCAACCTGGGTAGACACAGCCACCTGAGGGGGCGCCATAGCCGGGGGGGTCACAGTGTCCCGTGTGAACAGGCCAGACACCGGGTCCCAGGGGAACGTGGTAAGGGGGGCACCAGTGGCGGCCTCGGTACTGACAGCATACCGCTCGTGACCAGGGAACGTAGTGGTGATGCCAAGGTCCTAGAGGCAGCCGACACCAACTAGGTTCCTGAAGAAACTGCAGCAGGAACAGGAAGCATCGTCAGCGTAGTGGAGTCGCGAAAGAAACACCGGGAAGCGCCAGAGTCCAAGGCGAAGGAAAGCGCAGCAGTGGCGTCTGGCAACGGGGCGACGGCGGAAGCACCAAGGCTAAACAAAGCAGGAGATCCTACGCCTGAGGCAGCAGGGGAGGCTCAGCTAGGCACACCTACACTAGGCGACAAGGAATAATAAGAGGGTAGCACACTAGAGTCATCAGCGTACATCACATGCAGGGCAGCAACAATGGCATCCATGTCCATGTAAAAAATCTGAACTCTACGACTAAGCAAACTGTGCCAGTCCGGGAGGTCGGGCGACGGGCCGAAGCGCTGACGAAATAGGTCGTCCAGGCGACGAAAACAACGGGCAGTGGTGTGACCGATCTTACCGCAAAACCGCGGCGAGGACCGGTCTGGAGCTGGTACTGAAAGCGCAAGCCTCCCGAACCGCCACCAGGCACACCACCACGCGCACGACCACCACCAGCGCCAGGCCACCCAGACGGGAGACCACTCGCCTGCCTCGTCTGCTGCGGCGGCTACAGAGGGGTCCCAACATCGTTCCCCCCGCCTGCACTTCCGACTCCTCGGGGTTATTTATATGCCCCAAAAAGCAACCTCTACGCGACACAAAGAATGATCCCGCCAAACCCACAAAGTCGTCCACATGGCACCTGTGCGCCGTGTTGCGCTAGCCATCGGGCATAAGGTTGCAATCTGCCAATACACCAAGAAGAACCTGACGTTGCGGCTCGAAGACATTGGGCGATGGTGCCACACCAGATACGGCCTGTGGCCGGATCGCAACACAGTCGGGCGAGTTCTGCAAACCGAGCAGAAGTGGCGGGCCATCGGGCCCGAACGCACCAAGTTCAAAAGGGTGCGTAACCACATTGGCCTCTACTGGAAGCTCGACTCAAGAGCTGGCTAAAAAGCACGAATGGTGCTGGCTTGCCAGTTTCGACGGCTCTAATCCAGCAGCGCGCGATACAGCTAGCCCTTGAGTGTAACGTTCCAAGCGACTTTAAGGCTTCTGTTGGATGGGTTCAGAAAGCACTGTGAAGAATGGGATTCAAATGGCGTAAGATGAGCGGCGAAGCGAAGTCTGCCGACGAGGGCGCCGCTCTGACCGCGCAACTGCACTTCCTGAGGCTGTGCGACCAGCTTGGCCTGACCCCGGAAAACCTGTTCAACTTCGACGAGACCCCCGTCTACTACAGTCTCCTCCCTGACCACACATTCTGCATCGACCCTACCCCGGGCAAGAAAGTCTGCAAGGACCGGCTTACAGTCGCGCTGCTGGTGAATGCGGACGGCTCGAAACTTTTCAAGCCGCTTGTCATTCACAAGTATGAGCGTCCCCATTGCTTCGCAAAGCAGCAATTCGACCCTGCGAAGTACTGCTACTGGCGTGCGAACACCTCCGGTTGGATGACGGCAGAGGTATGTGCCTCGGTTTCAGTCGCTTGCGGGCACCGTGTCTAATAATGAACGATGACTTGTGTGGCGTGTGATACAAACAACACAGTAGCCTATCCCATACGCCCCGCGCAGGTTTTCACGGCGTTCTTCGAGCACGTTAATGCCTGCTGCATGGCGGAAGGACGCCGCATCGTCGTCATGCTCGACAACGCTTCGAGTCACCTCCTGCAATCCCCTCTCGCAACGTCAGCCGACATCTGCGGGTTTCGGACGCGTGCTCTCTCGCACGTGCGCCTCGTGTACTTGCCGCCTAACATGACCCCGTTCACTCAGCCTCTGGACCAGGGTCTCATCGCCGCTATGAAGGTACGTTACAAAGTGGAGCTGCTCAAGGTAGTTCTCGCACACTGGCAGATCCCGGGCGTCACCGTCGCCGCTGTTCTGAAGTGGAAGCCCGAGATGTGGCAGGTGGTGACATGGGTGTCGGATGCGTTTCTTGGCTTGGACACCGCAACCATCCTGAAGTGCTTCTGGCGGACGCGGATGCTGCCCGCCACCTGGCAGCCGCTGCTACCGCTCCTCGGCGTGACTTCTGAAGAGCAGGAGCCGCAGCTGGAGTCAGAGATCAAGCCGGTGCAGCAAATCATGCTGGCCCTGCCATTCGGCCCGGGCGACATGAGTTCCGCGGCTCGTTTCGTCACCGCCGAGCGAGACGACGAGACGAGTGATCCAACCGGGGTGGATCCGCTTGATGTCGAGCCGCTTGGCCAGGCCCAGCGGGATTCGTGGTGGGCGAACGCGCCTCCCCCCCCGGCTTCGAACAACTCAGCGCGGAACCGTCGCAATCTGTCCGGCATGGCGACAGAGATGCTTATCGGCTACGCCATGTCCATTGGCTTGGCTCTGCGCGATCTGCGGGTGCTTTTCAACATCCGCGAACCTGCAGTAATTGATCGTTTGGAGCGCGCATCTCCCCGCCTGGACACTAACAATGCGCCCGGTGCGGCGGAGGCATAGTACCTCACTCATGTTCGCAGCGCCACGGCGATTATGACCGGATATCCCGACGCGGGCGAGTGGATGACATTTGGCGCCCAGCCGGCTACGTATCGCGGGTTCTAGGCGGTTGATGATGCACTTCGGTCTTACGAGACGATGTCGTAGGCGCGAGAAGGCATGTGCGTTGCCTATGACCGTAGCGGCGCGGCGCGTGGGCTGTGCTGCGTAGCAAGGATTTGGGGTCTGTCGGCCGTCGTAAGCATTGTTTTCGGTCGGTGTATAATTTCGACTCCAGTCTAGTGTCGAGTGCTGTCTTTGGCGAATCGATTCTGCTTCTTGCTTGAGTGCTGTCCATGTTTGTCACCTTTGAATTCAATTCTTAAAATCAGTTGAAACGCGGAGTTGAAACACACATGATGAGGCTTGCGACGTGGTGATATTTCCTCTGTCGCTGCATACGCCACTCAAGCCAACCATGTACAGTACACAAAAAACAACGCCCCATTTCCTAGGAGAACCCCATAGTCCACGTTGCCCCTACCGTATGGCCAATATTCGTTAAAAGGGAAATCTGCCGAATCGGCCTCCGGGTGCTAAGGGAATATGATCTGTACCTGAATTATGCCGAAGTTCCCCTTCGACGGTTTTGGGCTCCGCGGGGCACATTCCCAAAAATGTAGAGAGATGAAAAGTAGCAGTTGGGAAAGGTCGCACTGATTGGGTAACGAGTTTTGGCGAACGGGCGGCTAGCTGCGAGAAAAATCCTAACGCTCGTATCCACATCAGTTTCGTCACACTCGGGATCGCGCAAACATTTGTACATGGGGGGAGGGGGAAATGCGACCCCGAAGGGGGGGAGGGGGAAACAAAACTGCAGGGGGAAATCGGAGTACTGTACGGGGGATAAATAGGGGGCGGGCAGGGAAACGTATGCGTTTTGGGGCGAACAAAAACGAAATAGCGGGGCGGGGAAACGAGTGACAGGAAGAAACGAAACCGCGAGCGGGGGGGAAAGGAGGTTGCGGGGTGGGAGGGGAGTACACGGGCCCCGATGAGGGAATGAGGGATTTGTACAGATCCCACATTTGGGAAATGGTTAAAGCCCATGTCCCAAGTTAAAGCCGCGGTACACATTCAACGCGTCTCGGGATGGAAATGTGGAGGTCAAGAAAGGGGGATGGAAATGATTGGAGGGCGAGAGGCGAAAGAAAGGTATTGACGCGAATTGGGCTTAGTTTCGTCGAGGGGAAATTTCGACTTGCGATACTGGGGAATCGGAATTGTGTTGGGGGGATTGGATTTCGCGGGGTGGGGGGAATCGAAATTGACTGGGGGAAGTGAGAATTGGGAGGGGTGGGGGGAATCGAACTTTGACTAGCGGAACGAAACGCGAGTGGTGGGGGGAATCGAACTTTGACTAGCGGAACGAAATGCGAGGGGGGAGGGGGGGATTGAACTTGGTTGGGGGGGAATTGGACTAGAGAGGGGAAGGGGGGAACGGAATTGACGGGGGGAGTTGGACAAGCGAGGGGTGGTAGGGCGAATCTAATTTTGGGGGGGGCAGGGGGGCTTCAAAATTGGGGGAGCCAGGGGAATCGAATTTGAGGGGGCAGGGGGGGCGTTTCAAAATTGGGGGGCTAGGAGGAATCGAGATCGTTGGGGGAAGGGGCAATCGAAAACGAGGGGGAAGGTTGGAAAAACGTGAGGGGAAGGGGGATGAGTCGAGAGGTGGTCATCGGGATTATGAGTACACAAATGCCACAATCCCCCCTCAAATGTTTATCTGCAGGTAGCGAGATCTCGCCAACTCCACCAGGCATCACTCAGTTACCACTGTTTCAAATGTTTATCACTTGAAACAAATTGAAGTGAATGTGTACCGCGGCTTTAACAAATCTGGAACCCCACGCACTTTGTGAATAGTGAGCAATGCAGAGCCGAACAGAAAATGGTGGCTTTTGATTGGGGGATGTGGCAAAACATGTTTCGCGTACTAGCGCAAACTCCAACCGAGGCAGGGAAAATGGCTAAGGGAAAATGTTGACAACCGAGGACTTGTAAATTGGGACCTGCAGAAACATCATTTTGTTAACAATGCCAGCTACTAGCATAAACACACGAGCCTACTATTCTCAAGGAGTGCATCTGCTTGTTTCAACTCGCGTTGCTCCTAGCCTTGCCTACGCTGCGTGCTTTTTTCTACAAGGTCCGTGAGTCCCGCTTCTCACGCGGGAGCGCGTTTTGAAGCGATTCTGCCCAGGCGTGATCACAGGGCTCCCTCCTCTGCTCGGCAGGAGAGAGCGCTGTGATCACGGACCCATTTACTCTCCTATTATTGTGCATGTTTGCGCCCTACGCATCCCCCTTGCTACTCCGTTCACCTTCGCCGCACCCTTCGTCTCCTCCCACCCCCCCCCCCCCCCCCCCCCTTTTCGCCGTGCAGTACGCGTCGGTTGTTTCATGGCATTTTCTCGCTGGTGGGTTTGGTGTCTCGGTGCCTCTGTGTTTTCGTTTGTGACGTGGTTCTTCTCCGCGTTATTTGTTTATTGATTGGGCTGTGCCCTCGTTTGACTGGGGAAGGGTACTGTCTCTTGGAGCGTGAGTGGAGGTGGGTTTGCGAAATGTGTTTGGGTTGGCGGGATTCGTTTTTCCAATTTCCAAATCCAAACCTTCGCCACCCTTGCAGCCAATCACACACCAATCGCCACATCCCGAGCCGCGGTCTCCAAATCTGGATTTCACGGCTTGTAACTTGGGACCTGGGCTTTAAGGGTCCTCGCTCCGCCAAAGGCATGCGAAAAAAAGGTCTGGCAGCTTTCTGACCCGAGACCTTGTCTCTGAACGCGTGATACATGCCATTCGTCGTACAACACCTACATATTATAGGGTCGAAACACAGCGCAGGTTTGAGGGCGTGTCATTTCGTAGCCCTATGACGGTTTTTTAGCCTAAAATCGCACAAGCTATCAGAATTGAATAATGATGAGAATAGGAGAGTACAAGGTGATATAAGCTAGGGAGCTGTACTCTCTAAGGCACAAACCTGTATAGTCTACAATAACATACTAATATAAGTTTGACAAACCCCCTAGACTATATAGGGGCAGTGCCTAACATGAGAACAAGCAGCTCAGGGTGGCACTACTTGTCCAGCCTCTGAGGCAAGGGTCTAAAGACCAGTCAATAGGAGTACAGACAAAACAGGAGCAAGACCAGGGCGGCACTACTACTCCAACCACTGGGAGTAGCCACAAGGTCAGTCTGGGTAATACATATTTATAATGTCTGTACACAGTCAAGGTCCTAGCAAGTGCGAGGCAACAGAAACAAGACCAAGTGGTAAGCAGTGCCGCTGATGATCTTTAGGCGCAAGTGTACTACACGAGCCTGGCGACGCTGTTGTAGCTCGCGCAGGAGGAAGTACCGTAGCTGGATGTGCTTTGCTCTGCCCTCAAGTCGAGGCTCCTGACATAGGAGGATCATGGCCCTGTTGTCAGCGTATAGGACTGGGGCAGAGCTAGGTCAGTGAGCAAGAAGGTCAGCTAGCGGAGCTCCTCTGCCGCCATGGCACCGACGTAGATCTCGGCCTCACAGCTGGACTGGGCAACAGACGAAGAGCGAGTAGCTCTCCACGAGACAGCACCCGAGCCAAGACTAAAGCAGTAGCCCTGTGAGGACCTAAGGGTCTCGGCGTCATCTGCCCAAGAAGCGTCTGTGTGCCCAGTAAGGACCACTGGTCTGCGTCCTCCCAGCACTTACCCTAAGCCTGATGTACTTGCGAGATAACGCAAAACCCTCTTAGCAGCAGACCAGTGCTGAGGTCTGTGACTGCCTGTGGCCACAAAACGAGCCAGGATGCTGAGAGGGTATGCGAGATCTGGACGAGTGCAAGTCATCAGGTACATGAGGCAACCCACCAGCTTTGCGTAAGGACCACTAGGCTCTGCTGACTCCTTAGGGACTGGAGCAGAGAGTCTGTGATCTACGGGAAGAGGTGTGGGCTGTGCGGAGGAGAACTGAAGACCGAACCTCTGGAGGACGTGGTGCACCAAGTGTGACTCGGTGAGAGTGATGGTGCGCGCTGCTCTGTCTCTGGAGATCTGCAGGCCCAGATAGTGGCGCAAATCTCCTAGGTCAGAGTAGGTGTGTCACCTCAGCAGCTCAGCCTTCACAAAGGCCAGCGCGGTGGTGTCTGTAGTAGCAAAGACCAGATTGTCTACGTACACAAGGATGTAGAACGGAGTCTGGCCAGAACGAACGACGAGCAAAGGGTCTGCGGAGGATGGAAAGAACTGCAGGTCTGCAAGGGTAGCACGCAGCGTGTCGTGCCACTCACGGGACGCCTGGTGGAAGCCGTAGACTAGGCGCTGCAGGAGCCACTGAGTCCCAGGAGGGAAGGTACCAGTGAAACCCTGAGGTCGGCACAGGTAGACCTGCTCATGTAGACTGCCCCGAAGGAATGCAGTGGAGAAGTCGAGGGAGTGTAAATCATAGTCACGCTGTGCCGCTACGTGTAGCAGTGCCCGAAGAGTAGTCATCTTCGGGGTCGGGGCGAAAGTCTGAAAGAAGTTCACCCCCTCGCGCTGACTAAAGCCTCTAGCCACGTAGCGCGCCTTGAAGACATGCGGCTCTCCAGGAGGGCGCTTCACCTTGAAGAGTCAGCGGCCATCGACTACGTTCACCCCAAGTGGGGGAACTGCGTCGACGTAGGTGCCGGTGGATTTCCAAGATGCCATCTCCTGCTCCATGGCAGCTATCCACTGAGAGGCCCAAGGTCCCGAGGTCGCCTCAGCGTAAGTGCGAGGGGTCGAGATGTCAAATGTGCCTGGGTCACCCTTAGGGAGTAACAGCATGGAACAGAGATGGGGAGCAGCCTCGGACAGGAAAGCAAGCTCGTACTGGCGGTCCTCCAGGACGTCACTGCCGAGGGTAGGAGCACTCCCGAATGACGGAGGACGGGCAGGGTCAGAGACCAGAGCAGTGGCGTAGTCAAGGCGGTGGGTAGACGCAAATTCAGCGACCGCAGCGACAAGAGCGTCAAGACACGAGACCGGAACAGATGGGTCGGTTACGAGAGAGGCAAGGACCCGAGGAACAAGAGGACGGGCGGCACGAAGGTAGTCAGACAAAGGAGGAGGCACAACAAAAAGGGAGGACGGAGGAGGCGACGGTAGGAGGGTAGAACGAGACACGTGGGAACGAAGCATTATAGGGTGAGAGCGCGGGACAGGGGAGACGGGGCGAGCACGAGAGGGACGGCGAGACCAGACGTGAGACGAGGGAGTCAGGTCAGGAGACAGGGGAGGGGACACAGGAGGGGAACGAGGGGGAAGACGAGCCGGAGTCGAGTCCGGGGAAGGGAACACAGGTCTGTAGACAGGGAGAGGAGGAGACGACAGGCGAGGCGCAGACGCAGGGTCAGGGGACGGAAGGCCGAGCAGGCGAAGGGCTGACACCGGCGGTGACTGCTGCGGCGACGATACGGCACCGACTCTGGGTCCTCAAGCTGCTCTATGGCTACCTCCGGAACACTCCACGCCAGCACCCCGAGAAGGAACACCCCGAGAGCCCGAAACCCCTCGAGCACCGGTACCACCCCCAGGCCCGCCGGGACAAGCCACGACAGGAACCCTACGAACCAAGAAACTTGGGATCTATTTTTTCCACCACATGGCATCAATGTGATGGGAAATTGCTGGGTTCTCGCTACCAAGTATCTTCCCGACGATACGGTAGGAAGAAAGAAGGGTCATCTTGTTGTTCAAGGCTTCACGCAGCTGCCCAACTTCGACTATCACCTGACCTATGCTCGCGTCGGCAGCTACAGTATGGAACTGTCTTCTGCATGAAGTGTCCTCCGTAGAAGGGCTTGCAGATTGCGCTTCTGCAGGCTGTCCTTCGGCAGGAACGAGACTTTGATTTATGCTGAAGGTGGCATTCTGAAATCGCGAGAAATTCGCAATTTCGTAAAACTGCCGAACTGAACCGATCTGGACCGAAAAAGGCAAACCTACTGCGACATTGAGAAATTGAACAGATGTGGCGCAACGTTTTGTAACTGTGGAAATGTGCGTAACAGCTGACGTTTTAATTACCTGAAATTGTTAAACAACTACTTTTTAGGTTAGTGAAAATTACCAACTAAGCATGTGCTGTAATTTTCACCTGCCATTGCTGACTTGGCTAAGTGTAGTTGAAAGTAGTTATGTAAACGTTCTAGAGGGAACGCTATAGTAGCGTTCAATGAGGTAGTATTAGTGATAAGCATTGTACCATATTCAGTATTCTTAATTCTAGTGAATTTGTGTGTGCAAGCTTTCTCAAGCTACTATGTAAGACACACAATTCTGAAGGCAACTCTCTCATTAGAGAACTACAAAGCTGGAGTAGCTCTATCTGCATCAGGCACTTCCGCAGAAGCTCCCGTTATAGTAGAAAACTCTGCATGGTGCGTTGAGTGCGGAATGAACACACGAACGATAGAGGTCGAATTTGTTTCGTTATTTCTCCCAGAAGGTCTTGATTTTCGATATGACGGACGGCGATTCAAACGTCCATGAGGTGGTCGACGATCTCGATGCACATGAGGCTGCCCTGATAGCTTGCTAGGAAGACCTACCAGAAAAGGAGCTCAACTTCATGCTGATGGGGTTACGAGCTCAGTGGGAGATGTGCCATCTGCGGGCGTGTGTAGTGGAGGTCTCCAGCGACAAGGAGAATGAGGACGGTTTGTCAGAAGGCAGAGTGTGAGAGTCACGCGGCATTCTACGAGAAGGAGAAATATCGAATGGTGAAGGATCAAGCATGGGTGACGGGAAGGACCATGCAAAGGAGTCAAGCTTGAAGAAGAAGAGCGCTGTAAAAGAAGGCCATTCTGTGGGTCATGATGGTGCAGAACACGCTGCCGACAACTCTACTGTCTTTCTCCCAACAGCCTCGAAGGATGGAGGGATTGCTCTAGAATTCGGCGACTTCAAGTTTTCTCTTGACAAAATCGTGGTGCCAAGGCTCCTAAAGGGACGTCATGACTTGGAGATTGCACAACTGAGGCAATTTGTTGACGGGTCAATGAAAGCCCCTGAAATGTCAGATACATCGTAGTATCTGCAGTTCCGATCTGCACAGCTGCTGACATTCATGGTGATTTCGCGTTGTTGTTCGCCCTCTGTGAAGATGGTGTTGAAGGTGTGTCGTCTGTGGGTGGACATAGGCTACCAAGCGTGGCATTTCATCATGAAGACTTACAAGGCTACTGGCAGTCTCTACATCAGCCAGTTGGAGCAGAGTCTAGCAAGCCTAGAGATGGCAGAGCACGAGACAGCAACAGCTTACTGCACTCGTGCGCAGCAGCTGCTTGCAAATCTGCGGATGACAGAAGTGCGGTACTCATCGGCTTCCTACGTGTCACATATCGTCAAGGGACTGCCAGCGCAGTACAACAATCTCCGGCGCATGATAAAATTTCCGGAGATATCGAAAACCCTCGACGAGAATACTATGACAAGCTACATCATTGGGGAAGAGTCAACTCTTGCGATCGAGCAGTGCCAGGAGGCACCTCTACCGCAGTCAAAAGGGCGTTGACGGGACAACAACTTCGGCAGCAGCAGTGGTAGATGCGATGGGCTTCTTCTACGAATGACTTGCTGCAGAACGGAAGGACGGCCGCAACGACATGCTATGTCCTCGGTGACATTGGCCATTTTTCTGCTTAGTGACCAGATCGCAAGGGCAAGAAGAACGATGATCCTCCGCAGAAGAGGGAGAGTGGCGACCCTTCTGCGAGCTCTGGTTCTACAGATCGAAAAGGACCCTCGTGTTCCATGGTCGCACCAATCGTAGAACAGTAGAAGACGGACAATCTGTCTATCTCATTGGATCTAGAAGATGGCAAAGACTTCACCTACTGTAGAAGCGAACCCTGCTGTTGTTCTGCTGGACAGCGGGTGTTCACGCCATCTTATGGGCGATGGCAAGGCCTTCGTTGAGATGTGCAAGGATGGCGAAATTCAGCAAGTGCGCGGATTTAATTGAGCCATCTAAGCCGTTCGAGGACGAGGCACGATCGCTCTGCTCGGTGAGGCTGGAAAGAAGATCCTTATCCCTGACGTTCTCTATGTTCCGGGAATCCAAACAAATTTGCTTCTACGGGGTAGCTGAAGGACTGCGGAGTGATGCTGAAGGACAATGGCGAGGAAACCATCATGCTTTCTATGGATGACATTGTGTTCAGACGAGCTCGTTACAAAGGTCGGGTTCTCAACACTGATCTGCAACCGTGGCCGCGACATAAGCCACCAACAGAGGCGGTTGCTTTGTGCACCTTGGCGTCTGACGCACGTTCTTCTACAAACATGTGGCAAGCTCATTTGGCCCATGCTGGGGTCGAAAAGATTAAGCGGATTGTGGCACACAGAGCTGTCACGGGCTTGGATATCGAGAAGACGCCAAGCATGGATCTGCCTTGTGTCTCTTGCGTCGGTGGCAAACTCGCTCGGCACAAATTTCCTGCAGAAGGGAGTGACGAGAAGAAAGTGCTGGGAGTAGTGCATGTCGATCTCTGTGGGCCCTTCTGATTTCCCACCAAATATGGCAGCCGCTACTTTCTTCTGCTCAAAGACCGTAAGACACGGTACAGCAGAAGAAAGTAGCGGCTGTAGGCTCTGCAGAATAAGCGTGGAGGGAAGCTCGCACTGAAGGCTCTTTGGGCTCTCCAGCTAAGGCTGTCACTGCAGAGCAAGGGATGGCTGGTGCTCGATCTGGCAACCAATCAATTGGTCACCATGGTGGAAGCAATCTCCTACGAAACGCTGTCCCTTGATGGGTGGAAAGCAACGAAGTAGAGGTCATTGGCCCTTCTGTCTTTGATCGGGCGTCGTCTTGGCCAGATCTGGCTGTAGAAGAGGATGAGGAAGATGTCGAGCTTGGGGCTGTTCGGATTCTACCATCTATGCCGATTTCGGCCCCTCGACCTCCACATCCTGCTGGAGCTCCGTATGTGGATTCTTCTGTAGACGAATAGGCCAAAGAAGCTTCTGCGGATTTCCCATTGGTCGAAGAGCCTGATGGACCCTCTGTATCGCCAGAATCCCTCTCTTCTTCTGCTTCGTCCTCAAGTGAGGAGGGGAGTGAGGTGCCTCTCGGCGCCATCCCCAGTGAACGACGCATGGAAGAGCCGCAGAAGAGTGCCGCAGAAGACGCGACCATAGAAGAGCTGGTTTCGAACGAGTCTTCTGCAGGGGAGCGGTCTGCTGAAGAATCGCCTGTAGAAATGCAACCCCTGCGGCAATCAACACTCTCCAACAAAGTTGTTCCGCCTGTTCGTTACTGCACGGCCTTGACGATATTTTCGATGAACGCCCTTGATGGCAGAGACAAAGACGTAACACTGACGGAGCTTGATTCTGCGGAGGATCGTGCCATAGATCCGGATCGTTGTTGGGACATTGCGAAGATGCCTTCTTGTGTGGCCTTGAAGAGTTGGAAGGGCCCTGCGGTGAAGGCAGTGATGGACAAAGAGATGCAGACTTTGTGGGACCAAGAAACTTGGGATTTGGTTTTCCCACCTCTTGGCGTCAATGTGATGGGAAACTGCTGGGTTCTCGCTACCAATTATCTTCCCGACAATACGGTAGAAAGAGAGAAGGGTCGTCTCATTGTTCAAGGCTTCACGCAGCTGCCCAACTTCGACTATGACCTGACCTATGCTTCCGTTGGCAGCTATGGAACTGCTCTTCTGCAGTTGGGCATTGTTGCTGCATTTGACTGGGAGCTGAAGCAGCTGGACACAAGGAATGCCTTTCTGAATGCCCTGATCGATCGTCCTCTACACATGAAGCAACCTCAGTTCTATGACGATGGAACTAGTAGAAGTCTGTCTGCTGAAGAAGAGCCTCTACGGACTTTAGCAGAGTCCTAAGCTGTGGTACCAAGGGCTCGATGACGTCTACAGGGCAGAGGCTGGTCGAAGAGTCAGGTCGACAAAGCCTTCTATTTCCACGAAGATGAACAAGGCGACAAGTGCTATCTGCTCGTCTACATCGATGATCTTCTGGCTGCAAGTCAGAGCAAGTCACATTTTGTAGAATTGAAGGCTCTGCTTGAGAAGGCGTTCAAGCTTCGAGAGATCAGTCCCGTGCAGAAGTACTTGGGCTTGGAGCTGATACGAGACAGAGCTGCTTGAAAGTTCTGGCTGCACCAGAGAGGCTACATCGACAAGCTGCAGAGGCTTTTTCTGCCAGAGGGGCCTCCTTGGCAAAGCTTGAAAACGCTGATTTCTGTTGATGCATTCCGACGATGCAGAGCTGCTGGCACGCACAGAAGAAGAGTATCACCAGAGAGTGGGATCTCTGTAGTTTGCCACATGCACGACACGTCTGGACATCGCTTTCGCCTGCAGCAAGCTCGCGTCTTGGCAGACTATTCGAAGTGATCAGCATTGGAACTCGTTGCATTGCGTATCTCGTTGGGAATCGCGATGTGGCTCTCGAGCTCGGTGGAGACAGCACAGATCTCCCCCTTGTACGCCGATGTTGACAATGCTGGCGACAGGCAGAAATGGCAGCACCACAAGCGACTGCATTTTCACACTTGGCAGAGCAGCAATTTCGTGGGTAAGCAAGAGGATCAAGTGCGTGACCCTCTCCTCTATGGAATCAAAGTACATCTCTGCTGCGGAGGCTGGCAAAGAAGCTCACAAGCTGCGCTTCTTGCTGGCAGAGTAAGGTCTTCTCAACGAAGACGAACCCACAACGCTCTACGTGGACAATCAATCTATGGTTGTTATGTCTGAAGGGATGGGGCTAAAGGGGAGCCTTAAGCACATGGAGTGACGATACATGTGGTTGCAGTGCATGGTCAATCATTGCAAGCTGAAATTGCAGTACATTCCGATGGTTGAGCAACTGGCATATTACTTGACTAAGGCGCTGCGCTTTCCTGCGTTTGATCAATGCTTCGTCAGAGTGGGATAAGTGAGGCTGTCTACACAGGGAAGTGCAGAAGAACTTTCTTCTGAAGAGAAATAGGAGCCATGACCTCTTTCATAGCTAGTGCGGCGACTCAAGCGTGCGAAGAAGTGCAAATGCTCTCGACATTCTTGTGTGTTCGTTTTGTGTGCATTCTTTTCTGTTTTAGTGTCTCCTCTATATCGGTTCTCTATTCGTTGGTGATTTCGCATGACCTGTAGAGGGGAGTGTTGATAATAGCCTTGATCGTGCGAAGGCTGAAGAAGTCCGCAGAAGTGGCATATCAACGAATTATGTGGATGCAAGCCCCGCAGAAAGGCCTGTCGACAAAGAGCAGATTTGTCGACAAGGCAAGGCTCTACAGAAATGCTGGTTGATGGAAAGCAGGCCCGTCGAAGTGACTTCATTGCTGATGGCGCAGCTCCTGCGGGAGGCAAATTTCTACAAGTGGCCTTTACGACGAAAACGGTCTTCTGTGGGAGTGGTCTGTGCATATTATGGATTATAGAAGGACCTTCTGCTGAGGGGCCATTTGCAGATGGACTGTTGTCTACAGAAATGCTCGTCGGAATGCGATTTTGCAAGCAATCCAGTGGCAGAGTCGGAATTCGATACTACGCTGCAGAGGGGCTTCGGGCGATCTATGCAGGGGCCCATTCGCAGGCGAGATGCTTTCTGCGGAGGGTCTGCAGAAAGACAGTTCGGAACTGTCTTCTATGGGAAACCCCATCGACGGAACATGAAGTGTCGTCTGCAGAAAGGCTCGCAGATTGTCCTTTTGCAGGCGACCCTTCCGTCTCTCTGCAGGGCTTGCATCCACAGAATTCCTTGATATGCCTCTTTTGCATACTTCTTCAGCCTTCGTAGGATCAGGGCTATTCTCAACACACGGTGGTAGTCCCCATTTTCTAGGGCTGCTATGCCCCCCAACTCCCTATCTCTAGGGCCTCTACCTCTGTTGCGGTGGCCACTGAGACCGCTGCGGTAGCCTCCTCGGGTCAGAGGGGCAAGGGCAAGGGCAATGGGGGCAAGGGGTCTGGGGGGTCAATAGCAGCGGGTGCTGGGGGTGTGGGTGCGGACAGAGAGGCTGGTCAGTTGGATTCGGGGACTGCGCAGCAGCAGCAATCACAACAGCAGCAGCCACAGCAGCAGCGGCAGCAGCAACAGAGGTCACTGCAGCAGTAGCTGCCGTGGGGCCTGGCGGGCCTTGGGGGTGGTGGTCGTGGTGGAGGCCATGGAGGTTGGGCCCCAGGGCAGTCGCTGCTCTTGGGATCACGTGGCTCTTCTGTGAGCCAGGGTGCTGGCGGTTGTGGGGGTGCGGGGTCCTGCACATACCAGCTGTTGACAGGGCTGCAGGCAGGCCATGTCTGTGGGCATGCGGGGAACACCGCTGCTCGCTGCCACCGCCGCCTACACGATCTCTGTTGGTGCAACCCTACGGCTTGCACTCGGCTTGTCGTCCTTGTTCGTATGTGTGCATGCATGGCATGGAGTGACTTGTGAGTCTATGTCATAGCTATCTAGTGCTTGTGTGTGTGCTTAAATGGTGCCTCACAATGTGGTGTGTGTCAGTCAAGACATTAGCAAGTTTTCACTACTCGCATGTCAAGTCGTCGTTTGCGCGTCGCATGTGTTTTTCTATTTTGTCATGTGAGAAGTGTCCATCGCGTCGCAGGTGTGTGCAGCCAGCCCTCATCAACTCAAGAAGAATTTATATTGCAGAACCAAGACCAAGAGCTCAAGATTCCAAGCTCAAGGGACGTGGATAAATATTAAAATGGTGAAAATAGTCATGCTACTTTGTGTAGTGTTACATTTCACTTGGTGTAGCCCCTTGCTGGGTTTGTTTCGAGTCTCCCCGTGGTTGGGGACTCTCTGGTGGTGTGCCACCAACCTGGACCTCGGCTCTTGGGGTATGTAGAGGCTGGGAACCATCTCAATCTCGATTCTGCTTGCTAGGTTTGTACTTCTAAGTCTATAGTGGCTGCCATACCTCCTACTAGTCAAACCGCCATAGCATCGTCAAATCTTCATGGAAGTTCATGATTCAACTTGCTGTTGATAAACGACAGCAACGCGCTCCAGATCAACGTTACAGATCACCGGTTAAGTCAGCGAGCAGATCGTTATCAATATTTGAATCTGTCTGATGGAAATCCGACTGTGCTCTCTATCTCTCATTATAGGCACATCTGAGCCTATTGTGATTATAACAATCTCTACCGCCGTCAGCTCGGCTCGCTAGTGCAGGTACCTCCTTGGCCTACCTTGCCTTGTCATGGGGTTCCTATCTTTAATATGGATATGATTCAGATTGATCAGACATTCTATTCTCTGTACGTTCATGAGTCTATTGCTGCTGGTTCTTATTATCCTGCTTTTTGTAGTCTAGGAGCCACTAGTGTGTGTATTCAAGGATCCCCTACTACGCCAGGCCTAGACTCCCCTGCTGCCTCAGGTGTAGGCACTGTTAGAGATCCTTCACTGGGCACCGCAACGTCCGGCCTCTTCCTTATCCTACACTCTAGCGTGTCTCTTTGCTTCTTTAGAGATAGTACTTCTCTCACACCGCTTCCTGCGCTTGTCCGCTTCGCACTAGCAGACTCCTCCTCCACACTTGTCGCATGCAGCACCACCACTCTCCCCTGTCCAGCTGTCCCCTCAGGCTCCCTCACCGGTCTGCACATCCCCTCGTTTGCCAAGAACCTAATGGATGTGAGTTATATTTATGTTAGTTAGATTGAATTTGTTATAGCCTAGTTAGGTCAGTTCGTAGAGGGTACAATACCCACTGTTGTACTCTCTCGAGATTTTCCCTAGTCATTTTTTTATGCGTTACTTTCACAATAAAATCCATCTGTTGGTATGAGAATTAGACTCGTTTTTTTGTTGTTCATCTGATTTTTGGAAGGGCCAAAATAATATATGTGAATGCGCAATATTTGTTATAAAATTTCATATGAATTTCTAGGCTTGGTGTAGAGTTTCGTCTGAGAATTCAAATAGCGCGTATTTTTCTGTCTGATATCGAAGAGCAGGGTGTCGAGTGATACATTGGGGTTGACCTAGAGATCCTCGGAAGGGCGCCAGACCTCTATGCCCGGAGGCTATGGTTGCGCTGACCTGCTGCTTAACAAGTGCTTTAGCACAGTGGTTAGCGGCTGTGATATGGTATCAGAGTGGCCTAGGGTTCAATTCCGGGTGTGCACCATAATTGGCTGACTAGGGTCCTCCGCCTGCCCCACTGCGTGGGGGTGTTGAGTGACACACTGGGGTTGACCTAGAGATCCTCGGAAGGGCCACAGGCCTCTACTGTATGTCTGGGGGGCTATGGGCGCGCTGACCCGCTACTTAACAAGCCCTTTGAGCACAGTGGTTAGCTGCTGTGATACAGGGCCTCATATATGATTGCAGGAATCCTGATCCATCAGGGTTGGCCTCCAGAATAATCCCGGTATGGGGAATTATCCAGGGCCTAGACTCTATGGAAATTAGTAGAGTTTAAAGCGAGAGTCAGTGGAAGACTTAGAGCACGTGAGTTCTTTTAAAATGATCAAAAGTACGAACCAAATGTATGCAGAGAGAGTGCAAACTCTCTGCAAATCAGTGAACGAATAATATCCCTCTCCTTGATAAATCACACGATGTATTCCGAACATGGTGAACTGCACAATCGGGTACGTACGCGCATTCCGAACACGGCCACGGCACGTTCGAAACATGTGAAGGATTTCATCAAGGCGGCGCGACGAAGAAGACGATTCGCGCCCCTCCCAAAGAAATCAATCGTAACAGAATTTACCTTATGGCGTGGCGTAGCTGGCGGGGTGGGAACAGGGCCAAACATATCCAGGTAAAATCCTTGATTATTCTGATTTTTAGGGTTTTTTTTTTAGTTAGGCCGATTTTCTAGGGTTTGAGGTTTTGTAACCCTGATTCAAAAAGTGTGGCAATTGTTATACCCTTTCAAAATCAGGGCTCACGACCCTCTGGCCCTGATGAATCAGAGTAGCAAGGCAGCTACCTTGAAACACGAATCAGAGCGCTGACACTTAAGGTACATTGGGGGTCGTGTCATCCGGACTTCCGGTCATCATTTGCCCCATTTTGGAAGACCCGAAGTTCTGAAATGCTGGCAAATGATGACCGGAAGTTGGGATGGCACGAGCCCCGAATGTAGCCTTAGCCAAAACCAGTGTTCCATGCATGCTAGGGGCTGTGTAAGGGCGCTGAATGGCCCTTAGCCAAAATCAGCGCTTGATGCATGCTGGGGGCTGTGTGAGGGTGCTGACTTGCCCTTGGCCAAAAACAGCACTCGATGCATGAGGCTGTGTGAGGGCGGTGATTGGCCCTTAGCCAAAATCAGCGCTCGATGCGTGCTGGGGGCTGTGTGAGGGTTGCTGACTGACCCTTCCCCAAACTTTCCTCCCAATTTGTACTGGAGGAGGTGTCAGGGTGCCGATTGGTCCCAAACTTTCTGCTGAGCTGGAGGATGTGTGTGCCAATGCATTTATTTGGCCCTCCACCAATTTTACCTCCTAATATGTTCTCCGCAAAGTTTTCTACGGGCAAAGATTTTGCCAAAACCGCAACTGGTTGCGCAATTCTGGGTTGCGTAACCCTAGGATCCATGCCCTTACTACTGGACGCAATCTTCATTCGCCTGCGCCTCCATTTTTTTTCCGCCTCATCCCCCAATTTCGGCCCACAAGTGCAATTTGCTCTGAACCAAGGGGCAAACCAGGGCCAAACGTACAGTAAATACGAGGTGGGTCCCACGGAAGAAAATAGGAAATGCGTCACAAGTGTTACACAAGTTTCGACAATTTGGTCGTTAGCCAATCACACACCAGCAGTAAATTTCATGCTCAAGTCCATCTAAAATTCAAAACAGTTGCCTAACCTAGACAAACATCCTACACTTCCACGGTTTCAAGAAGGCAAAGTTTCAGGTTGGGCCCACCTTTAGGATACATTCGGGGCTCGTGTCATCTGGACTTCCGGTCATCATTTGCCCCATGTTGGAAGACTCGAAGTTCCGAAATGTTGGCAAATGATGACCGGAAGTTGGGATGACACGAGCCCTAAATGTACCCTTAATGGGAAAGGCAAAGGGAACAAGGAAGAACAGGGTGTTAAAAAATTTACCATTAAAGCGAGGGTCTCAAGAAGCAGAAAACCAAATCCAAAGGTTTTGGTTTCGGATGGTCTCAAAAATTGCAAGGTGTGGTGAGGGGTGCTGGTTGGGCACTGTTATTGTTTTGCTAATTTCGTCAACCCAAAACCAAACCTTTTGGATTTGGTTTTGCGCTTCTTGAGACCCTCGTTTTAAAACAGGGCTGCCTGCAAAATCATACTTCCTGAGTTTGGTACCCTGGGCGATTGGGTATTTTGGGGCAACCCTGATTACGAAGGGCGGTCCAAAAAAGATTTTGGGCCCCGGGTGGGAGTCTAGGCTTGACGAGAGGGGCTATCAATGGAGTATTGAGTACGAACATACCCGTTCGTACTCCTGTCATCTTGCGATTCATCCCTTGTTGTACGCAATGAAAACGAGGATGCTTATTAGATGCGTTACCAGCCAAAATTGAGTTTCTTAATTCCAAAGCGTTCCAAAACTCACACGTCCGCATTGATTGTGGTAAACTATTTATCCAGAAAGGAGAATACAATGATAAGAGCAACAGACATATATAGCAAGAGAAGTGCTTATTTTGAAGTAAACTCTTTAAGAAACACCTTCCAGAAACCTCGTTCCATAACCTTATGCCGCAGCTTCTCGTTGCAACCTCTTGCTGTACTGCTCACATGTTAACTCCGTGGCTGTTGCCACCCACTTACATTCCCTATATACGGTAACGCATGACTTCATATGTGCGTATCCTCTATGAGAGGTTACGCGCTACTGATGAACAGATAAAGTTAGGAATGCTATTTAGGTTTTCTTCGAACAACCTTCATCACTCCACTTCATTCCTGTGTGAATTCGTTTGGGTAAACATCGACTCGTTGGATGATACCGACGAGGTTGGAGCTGTGTTTGGCCCGTGGCAATTTCCTATTTAAGACATTTGCTTCCATTTCTTCTTTTGGGTAGTATTTCAAAAGCACATTTCCTTGATCGATCTCGTCTTTGACGAAGAAGTAATGGAGGGTGATGTGCTTCATTTGGTTGACGAAGCCGGGTCTGTTTACGATTCGTATCGCACTCTGATTGTCATAGAGTAACTCAAAGTTGGAGCTTGTCATAATGTTCACCTTTTAGAGTAGCTCCCGGAAATATTGGAGAGCTCGTCGAAGGACCGCCATCTTTTCCCCTTCAAGTCGTCGAACATACCACGCGAACATAAGACATTTGAGGTACTAGCTAGCAATGTAGGCGAGATCCAAGCGACTAGTTACTGCTGCGAATAAAAGACATCTGAGCTGCTGCTCGTAAAGTTGGTTTTCTATGGCAGTTGAAGGGGTAGTGTTAAGCTCATGTCTGGGAGGAAGGTGACGAAAGTGTCTTGGCATCCTTGCTAGCGGTGAGGTGTGTGGATGTGCTAGTCCATTCAGGATATAATTTCATTGCTGGAGCCGGTATGTAGCAGGTCCTTGACATACACAACCAGGAGAATATAGTTTCCCCGAAATTCGTGATGATACATCCTCTGGTGCATCTGCAAAAAATACACGATGATTAGGATTTTATGCAGGTGACGCCATCACGAGTGGGGAGCCTGCTTAATCCCATAAGAGGGATTGTAGAGTTTGCAAATTTGTAGGCCATCCCCTAAGTGTGGGGCATCTCCATGAAAATTTTCGCATTGACGCATGCATATAGGACTGCATTCTGGACGTCCAGCTAGCAAAGGGGAAATCGGTGGCAGGCGGCTATCGCCAGAAGAATTATGACGGATGTGTGACGATTAACTTGCGCAAAAGTTTGGTCGTAATTCTAAGCAGTAGGTTTGTTAGAATCCACGGACGACCCATCTCCCCTTGAAGACTAGGTTGTTGATGCGAAAAAACCCACATGCCAGTCAAGTTGCTTTTTTCTCTCGGCAACAAATTCGAAACCCGGTTCCAAGTTTTCCGTTCTTCGAGAGCATCGACTTCTGTGTGCATCTGCGCGTCAATAGGCTGCATCAAGGCCATCGAGGGCCTGTCAAACCGTTTTTCGTTCGATCGCAGCCGTCAAAGGTTGGAGAGCGAGAGCAAGGTTGGAGAGCGAGAGCGATGTCGAGGATTTGCAGCGTGGATTGTGCAGCACATGAGTGTGCATGGCTTTGCACTTTGATAACTTCATCATTTGTAATATTTGCTGGCAGTTTATGCTCGGCTTCATCAGATGTTGCATCTAGGCGTGTGCGACGGAGGCCATTGTCGAGAACAGACCTCCTCTTTCTGCTGATGCTGTCCTTCACGTAGGCTTCTGGCTCACTCCCTTATTCCCTTGGTGCATCTCTTCTCTTACTCCCCTTTCAGCTCTCTCTGCCTCCCCTTTCCTACACTTCCGCCATGCTGCTGATGGGCTACACTGCCCCTTCCCTGGCCCGCTGCCGCGCTGCTGCTGCACGGGTCCAGGGACCTGATGCCCGATTTTCTGCCGCTGTCCCTGCCCTGGCCACATTTGTGATATGATCCTTCAGGCGTTCTCCTTCTGCGTTCTCCAGCACTAGCACTCCTGACTCGCGCACTTCCCGGACCTTCCACCTGGCGGTCCCCACCGGCAGGTCTAGCGTGTCCCCCTTTGCCCTGCGGAGGTACACCTCCCCGCCCTCCTTCACAGCCTCCTTCCCTTTTTCCAGCGGCTGCGCTTTCCTCTGCTCATACTGCCTAGCGTCCCGTAGCTGTGCCACATGCAGGTTTTCCAGTGTGGCTGGCAGTAGATCCCGGAGATATTCCGCTCTCTTGTGCGCCAAGTGTGCCCATTTCTCTGCACTGCCCGCGGTGATCACGTCCGTGAGTAGACGTGGCGCATCCACTGGCAGTATGGGCTCTCGGCCGTGCATGAGGTAGTAAGGGGAGAGATCTTCCAACGCTGCCTGCTTCCCAAAGCGGTAGCCTGCGAGCACCCATGGCAGTGTCATGTCCCAATCACGCTTATGCTGTTCTCCGTAGGCCCGTAGGCCACTCTTGATGGTCTGGATCAGCCTTTCCGTCAGCTCGTCCGTCTGTGGGTGGTAACGGGCAGTCACCTGGTCTAGCAGAGCTTGGAAGGCTCCTTGAAATTCTATTCCCTGGTCGGTGAGGACTTCTCCGCATGCCCCATAGTGTGCCAGCACTTGTTCCAGGAATGCCTCTTGCACCAAGGCACTGCTCTTACTGGGCAGAGGACCCGCCTCCACCCATTTTGTGGTGTGTTCCACCATCACCAGTATATACTGCCGTCCCCTCCTGGATAGCGGCAGTTCTCCCGCCGTCGAAATCCTGGTCCATCGAAATCCTGGTCCCTGAATCGGTAATGAGTGGAGCTCCTCCCTTCCTTTCTCCAGTCTTGCCTTGTTCCGCACGCAAGCCTCACATGCCGCCACCCAGGCGTTGACCTGCTTGCGCAAGCCCGCCCACCAGTACGTGGTTAGGAGCAGCTGCCTAGTGCGCTTGCTCCCGTAATGCCCCAGCTGCTCATGCACTTGACGCACAATTTCGGTCCTTGCCCCCGGCTCTGGGACCACCTTCCATCCTTCTGCTGTCCTCAGCTGCAGCTGCTCCTGTATCCACCGGTAGTGCCCTCCTTGCGCCCTTGCCCTGGCGCTCACCTCTGCCTCCCCTTCCACTGCTCCTTGGACCCATGCCAAGGCTTCCGCATCCATCCAGATGTCATCTAGCTTGACTTCCTACAAGTTTCTAGCTGCCCCCTGATCTGCCTCCTTAGCCAAGGTGCACAGTTCTGCTGCGGGGCCCTCTGGAGGGGGGTTGCGCGAGAGCCCGTCCACGTGCTGCAGCGTTCGGCCTGGCCTGTGCTTAATATCAAAGTCGTATTCCTGCAGGCGCATCGCCCAGCGCGCGTTGCGTCCGGTCAGTGTTTGGTTCTTCATCAGCCATAGCAGCGGCTGTTGATCGGTGACCAGTGTGAATTTTCGGCCCTGGAGATACACTCTGAAGTGGTTGACTGCCCATACTGCTGCTAACCCTTCTCCTTCATAGGAGCAATAGTTTGCTTCTGCTGCACTGTAGGTGCAGCTGGCAAAAGCCACCACTCGTTCGTCCCCTTCCCATTCTTGGCACAGCACTGCGCCCATGCCTGTGCTGCTCCAGTCCGTGTAGAGTGTGAAAGCTCCTTCTGCACTTGGTATCTGCAGCAGTGTACCCGACTTCACGGCGTCCAGTAGGTCACGGCGAGCCGTCTCTTCTGCCTCACCCCAGTTCCAGGCTTTATCGTCTCAGAGCAACTGATTCAGCAGGTGTGCCCTTTTGCTAAAGTTCGGAACGAAGCGACGGTAGTAGTTGAGAAATCCCAGCAAGGCTCTCAGGCTTCCGCGATCTCTGGGCGGTCCCATCCTGTCCAGCACCGCCACCTTGGCAGCCTGAATTCCCAGCTTTCCTCCTCGCACTTCGAAGCCGAGGTAATTGATGCTCCGCTGCGCTAGCTTGCATTTCCCTGGGTGGCACGTCAGCCCTGCTGCTGCTATCGCCTGCAACGTTGTCTCAACATCCTTCACATGCTGAGTTTTGTCGCTGCTGAACACCACGACGTCATCAATGTAGCACGCGGCTGCCGGCACCTCACTGAGCACCTGGTCCATGATGCGTTGAAAGAGCGCCGATGCGTTGCGCAGTCCGAAGGGCATGCACTTCCATTCATACAGCCCCGCGGCTCCATGAAAGGCCGTCTTCTTCCGGCCCGCTTCCTGGATTACTATCTGGTTGAAGCCTTACCGCAAGTCGAAGGTGGAAAAGATGCTCGCTCCCTCCAGCCAGTCAAATATCTCCTCTGCGGATAGCATGGCGTAGCGATCCGGTAGCGTCACTCGGTTCAAGTCGCGGTAATCGCCACACATGCGCCTAGCCACGATCTCCCCGGTGAGGTCCTTTCGTGCCGCAATCACTGTCGCCGCTGCATAATCTGAGGCTGATGGTCGGATCAGGCCGGCTGCTAGCAGTTCGTCACACTTCTGCTGGCAGATCTCGAGGTCGCCGGGGCTCATCCGTCGCTTCCTTTGGTAAATGGGTACTTCAGTCATGAGCGGTATTTCCAACCGGCGGAGGGTGCAGCGTCCGAGCTCAGATAGATCGAAGGCGAATGTGTTCCGGTGTTGCTGCAGCACTAGCTCCAGTGATGCTCGGGTGACCACTGTGATCTCTGCGCCTATCTGCCACTGATGTCCTTCTGGAATGGGCCGCCGTGGCTCAGTGGCTCTTGGCTGCTCCTCTGTCTCTGCCGTCTCTGTCCTTACCGCAATTGTTCCTGGTGGTCTGTCGACTTCCCTTCTGATTTCAGCAGCTACCGCTGTTCCCTCCTCCGCGTGCAGCTGATGTGCCCCTACTTCCTTGGCCATGTAAGACATGCCCAGTTTCGCTGCGCGTATTGGCCTTTCTTGCTGTGCCCGGATTATCTCGCCGACCAGCCAGGAAAGCGCATTTAGATCCATGGCCCTCCCCAAGGCCTGTCTCCTGCTCTTCTCTGCTACGCCGGCAGCTGCTGTTGCGCCAGCCATAAACCCCATCGCTAACTCTCGTTCCACCGCAGTGGGCTCTTCCCACCTCTGCTTTTGCCGATCATACACCATGCCCGGTCCTGGCTCCCCATTCTCCATCACGAATCCTCTGGCGCCTTTGTACGCCACTAACGTCGGCCATGCTTTCCGCTCCTCCCCAATCTGGTTGCTGACGTGCTGCCTGGGATGATCCCTCTTGGTCACAGGCGCTGCCAGTCTTGCTGGCTCTAGTATGTCCATGACAGCTCGCCCCTCCGGCCTTCTTACTCGCCTCCGTTGTTGAAGCAGTGCTGTGTCCGGGAGCTCATTCTGCCAGTAGGTTCTGACGCGGTGCGCTTGGGAACCGGTCAGCGTCGCATCCCACGTCACGCCTGCCCCCAGTGCTGCGGTTATGGTAGCGTAGACCTCACGCACGGGCTCTCTGTGATCCTCTGTCATGTCCATATGCTCCACCACGTACGTGTACCCTCCGCCTTCCTCCTTGGCCCATCCCATGATTTTCAGCAGCTTCTCCAGCAAGGCTGTCCTAGGGTCGTGCAGCCCCCGTCCTTTGCCCGCCCGAAAGGACCCCTGGCATTCCCAGCCTGCAACCAGGAGATCCACTCTTCCCCATCTGTGCACCATCTGTCTGTCCACCTTCTGTATATCGTCCACTCCTTCGCGCTGAGCTTGTGTTATCACCGCGCGGCCGAGCAGCTCTGGATACTTCTGGCTCAGCAACGTCGCATGATGCCAGGCCATGGCTCTGGCCTCTGGATCGCGTTCGACATACACCCAGCGCTTTATTACCAGCCCTGCTTCCACTGCGGCTGCCAAGCCTGTTGCAACTCCTCCGAATAGCTCCACGAGGGTGATACCTTCCCTTGCTCCCAACTCCGCTCCCTTCATCTGTGTGTATCTGGCGCTGGACCCTTTCTCAAGGCTTCGCTTCACTGGCGGTTGCTGCTCCTTCAGCTCAGCTTCTGGCTCTGCTCCTGCTGCTCTCAAGGCCCTCTTGGGCTCAGTCTTGACGAAACGCACCGGCAACTCCGCTATGGGCCCATTGGTCTTCCAGTAGTTGGTGCGGAACTGCAGCTTTTCCTCCCAGGTGCATATCATGGCGCCTATCTTGTAAAGGAATTCCATGCCCAGTAGTATGTCGTAATCTTCCAACTCGGTTAAGCCGCATTGCAGCCGTATTTTCGTCTCCTGCGCCTCTCCGGGTAGTAGCGTCAGTTCAATCTGCTCCTTAGTGCTGGGCATCCACTTGGGTGCCCCTCCCTCTGCTGTCATGATCAACATTCCTCGCTTGATCACCTTGATTCCGCCTTGCGCCTGCAGCTGTTCCGCCACCCTCCTCCTTAGGAGCACGCTTTGTGCTCCCGTGTCCACCACCGCGCTTTGCACCATGATTCACTGTACCGCCAGCGCTCCTTTGTCTAGCACCAGCACTGTCGTCTGGCACACGAGCCGCTCGTTCGGGTGTCGTCGGACTGGATCCTGCCGTTTGGCTGCCTCCATCACCTTCTTGCTGCGTGTCTTCCTCTGCAGGGGATCTATCCTGCTGTCAGTCCCCCCGCTCCTGAGGCCCAGTTCGGTCTCTCTCTGGGAGCCATGGCCACCAGGGCAAACTCGCTCTGCTCCTCAGTGTCTGATCCTTCTTCTTCCTCTTCCCACGCCAGGAGCGCCTTTTCCGGATCGTTGCTGATGTCGCTCCGCTTCAACTGTGCTTTCAGCTTCCGGATCTCTGCTTCCAACTCTTGTTCTCGCGCGCTACAGCTCCGCTCCCGTCCTCCCCGCTGATAGCATTGTTCCTCGGTGTGTCCTTTCCGATTACAGATCCCACAGGTGGGCGCCTTGGGGAAGTTGTGTCTAAAGTGTCCTTCCTTATGGCACAGATCGCATGTGACTCCTTGCGTGCAGTCACGTCTCAGATGCCCCACTGCTCCGCACTTGTGACATCGCCTATCATCACTTGGGCGTGCGCGCCGTTCATCCGTGCTTCGCTCCCGGCGTTCTTCCGGGCCTTCCTTCCTTCAGTCGCCGACCATGCTGCGCGTCGTCTCTCCTGTGGCCGTGCGGTGGAGTGCGCTCTCTCATAGAAGCGCCTTCCTTCATCGACCTCCTTTGTGATCTGGTATACTTGGCGTAGCGTTGCTCTTGGGCCGAGCCGTAACACGTGGGGCTTGACGTCCGCTACCAGCTCATCATCCAATCCACCGATGAATTTACTGCGCATGGTGTGCTGCTCGTGGCACTCCAGATCCTCTCGCAGCTCGACTAGTCGATTATAGTAGGCGAGCAGGCTCTCTCTCCTGCCCCGCTGAAAGTGGTCGAATTCACGCGTGCGCTCTGCCGTCTGCCCCAAAAACTCCGATTTCAGGCTGCCGATGAACCGATCAGTCAGCTCGCTCAGCGGGAACTCGTGTCGGCGACATCCCCTCAGTAGTTCTTCCTGCTCGATTCGTAACAGCATCAGAGCCTCCCCTCTTAGCGTATTGGCCAGTCGGCGGAAGAATTCCAGCGGATCCAGCCCATCGCAGTCCCACCGATATTTCAGATTGTCCAGCTGCAGCAGGTAATTCTTGAGCGACGGCTCTTCTCCTGGCATGCCGGAGAAGCGATCCGGCACCTCTATCTTGGGAGGCGCGGTGCCGTGCGATGCCCCGCTTACCCAGCTCGCCGTCCCGCCCGTGGTATGACCATGTCTTCTCTCTTGTGCATCCGATCTGACGTCTTCTCGTGACGCCGCCGCCATCCCTGCATGCTCTTGAGCGCGCCGTCCTCCTTCTGGCTCTTCCTGGTCTTGCGCTCCGCGCCTCAACGGCGTGTCGCTCTGCGAGTCCAGCTCGGATGGCTCTCGCTGCTCTTCTCCAGCCTTCTGCCGTACTCCTGCCGGGCCGTCGTTCGCCCGTTCACCTGCCACTCCTCTTGCTTCGTCGCCTTCAGCTTCGCGGCCTTCAGCTCGCCACATCGGATGCACCGCAGGCGGTTCATCGTTCTCCATCCTTCGAGCCGGATATTGTCTCCCAGATCGCAGTCGATGCAGATCTATGACACCCTCACTCTGAGTCATCACACGAGCAGCAACTCGTGTCTGCCACTTTACGCTCGTTTACGACTAGAGAAGGGCAGTGGTCTGGTTCCACCCAAAAGACTAGTCTGGTTCCCAATGCAGTGAAAGTTTCTTCAAGAGAGAAAGAAAACAATTACAGTAGAGAGGAAGTAAACAAGCGTAAAGCAAGGAAAACAACCTATGGTACATGCTTTGTACATTGGCCTTTGCCCCTTAGCTGGGCGCTGCGTACACCTCGGTGTGATGGGTTGCCAATTTCCAGGCTGCCCAGATTTCCTGGCATGAGAGGCAACCATCTGGCAGAGGCTCGCTGCGTCACCACCCTCCGCCCTCATCCCTCGAGTCTACCCCACCCAGCCTGCCTTATTAGCTGCTGCGAAATTCTATCTGATGCTACGATTCGGAAATGTTACTAAGCATCCTAGAGTAATAACGCGACACCATCTTCATATCGATAGGCCGAATCGATTGTGGCATTGGGGTGACATGGATCGGAGAATGGGATGAGGAGAGGCTTGGCAATGGGACTGATGCCATCTTTTGGAATGAATGGCCCAAACATGAGAGGTTCATATCGTCGAGGTTCGGAAGGTCCAGGCTCCTTGTGAAGTGGCTCAGAAGCTGGCCTCTTGCTAACAGGCTAATTACCCTTAATGTCAAGAAAGTAAGAGTAACTTTTCAAGTGATTCCGTTTTTTTACACTGCGTTTTTTTTTCCGGATCCGTCAAAACTTACAGTGACGGAAACAATTGTCCGGATGTTTTGCATTAATAAGGGTTTTTGGGCTTTCGGACCATTATACATATAATTTTAATGTTTAATTGTGGTACGCTTTGGGAGGTGCATATAGTGGATGTGTTCATTGTGCAAAAATCCATAATACTGTACTGGATCTAACTTAGTGCCAAAAGATATACAAAGAGTACATACGGACAATTCTTTCCCATAAAAAGTGCAAACTTCCAAATAGCGTTCTCGTACCTAGTCGACCGACCCTTGGCATTGATCACTAACCGCACCCTCTTAAGCATGTTATGTACAAGGTTAGTGCAAACCTTTGCAGGGATCTTCTCACACTCTTCTTTGACCCACCCTTTTACATAAGGGGGTGAGCACTAGGAAAATCACGAAGGATTTGAGCATATGCAAGAGTATTGTGCATGATTTCTCATTGAATGCGATCTATTACACTAGCCACGCTGAGGTGTGACCAAAGATGCTATTAGTCGATTGGTCCCATCTTTTCATGGGTCGTCTTCGTCGTACAGTTGTAGGATAAAATTACGAACAGAGTGGTGAAAACTAGCGTATCCACCGCGAAACTTGGGGTAACATAGCACGGTCGACTGTGCACCCTTTCACTATTTGAATCATGGAAAGAATCCACGGGTCTCGTCACGGTGCAGCAGTCGAAAAAGCCCTGACTGGTAGGGAAGAATATCCGGGTTGAGTTCTGGTGAGGAAGAGGGCCACTCCAGTGCTACATACTCATGCTCTCCAAGACATTCGTGGCCTAGGCGGGACAAATGGCTTGGAATGGCTTGGAGAGCATGAGTATGTCACGCTGCAGTGACCACTTTCCTAACCAGACTTCAATTCGGATATTCTTTCCAAGCAGCCATGACTTCTTTGTCTGCTGCACCGTGACCAGACCTGCGAATGCTAGCGCGATTTTTATAGTGCAAGGGTGCACAATCGACTGTGCTATGTTACCTTCATTTTTGCAGTGCATACACTAGTTTTTGCCGCTCCGTTTCTCGTTTTACCCTACAGCAGTACGACGAAGACAACCCATGAAAAGACGGGACTAATTGGCGAATGGCATCTTTTGTCACACCTCAGTATGACTAGTCACAGAGATGACATTCAATAAGAAATCGTGCACCATACTATTGCATACGCCGTAATCCTTCGCAATTTTCCTAGTGCTCGCCCCCTTATGCAAAAAGGTAGGTCCAAGAAGAGTGTGAGACGATGCTTGCAAAGGTTTGCAGTAACCTTATAGATAACATGCCTAGGAGGGTGAGGTGGTGATCAAGGCCAACGGTTGGTGGACTAGGTACTAGAAATGTGGTTCAGAAGTATGCAATTTGTTATGGGAAATAATTGTCCAGATGTACTCTTTGTATATGTTTTGGCACTAAGTTAGATCCAGTGTAGTAATAAAGATTTTCGTGTTGTGAATGCATCCACTATGTGCCCCTCCCAAAGCGTACCACCATTATACATTAAAAGTTTATGGATAGTGGTCAGAACGCCCAAAAACCCTAGTTAATGCAAAACATCCTGACAATTATTTCCGTCACTGTACGGAGACAATTTCGCGCGATTCCTTAGCCTAACGAGTAACTTTTTTCGAATTCGTACGGGCTATACTTGTAGCAGGGCGATCTGTCGGGGGTAGCGACCACCCACCCCCCTCCCCCCCCCCCCAACCCCACCCCCCGCCCAACCCCGCCTTTGATCACTTGCTAGCCGAATTTGTAGCGGCCGATTCCTTTCGGTAACAGGTTTTTTTGGGGGAATTCTGTTTGTTAACGGGTGATCCTGAGGCGATTCCATCCCCTTCCAGAATACCCTGGGGCTTAGCAAGAGGGATGAATTGAGGTTGTGTTGATGGTGTGTCGGTAGGAGGATGATATTCTTTAGCAACATCTGCTTCGACCTATTGGGTGTCGAAGCTCTGTTGGCCACTGTATCAATTCGGTGCACTGGCGTGAACTTTCCCATCCCGTTCCAAGTCGTCGAGGAAGAATTTTACGTAGAAGATGCAGTTGTGGGCATATAAGCTTTCCGTGTGTTTGTAGTCCACGTCTATCCATGCGTATGAATCCTTTGGTATGCCAAGACGAATGCCCCATTTTTCCTTTTTGGCAAATCGTCCAGGTGCTGCACTTGGTGGTCTCTATTGTACTAGGCAGCCCCGGACCTAAAGAAGCCGAGTAACGGCTGGTTTTCCAGTCCACATTAGATATAGTGAGTTGGACTGTGGGAGTGCATTCGATGACAGCTAGTTCTGCAACATGACTGCATGTGCCATCACATATGGCCAAAAGTCGGATGGCAGCCGAGCTTGGGTGAAGAGGATTCTCATCTTTGTTTGCAATGCTCAGTTCATCCTCCCAGCTGTGCCATTTTGCTGGTGAGCATTAGGAACTTTATTGCGCTTCTAAATCCCCTTTTGTCTTAGTAATTCTTTGAAGGCACCACTCTCATACTCGCGAGCGTTGTCCAACTGTGACTGCTCTGCTGCCCGGCCATCTTTACCCATAGCTTGAACACCTCGAAGGCCTCGCTCTTGTGAGCGAGGTTCTTATGCCAGTCATAGTGAGTAGCGCCGTCGATGAAGGTTCTGATGTAGCGATAGACTTCTCTGCCAAGTTCTTTGGCTTCCTCGTTCACAAAAAGGATGTTGCTAAAGACAACGTCCAGCTTCTTGTACTGCAGCACGTTAAGGAAATAAGAAGGAAATGGGTTGTTCGCGAGGCGGGCGATGGGGCAGACGGTGGAGCCGTCCTGCCGAGTCGTTGGTCGGGGCAAGAGTAACGCATTTTTGTTGAGTACACACGCTTTGATCGAGTTGTTTAATGCTTCAACTGATGGGTGACCAAGTCGCTGATGCCAAATTTCTGCTGGTGCCCTATGTCCGCTTGAGTGCAAGTATAGACCAGAATTGACAAAGAGGGTGGAATTGATGTGAATTGAAGGAGCGGGATTGGCGTCTATGACGGCTGGAATAGAAGGCATTTAGCCTGCTTCTTTTGCGGTTGGTACCAAGAATAATCCATCTACGAGCCGACGAGCCGATGCGTCGTGTATGATGCGTCGAGATTTCCCTTAGTTGGTTTTAACTTGATTAGGCGTATAGGAGTCAGAAGGGTCCCATGCTCGTGCATCTCCCAATTCATTTGTGGAAGAGGCCCAAGTGCCTCCTTCTTGTTCCCCTCCCTTCACTCGGTGCTGCTCCCCATCCTGTCGAGTCGGGAATTGGTTGGGGGACTTCACGTTCAGGTGTGATCGACGAGGTTCGGGACCGTTGAGGAGTGGCATGGAAGGCGTTAAGACCTTGGTGATCGAAGGTCTCAAGGTCTGTCTTGACTTGATGATGCCACTGGGTGAGAGAGACGGCCCGTTGGCAGTGGCGGCAGGATGTCCCTAGCTGATATTCCAATCTCTGGTTAAGGCGAGGCCAATCAAGTTCCTCGGGTCTTCTGGCCCAGGTACAATCTGGTAACCATCCGATCTACATCACTGATAAAAGTGTATGCCTGCTTCCATCAACTGCGCTCGAGAGAGAAGATGGAACCGGAGATCCTCGAAGACAAGTACCTTGTTTAAGTGTATGGAAACATTTGTGTCGTCGGACTACAGTAGAATGTTGCCCATGGCCATCGAAGTGAAGTGTTCGTTGTTTGCGACTATGATGATGTATCTGCCGGGTTCTGGAAGAACCTTCTAGCTGAGAAGGCAGTGCGACGAAGAAGCCATGTGGTGGCTGTAACAGCTTTCAAGGAACCACGTGTTGACATTATAAGGATAGTTCCTCTTCGCAATGTGGGCATGTGGCTGCACGTTGAGGTGGTGTGGCAAAGCTTGGCGTTCTGCTTCTGCTTCAGCTTTATCGATCTCAATGGGCTGTCGTGGCTCAGTTGAGCGATCCTCTTCGCTGCTTAGCTCTTTGCGCCATGCCCGCTATCGAATCTTGAAAGTCCAATGAGCACCGACCATGCAATTGGCAATTGGTTGTGTGTTGTATGCAGGTCTGGATGAAGTCAAAGCGATGGCTGGAGATGATATCGTTCGACGTGGCGCTGGAACTTCAACATCTGCACGTCATGTGTCGACATCCGCATGTCAGCAGTTCTTAAGCTTCTGACAATGGTTGGTGAAGTGTCCCACAGAATTTGCAGAAGGGTCATGATTTGTGATTCTCCCCATGTCCAGCTCCATTTCTCAGACCAATGTAGAAGCTTAAAGGGTCTCAGCGTCGTCTGCCTTAGAAGAGTCTGTGTGCCCGGTAAGGACCACTAGTCTACGTCCTCCTAGCACTAGCCCCATGCCCGATGTACTTACTAGATAACGCAAAACCCTCTTAGCTATAGACCAGTGCTGTGGTCGGTGTCTGCCAGTAGCCACAAAGCGGGCCAGGATGCTGAGAGGGTATGCAAGATCTGGACGAGTGCAAGTCATCAGGTACATGAGGCAAACCACCAGCTTTGCGTAAGGACCACTAGGCTCTACAGCCTCCTCTGGGTCTGGAGCAGAGAGTCTGTGGTCTGCTGCCAAAGGGGTGGGCTGTGCGGAAGAGAACTGAAGGCCGAACCTCTGAAGGACCGGGCGAACCAATTGTGACTGAGTCAAAGTGATGGTGCGAGCTGCTCTGTCCCTGGAGATCTGCAAGCCAAGGTAGCGGCGCAGCTCTCCTAGGTCAGTGCAGGTGTGTCTCCTCACCTGCTCGGCCTTCACGGAGGCCAGCGCGTCTCTATCTGCAGTAGCAAAGACAGGTTGTCTACGTAAACAAGGATGTAGAACAAAGTCTAGCCAGAACACACGAAGAGCGAGGGTTCTGCAGACAACGGGAAGAACTGCAGGTCAGCAAGTGTAGCACGCAGCGTGTCGTGCCCCTCACACTGACTGAAGCCATGAGCAACGTAGCGCGCCTTGAAGACAGCCAACTCTCCAGGAGGGTGCTTCACCTTGAAGAGTCATCGGCCATCAACTACGTTCACCCCAGGTGGGGGAACTGTGTTGACGAAGGTTCCGATGGAGCTCCAAGATGCCATCTCGTGCTCCATGGCAGCTATCCACTGAGAGGCCCAGGGTCCCGAGGTGGCCTCAGCGTAGGTGCGAGGGGTCAGGATGTCAAGGGCGTCTGGGTCACCCTTAGGGACTTGCAATATGGAACAGCAGAGACGGGGAGCGGCCTCTGACAAGAAAGCAAGCTCGTAGTGTCTGTCCTCTAGGATGTCACTGCCAAGGCCAGCCACACCCCCGATGGACAGAGGGCAGGCAGGGTCAGAGACCAGAGCGGTGGCGTAGTCAAGGTGGCGGGTAGCGGCGAAGTTAGTGACAGCAGCAACAAGAGCCAACAGACTCGAGACAGGAATGGACGGGTCGGTATTAAGAGAGGCAAGGACACGAGGAACAAGGGGATGCGCGGCACGTAGGAAGTAAGAAAACGGAGGCAGGGCCACAGCAGCGACAAGGGAGGAGGAGACGGGAGGAGCGGAGGAGAACGAGACGCATGAGAGCGAAGCAACATAGGGTGAGAACGCGGAACAGGGGAGGTAGGACGAGCACGGGACGGACAACGAGCCCAGGCGTGAGACGGAGGAGTCGAGTCTGGAGAGAGGGGAGGAGACACAGGAGGAGAACGAGGAGGGAAACGAGCTGGAGAAGAGTCCACAGGAGGAAACACAGGGCCGTAGACCGGCAGAGGAGGGGGCGGTGGCAACCGAGGAGGCACCGGTAGGCAGTTAGAAGAAGGAAGGCCGAGGAGGCAAAGAGTGGACACCGGCGGCGACGGCGACGGCTGCTGCCCAACGCCAACACCAGAACCTCTAGCAGGACCACGGCTCCCTCCAAGAAGCACTACGCCAACAACCCTAGAACGGGAACCCGCTCCAGTACCCGCGCCGGCACACTCCCCAGCACCCCCAGAATGCACAAACTCCAACGGCGGTGAAGACGGCGGCTGCGGATGCGGCGGCGACGGCAGCTGCGGAGGCGGCTGCGGCTGTGACAGTAACGGCGGCGACAGGGGAGGAGACACCGGGGCAGGGACAGGAGGGGGAAGGGATTCCGCCGAGCCGCGAGCGTCAGCAGACCCCTCGGCAGGGACAGCCGATGGGAGGGGGGTGACGTGAGACACACCTAACAGGGCAGGGCGGGGAGGGGGAGGAGCAGAGGCGACCGGGGGAGGGGGGGGAACCAGGAACTAGGGGGGAGTGATCGAGGGACCACGGTGGGGAAAGCTGTGGTAGAAGGAGACAGACTCGTCAAAGGTGACGTCGCGAGAGTGAAAGAAACGGTGAGACAGGGGGGTTTAGAAGTGCCAGTCAGACGAGTCGAGGGGGAAACCTAGGAAGACACAGGGGACGGTGCGGGCAGTGAGCTTGTTCGTGCCAGAGGCACGAACGTGAGCAAGGCAGCCCCAGACGTGGAACGAAGACGCGTCACCAAGAGACCCGGTCCAGAGGAGGGTCGGCGAAACCTGCGGCCGGTGAGGGTGCTGCCACAGGTTAAGCTGGTGGGCAGCATAGCGAACGGCGAACGGCCACAGAAAATGGGGTGCATCAGCATGGATCATGGAGGTACGAGCGAAACCGATGCGTCGCTCAGCGACCAAACCTCCATGACCAAACCGATGCGTCGCTCAGCGACCAAACCTCCATGACCAAACCGATGCGTCGCTCAGTGACCCCATTCTGCTGCGGGGAGTCTGGTAGGGTGTACATCTGGGTGATGCCCTCTGCAGGACAGAAGTGACCAAGGCAGCCAGAGGCGAACTCGCCACCACGGTCGGAGTGAAGGCGCAACACAGGGAAACTTTGGTGCACACGCGCAGAGACAAGCCACGGGATAAGAACGTCGGGCACGTTGGCCTTCTGCTCCAGGGGAAACACGGTGGTGTAGCGAGTGTAATCGTCGACAGGCACTAGGAAGTAACGCTCACGACGCGGCCCATGGACGGGGGCGGGGCCCTAGACGTCCATGTGCAGGGTCTGTAACGGTGCGGTGGTGGGGGGGAACGAGGAGGAGTGAGGGTCACGGCGGAGCCGGCCCTCGACGCAGGGGGTGCACGGAGGTGCTGCCGAGGAGGGGAGCGCAGGGAGCGACGCAGGGAGACCTAAGACAAGACCGTGCTGAGACATGTGACGGAGATGTGTAAGGGAGGGGTGACCTAGGCGGTGGTGCCACATAAGCGACGGGTGAGTAAGCGACAGACATGAGCAAGCCGCAGCAACCTGGGTAGACGCTGCCACCTGGGGGGGCGTCCCAACTGGGGGAGACGTGGTGTCTAGCGTGAACAGGCCAGAAACCAGGTCCCGGGGGAATGTGGTGAGGGGTGCACCAAAGGCAGCCTCGGTACAGACAGCGTACCTCTCATGACTAGGGAACCTAGTTGTGACGCCGAGGTCCTGAAGATAGCCGACACCAACTAGATTCCGAGAGAACGAGGGAATATGCAGGCCTGTAAGAGAGCCCAAAGGAAATACCGGACAGGGGAGAGTGGTGGAACCACGGGCAACTACCGGACTTGAGGAAGGGTCTGCAAGGGTAACTGTGGTAGGGGCGGCAAGCGGCATAAGCGTAGTGTGGTCCCGAAAGAAACACCGAGACTCGCCAGAGTCGAGAGTGAAGGAGAGCGCGGCAGTGGCGGCTGGGGGCGGAGGAGCTAGGATGAAGCCAAGGCTAAACAAAGTAAAGGGTCCTACGCCTGACGCAGCAGAGGAGCCTAAAGTAGGCACACTGGACACACCTACACTAGGCAACACGGGGTAATAGGAAACAGTCACACTAGAGTCATCGATGCACAGCACATACAATGCGGAGCTAATCTCATCCATGTCCATATCAAAGTTCCTACCACCACGGCGGAGCAGACTGTGCCAGTCGAGGAGGTCCGGCTCGAGGCCGAAGCGGAGACAAAACAGGTTGTCTAGGCGACTGAAACAGCGAGTAGGGGTATGACCGGTCTTACCGCATACGAGGCCGCGGCGAGGACCGGTTTGGAGCTGGTACTGGCAGCGCCCGTCACTCGCAACACCACCCAACGACGAGCTACGTGCATGACCACCGCGACCACCACCACCACCATCACCCGCGCCAGGCCATCTTGGCGGGAGGCGGCCGACCCTCCGCTGCGACTGCTGCTGCTACTGCGGCTGCTGCTGTTGCTGATGTCAATCTGTGGCGCCTACTGCTGCTCCCGCTGGGGCTGCTGCTCTGAGGCACCAGCCTGAGCCCCCTCATCAGTACTACCGCCAGCGGATGAACCACCTCTACCACCATCTCCACCCCCTCCTCCACTACCACTGCGGTGCCCAGCCTTGGGTGGTGGGCCTTACCATAATGGGACTGCGCTGTGGCCACCGTGGCAGTGGTCTCAGCAGTAGGGGCTGTCACAGCGTCAGCCATTGAACCGTCAGAGTAAGTCCACTGAGCGGGGGCACAACCCTGAAAGATAGGGACCGGCGCAGTACCGCAAGACTTGGCGATAGAGCGCTGATGGGTCTCTGTGGTAGACAGGGTGTCGAGAAAGTCATTGAGGGTGAAGTCAGCGGGGTGCAGACTAAGAAAGTGGTCGCGGGCAGTGGCAAGGCGGTCGGGGAGGCGGGTGGCAAACAGGTAAAGGGTAGAGCAGATAGGGGGTTGGAGCACACGAAGCTAGGCCTCAGTGCAGGTAGCGCACCAGCTAGCGTCGAGCGTGCGCAGGTGTGTGGCTAGGTCAGCAACAGTGAGGAAAGACACGAGATCAGGGAAGAGCATGGGAAGGATTAGGCGGCCGGCAGAGGCAGAGGACGGGGTGGAATAACGCTCGACAACAGCCTCTAGGAAATCCTGCGCAGTCCTGACCGACTTAAAGGGAGGGCGCTCAGACAGGGGGAGGGCATGGCTAATCGCGAGCTGAGGGACAGCGTCACGCGACAGCCAGACAACACGGGCAAGGGCAGCAGCGGCGGCGGACTCACGGTCAGCAGACATGGGGTCAGCAGGGAGAGCAACAGGGGGGTCAGGGCAGGGGAGCGTACCGTCAATGTGGACGGCCAGGGAGTGGCCGTCCTGCTGCTGACCAATGAGGTGACGGCGGAGGTCGATGAGCCATGAGTCGAACTCAACCGGCTGACCCTCCACGTCAAAGTGCAGCACCGAGTCCATCATTAAGGCCGCTGCAGCCACGAATAGGCGGTGAAGGGCGGGACGGAGTGACGAGGAGCAGTAGGGAGGAGTGCTGTACGGTCCATTGCGGTGAAGTGCAGTGGGGCGCCGTGCAGTGCGGTGCCACACGGTGCAGTGTGGTGGGGTGCAGTGCAGTGCGGTGTAGTGCGGTGGGGCGTGGTCCAGTGCGGTGCTGAGCGGTGCAGCACGGTGGGGCGCGGTGCAGGACGGTGGAGAGGGCCGGTTAAGCGGGCGGGGAAGGGTTAAGCACAGCGGCTGAGCAGCTGGGAGACGGGGCCGCGGGGCGGCTGGGCGACGGGTCCGTGGAGCAGTAGGGCGACGGGTCGCGGGGCGGCTGGGCGACGGGGCCGCGAAGCAGCGGGGCGAAGAGGCCGCGGGGCGGCTGGGCAACGGGGCTGCGGAACAGCGGGGCGACGGGGCCGCGATGCGGCTGGGTGACGGGGCCGCGGAGCAGCGGGGCGACGAGGCCGCAGAGCGGCTGGACGACGAGGCCGCGGAGCGGCTGGGCGACGGGGCCACGGGGCGGCTAGGCAACAAGGCGGCTAGGCGACGGGGCGGCTAGGCCACGGGGCGGCTAGGCGACGGGGCGGCAGGGTGGTTACGCTATGGGCGACGCGGCCACGGGGCCAGCAGGACGGCTAGGCGCAGGTGACGGGGCCGCGAGGCCAGCGGGGCGGCTAGGCGCTAGGTGGGGGTGCAACGGGGCCACGGGCGGCTAGGCGCTAGGCGGCAGGGCCGTGGGGCCAGCAGGGCGGCTGGGCGCTAGGTGGCGGGGCAATGAGGCCACCGGCGTCTAGGCGCTAGGTGACGGGGCCGCGGGGCCAGCGGGGCGGCTAGGCGCTAGGGAACGGGGCCAGCAGGTGCTAGGAGACGGGGCCGACAGGCCGGCTAGGCAACGGGGCAGCTGGGCCAGTGGGCTGGCTAGGCAACGGGGCAGCGGGGCCAGTGGGGCGGCTAGGCGCTAGGCGATGGGGCAGGCTAGGACCTAAGGCGGAAGCGCGGGTGGGCGGGGGGGACCTAACCTACTCATGATACCATCTCAGAGTTAGAATTGTGTAGTAGATGGAGAGTATACAGGGGTATATAGCTAGTGGATTGTACTCTCTATGGCATGACCCTATGTAGTCTACCAAACATACACACATATGTTTGACAGTTTCCGATATGTTTCCTTGCATTCGCATGAAGGTCTTGCACATGCGCCATTCGAGACCAAGTCTTGCGAGGAGCCCGGTAATGAAGAGCTTGTTGCTAAAGCTCCCCCAACTTTTGAGGAACTGGTCATGGAAGTTGCGGTATCAGTCGAGATATCTTCCAACCCCCTCTCCTAGAAGCATCTGAACCGAGATTAGTTGTTGAATTGACTTGCTCTGCGCCATTGCGTCTTACGCTTAGTGTACCTTGTGTTAGAATTAAGGACAGAGTCTAGGTGAACTTAGGAGCTAGAATTACTCAAAATATAAATCCGAAATTCTGGACAGAAAAGTCGTCTTCACAAGAAACGACGTCGACAAAACACTAGCCGTTGGAATGTCGCGAAACTTGGATATGTTGTAGCTCTTGATCTCAGCTACCGTTCCCAATTTGAATCACGTTGATTGATGAAGTATTCGCGACGCTATGGCTTTCGACGCACTAGGGGGTAAGCTGTAGGAGGAGAACTTAACTCAATCTCAAGAGTTCAATCAAAGTTCAAGAATCTCACAAGGAATTAGAAGGAGCAAGAGAAAGGTTGGGATAGGAAGAGAGGGATGAGAGGGAAGGTCCCAAGAGAGTCCCCAACCAAGGAAAACCCCATAAGCACAAAGATTCCCTCCCTATAGGAACCCCAACTTTGACATTTGTCCCTTCCCAACCAATCCATCCAAGTTGGCCACCCTTGCCAACCTAGCTTGGTTGTTCCCAACCAATTTGCAGCTGTTACAGTAGAGTGACAAGTTTCCCCAACCCCAAAGGTCCCAACTCCATATAAAGTCACCCCACAACTTCACTTAGTAACCGCCGCAATTGTAACGCAAGCTCATGAACTTTGAATCTTCATAGCTTTCGCGTTCTTGCTCCGATTGAAGCGATTCTTGTTGCGTCGGAAAGATCTTCTCAAGATCTATTATCACAAATACCTGCTCAGACAGAATAACACAAAACACATTCCCAAACTCCAGAACACACCACACACAAATGCTTGCACATTCAAACCACACATGCAAGTTGAAAAAACATGGGATGGGAGGCAGACAGAATGTGATAGCATATGATGACATCACACAACAATCTCCCCCTCTGGCTGCCAACCATCATCGACCATACCACATCTCAAGCATGCATACTCAATGCACACTCATCCCAGCAAGCTTCATGCCCTTCCAATGATCCGCCTCCGCCAGACGCTTAGTGAAAATATCTGCTGCCTGCTGATGGGTCTTCACTATCTCCAGCCGCACCTCCTTATCAAGGAGTCTCCTCACCCAATGCCACTTAGGCCTTATGTGTTTTGTCAGCCCATGCAGACAAGCATTCTTGGCCAGCTTCACTGCAGACTCATTGTCACAGAACACAACTGTCGGCTCTCCTGACCAACTCCCAACTCCTCCAACAAACGCCTCAGCCATACCACTTCCTTGGCCCCATGGTGTAAGGCCATGTACTCAGTCTCACATGAAGACAATCCCACCTCATTCTGCTTCTTGCTGCGCCAGCTCACAGCACCACCTCCCAGCAAGCACACATAACCCCCAATGCTGGTGCCATCCGCTTTCACTGAGTTGAAGCTAGCGTCAGTATAGCAACTCAAGAGCATCTCACCACTCTTCACATCTGCAGCACCTCTCTGCAACCGCTGCCTCACTCCACTGTACTCCAATCCCACTGATGCCGTAGCGCTCACATAGCGGACCAACCTCTTGGCCGCTTCCAGCTGCTCATGACTAGGGCGTGAAACCACGCTAGCCAGTCGTGATGTAGCAAATGCAATGTCAGGCCGTGTATGATTTGCAGCATAATTCAGCGACCCAACCATCGAATGAAACAGCTTCCTGTCACTATCACCCACTACCTCCTCATCAGCACATGGCTCCACAGTAAACCCTGAAGGTAGTGGTGTTGCTGGCTTTCCCCCATCTTGCAGCCCATACTTCTCAGCCAGCCCCTCACAGTACTTCCTCTGGTGCAACCTCAGCACACCCTTTTCCACATCTCTCTCCACATGCATCCCCAAGTAGTACTTCGCCTCACCCATCTTGGAGCACTTGAACTGCATCTCCAGCATCTGCTCTGCGCTGTCCAGCAAAGCAGTTGATGCAGAAAAGAGAAGGATATCATCCACATACACCAAGAGCATGAGGATTTCGTCCTTCTCCTGCAGCAGGAACAGGCTGGGGTCACACTCACTCTTCTTGAAACCCCCAGCCAGCAGCGCCTCCTCCAACTTGTGATACCATGCACGAGGCGCCTGCTTAAGGCCATAGATGGCCTTCTTCAGCCTGCAGACCCTGCCGCTCCCATCATCCAGCCCCTCTGGCTGCTTCATGTACACCTCCTCCAGAATGATCCCATTCAGAAAGGCAGTCACAATGTCCATCTGCCGAATCTTCCATCCCAGGAGTGCAGCTATCGCCAACAGCACCCTCAGTGTTGTTCCTTTCCCCACAGGAGCAAACACCTCATCATAGTCCTTCCCCTTTGTCTGCTGAAACCCCCGTGCCACAAGCCTAGACTTGTAGCGGGTCAGCTCCCCTTCAGGTCCATACTTGTGCCTGTAGATCATCTTGGAAGTGATTGCCTTCTTTCCAGGAGGCAAGTCACACAGGTCCCATGTCTCGTTCTCAATTAGGGACCCGAACTCCTCATCCTCACTCGCCTTCCACTTCTCCCCATTTGGTCCATTCAAGGCCTCTTCTCGAGTCTTGGGCTCAGGGATTGGTGCCCAGTAGCAGTGAGCGATCTCATCTTCCTCAATCTGCTCAACCACACTCCCAGCCTGCACCACATTCGGCTTGCCTCTTCCCCCATAGGTCAGCCTCACTGGAGGGCGCACATCCCTCCTAGGACGCTCAGGCGGGTGTGGAACTCGAGGTGGAGACTCATGCTGCTGCTGCTGCTGCTGCTCTACTTCAGCTGCTCCCCCTTCCTCAGTCACCCCAGACATCTCCTCCTCTGACACTGCAACCTCCACCTGTCTTGAAGGCTGCTGCACCTCATCTGCCTCCACAATGAGCGGTGTAGATGGAAGCTTCTGTTGCTGCTGCTTCCATTCCTTGTAGTACAGGGACTCAAGAAACTTCACATCCCTTGACACTGTCAACTTCTGGGTGGTCAGGTCCCATAGCAGCCACCCCTTGTGATCCTTTGCAATCCCCAAGTGCACACCCCATCTTCCAGAAGCCTCCAACTTCCCCCTTTTCTCCTTAGGCACATGAAACACCACCATGCACCCAAATGCCCTCAGCATGTTCACAGCTGGAGCACTCCCATACCACTTGACGTATGGGATCCACTCCTTATCTCCAACTGTAGCCAGCACCCTGTTCTTCACAAGGGCGACCTGCCTCAGTGCAGACACCCAAAACGGATCAGGCAGCCCTGCACGCCCAAGGAGAGTGCGTGCCCCCTCCTGCAGGGTCCTGTTGAACCTCTCAGCCACGCCATTCTGCTGTGGGTTGTAGGGCACTGTCAGTTGATGCTGGATCCCCTTCCTCTTCAACTCCCCCTCAAAATCAGCTCCAATGAACTCCCCACCATTGTCACTGCGGATCACCTTCACCTTGTGTCCGCATTCCCTCTGAGCTCTAGGCATCCACTCCTTAAGGACAGCCGCTGCCACCTCCCCCTTGCTCTTCAAAGGGTAAACCCACACTGCCCGAGTGTGGTCATCCACAATTGTCAAGAAATAGCGGCTGCCTGAGAGGGAAGGGGCTCTTGTGGGCCCCACCACATCCATGTGCACAAGTGCAAGTGGGGTCTTGGATGGTCCAGTTGCACTGTTGAAGGGGAACTTGGAGAACTTGGTCTCCAAGCATGTAGGGCAGCTCCCAATCTCCTTCACTTCCCCTTTCACCTCCAAGCCCTTCAGGCTCCCATTCTTCACCAACTTCTGCAGCATAGGGAAGTTCACATGACACAACCTCTCATGCCATGTCTCCCAATCGGCCTCTCCACTCCTTGATGAAGCCTTAGCCCATGCCGCACTCGCATCCACACCAGCAAGCACCTCACCATGTGTCTGCTGCTTCTGCACTTTCTTGACTGCTTCCAGCACCCCATCAGTTGGTGCAGTTGCATCTCCTCCTGCTGTTGCCTTTGCCACTGCTGCCGTTGCTGCTGTTGGAGTCTTCCCATTCCAAGGGATGATGGGCAGCTGCCACAGGTCCTTGATGCAGCTGGTCTCCTCTTCCAGACTCCACAGCACCTTCTTCCCAAGCTTAGCACGGCAGCTGGTTGGTCCAAAGGTCACTTCGGCCTTACTCTTCTGCAGCCGCCGCACAGAGAGAAGGTTAGCAGACAAGCCTTTAACCAGCAGAACATTCCCAAGCCCCACAAGCTCCCCATTAGCTCCCTTAACCTTGGCATTCCCAACACCAATCACGGGGAGCAAAGCACCTGACGCTGCTGCCACATACTTAATCTTCCCAGGGGGTTTTACCTCATCAAGCAAATCTGCCCGTGGAGTCATGTGACTGGTGCAACCCGAATCAATCACCCAGTGCGTGAGAGGGTGCATCACAACCTTTCCCACAGATCCCACATCACCCTCATGCCCATGCACATCCTGAACCATAAGAAACAAACCAGGATAGGCATTACCTTGTGCACCTTCACCTTGTGCACCTGAGCCTTGCACAGCGCCACCTTGTGCGCGTTCACCACTGGGTGGCTTCATGCCTGGAGGTGCCCATCCCTCCGGCCTGCTGAAGCACTTGAACCAAGGATGCCCTATCTTCTTGCAGTACCAGCACGTGCCCTCCATTCTGGTACTCCCCCTGCCACTAGAGCTCCCATGCCCCTCATTATAGTCACCTCGGCCTCTACCTCTGCCAAAGCTCCTCCCACGGCCTCGGCCTCTCCAACCCCCTCTTCCTCTGCCGCGCCCTGCAGCTCCATACCCCTCAGCAGTCTTAGTGGCAGCACCGCCTCCCACATGGCGTCTGCGGAAGTCCTCCTGCAGAATCTGCTGCCTTAGCCACTCAGGTGTCCATTGATCTTGTTGAGAGTTGAGGGTGGGGATGAGGTTGTCCCAAGAGTTGTCCAACACCGAGATGATCTTGGTGCACTGCTGCAGCTGAGATACACTGCTGCCCGCTGCTGCCATCCTTGCATAGGTGTCCTTGATCTTGTCAAGGACCGGCTTCACATCGTCCCCTGGTCGCATGGAGATGGCAGCAAGTTCCTTCTCGAGCACGATCACCATCGGGAGAGTGTTGGGCTGAACCACATCACGTAGTAGTTTCCACGCCCTTGGACCCGAATCATCCGCTTCCACAAGATCCTTGATGTGCTCGAACATCTCCTTGTTGACCGATTGAAGAATGAGGTCGAAAAGCACCGCGCTTTTCTCAATCCACCGTTCACGTGCTTCGCCTTCTTCCGGCATCTTCTCTTCCCCAACAGCAATCTTCAGGAGCTTGTAGCGTTTGAAGGCACTCCTCATCCGTCCGCTCCATTCCTCATAGTTGGAGCCATCCAAAGCTTCAACTTTTGATGGCGGCGGCTCACTTGTCTTCTCAGCTCCATATAAAGTCACCCCACAACTTCACTTAGTAACCGCCGCAATTGTAACGCAAGCTCATGAACTTTGAATCTTCATAGCTTTCGCGTTCTTGCTCCGATTGAAGCGATTCTTGTTGCGTCGCAAAGATCTTCTCAATGATCCGCCTCCGCCAGACGCTTAGTGAAAATATCTGCTGCCTGCTGATGGGTCTTCACTATCTCCAGCCGCACCTCCTTATCAAGGAGTCTCCTCACCCAATGCCACTTAGGCCTTATGTGTTTTGTCAGCCCATGCAGACAAGCATTCTTGGCCAGCTTCACTGCAGACTCATTGTCACAGAACACAACTGTCGGCTCCTCCTGACCAACTCCCAACTCCTCCAACAAACGCCTCAGCCATACCACTTCCTTGGCCCCATGGTGTAAGGCCATGTACTCAGTCTCACATGAAGACAATCCCACCTCATTCTGCTTCTTGCTGCGCCAGCTCACAGCACCACCTCCCAGCAAGCACACATAACCCCCAATGCTGGTGCCATCCGCTTTCACTGAGTTGAAGCTAGCGTCAGTATAGCAACTCAAGAGCATCTCACCACTCTTCACATCTGCAGCACCTCTCTGCAACCGCTGCCTCACTCCACTGTACTCCAATCCCACTGATGCCGTAGCACTCACATAGCGGACCAACCTCTTGGCCGCTTCCAGCTGCTCATGACTAGGACGTGAAACCACGCTAGCCAGTCGTGATGTAGCAAATGCAATGTCAGGCCGTGTATGATTTGCAGCATAATTCAGCGACCCAACCATCGAATGAAACAGCTTCCTGTCACTATCACCCACTACCTCCTCATCAGCACATGGCTCCACAGTAAACCCTGAAGGTAGTGGTGTTGCTGGCTTTCCCCCATCTTGCAGCCCATACTTCTCAGCCAGCCCCTCACAGTACTTCCTCTGGTGCAACCTCAGCACACCCTTTTCCACATCTCTCTCCACATGCATCCCCAAGTAGTACTTCGCCTCACCCATCTTGGAGCACTTGAACTGCATCTCCAGCATCTGCTCTGCGCTGTCCAGCAAAGCAGTTGATGCAGAAAAGAGAAGGATATCATCCACATACACCAAGAGCATGAGGATTTCGTCCTTCTCCTGCAGCAGGAACAGGCTGGGGTCACACTCACTCTTCTTGAAACCCCCAGCCAGCAGCGCCTCCTCCAACTTGTGATACCATGCACGAGGCGCCTGCTTAAGGCCATAGATGGCCTTCTTCAGCCTGCAGACCCTGCCGCTCCCATCATCCAGCCCCTCTGGCTGCTTCATGTACACCTCCTCCAGAATGATCCCATTCAGAAAGGCAGTCACAATGTCCATCTGCCGAATCTTCCATCCCAGGAGTGCAGCTATCGCCAACAGCACCCTCAGTGTTGTTCCTTTCCCCACAGGAGCAAACACCTCATCATAGTCCTTCCCCTTTGTCTGCTGAAACCCCCGTGCCACAAGCCTAGACTTGTAGCGGGTCAGCTCCCCTTCAGGTCCATACTTGTGCCTGTAGATCATCTTGGAAGTGATTGCCTTCTTTCCAGGAGGCAAGTCACACAGGTCCCATGTCTCGTTCTCAATTAGGGACCCGAACTCCTCATCCTCACTCGCCTTCCACTTCTCCCCATTTGGTCCATTCAAGGCCTCTTCTCGAGTCTTGGGCTCAGGGATTGGTGCCCAGTAGCAGTGAGCGATCTCATCTTCCTCAATCTGCTCAACCACACTCCCAGCCTGCACCACATTCGGCTTGCCTCTTCCCCCATAGGTCAGCCTCACTGGAGGGCGCACATCCCTCCTAGGACGCTCAGGCGGGTGTGGAACTCGAGGTGGAGACTCATGCTGCTGCTGCTGCTGCTGCTCTACTTCAGCTGCTCCCCCTTCCTCAGTCACCCCAGACATCTCCTCCTCTGACACTGCAACCTCCACCTGTCTTGAAGGCTGCTGCACCTCATCTGCCTCCACAATGAGCGGTGTAGATGGAAGCTTCTGTTGCTGCTGCTTCCATTCCTTGTAGTACAGGGACTCAAGAAACTTCACATCCCTTGACACTGTCAACTTCTGGGTGGTCAAGTCCCATAGCAGCCACCCCTTGTGATCCTTTGCAATCCCCAAGTGCACACCCCATCTTCCAGAAGCCTCCAACTTCCCCCTTTTCTCCTTAGGCACATGAAACACCACCATGCACCCAAATGCCCTCAGCATGTTCACAGCTGGAGCACTCCCATACCACTTGACGTATGGGATCCACTCCTTATCTCCAACTGTAGCCAGCACCCTGTTCTTCACAAGGGCGACCTGCCTCAGTGCAGACACCCAAAACGGATCAGGCAGCCCTGCACGCCCAAGGAGAGTGCGTGCCCCCTCCTGCAGGGTCCTGTTGAACCTCTCAGCCACGCCATTCTGCTGTGGGTTGTAGGGCACTGTCAGTTGATGCTGGATCCCCTTCCTCTTCAACTCCCCCTCAAAATCAGCTCCAATGAACTCCCCACCATTGTCACTACGGATCACCTTCACCTTGTGTCCGCATTCCCTCTGAGCTCTCGGCATCCACTCCTTAAGGACAGCCGCTGCCACCTCCCCCTTGCTCTTCAAAGGGTAAACCCACACTGCCCAAGTGTGGTCATCCACAATTGTCAAGAAATAGCGGCTGCCTGAGAGGGAAGGGGCTCTTGTGGGCCCCACCACATCCATGTGCACAAGTGCAAGTGGGGTCTTGGATGGTCCAGTTGCACTGTTGAAGGGGAACTTGGAGAACTTGGTCTCCAAGCATGTAGGGCAGCTCCCAATCTCCTTCACTTCCCCTTTCACCTCCAAGCCCTTCAGGCTCCCATTCTTCACCAACTTCTGCAGCATAGGGAAGTTCACATGACACAACCTCTCATGCCATGTCTCCCAATCGGCCTCTCCACTCCTTGATGAAGCCTTAGCCCATGCCGCACTCGCATCCACACCAGCAAGCACCTCACCATGTGTCTGCTGCTTCTGCACTTTCTTGACTGCTTCCAGCACCCCATCAGTTGGTGCAGTTGCATCTCCTCCTGCTGTTGCCTTTGCCACTGCTGCCGTTGCTGCTGTTGGAGTCTTCCCATTCCAAGGGATGATGGGCAGCTGCCACAGGTCCTTGATGCAGCTGGTCTCCTCTTCCAGACTCCACAGCACCTTCTTCCCAAGCTTAGCACGGCAGCTGGTTGGTCCAAAGGTCACTTCGGCCTTACTCTTCTGCAGCCGCCGCACAGAGAGAAGGTTAGCAGACAAGCCTTTAACCAGCAGAACATTCCCAAGCCCCACAAGCTCCCCATTAGCTCCCTTAACCTTGGCATTCCCAACACCAATCACGGGGAGCAAAGCACCTGACGCTGCTGCCACATACTTAATCTTCCCAGGGGGTTTTACCTCATCAAGCAAATCTGCCCGTGGGGTCATGTGACTGGTGCAACCCGAATCAATCACCCAGTGCGTGAGAGGGTGCATCACAACCTTTCCCACAAATCCCACATCACCCTCATGCCCATGCACATCCTCAACCATAAGAAACAAACCAGGATAGGCATTACCTTGTGCACCTTCACCTTGTGCACCTGAGCCTTGCACAGCGCCACCTTGTGCGCGTTCACCACTGGGTGGCTTCATGCCTGGAGGTGCCCATCCCTCCGGCCTGCTGAAGCACTTGAACCAAGGATGCCCTATCTTCTTGCAGTACCAGCAGGTGCCCTCCATTCTGGTACTCCCCCTGCCACTAGAGCTCCCATGCCCCTCATTATAGTCACCTCGGCCTCTACCTCTGCCAAAGCTCCTCCCACGGCCTCGGCCTCTCCAACCCCCTCTTCCTCTGCCGCGCCCTGCAGCTCCATACCCCTCAGCAGTCTTAGTGGCAGCACCGCCTCCCACATGGCGTCTGCGGAAGTCCTCCTGCAGAATCTGCTGCCTTAGCCACTCAGGTGTCCATTGATCTTGTTGAGAGTTGAGGGTGGGGATGAGGTTGTCCCAAGAGTTGTCCAACACCGAGATGATCTTGGTGCACTGCTGCAGCTGAGATACACTGCTGCCCGCTGCTGCCATCCTTGCATAGGTGTCCTTGATCTTGTCAAGGACCGGCTTCACATCGTCCCCTGGTTGCATGGAGATGGCAGCAAGTTCCTTCTCGAGCACGATCACCATCAGGAGAGTGTTGGGCTGAACCACATCACGTAGTAGTTTCCACGCCCTTGGACCCGAATCATCCGCTTCCACAAGATCCTTGATGTGCTCGAACATCTCCTTGTTGACCGATTGAAGAATGAGGTCGAAAAGCACCGCGCTTTTCTCAATCCACCGTTCACGTGCTTCGCCTTCTTCCGGCATCTTCTCTTCCCCAACAGCAATCTTCAGTAGCTTGTAGCGTTTGAAGGCACTCCTCATCCGTCCGCTCCATTCCTCATAGTTGGAGCCATCCAAAGCTTCAACTTTTGATGGCGGCGGCTCACTTGTCTTCTCAGGTACAGCTCCTCTTCCATTAGCATCTCCTCCTCTCTCATTCATCTTCTCCTTGAGAAATGACGAATTTCAGCTCCCCTTTGCTGTCCACACTCAGCTCCCTCGATATTTTCACAAGTGTCGGCGTCCACGAAATTTCGGCAGAGTTTCCCCTTAGCGGAAGACACATCCAACCTTTAGAACACCACTTAGGCACACCCACAGGCCATGGTGGGTCTAGAAGGGTCTTCACACTTCTGTAGACTCCTCTCAATGTCCTTAATATGGCTCTGATACCACTTGTTAGGATTAAGGACGGAGTCTAGGTGAACTTAGGAGCTAGAATTACTCAAAATATAAATCCGAAATTCTGGACAGAAAAGTCGTCTTTACAAGAAACGACGTCGACGAAAAACTAGCCGTTGGAATGTCGCGAAACTTGGATATGTTGTAGCTCTTAATCTCAGCTACCGTTCCCAATTTGAATCACGTTGATTGATGAAGTATTCGCGACGCTATGGCTTTCGACGCATTAGGGGGTAAGCTGTAGGAGGAGAACTTAACTCAATCTCAAAGGTTCAATCAAAGTTCAAGAATCTCACAAGGAATTAGAAGGAGCAAGAGAAAGGTTGGGATAGGAAGAGAGGGATGAGAGGGAAGGTCCCAAGAGAGTCCCCAACCAAGGAAAACCCCATAAGCACAAAGATTCCCTCCCTATAGGAACCCCAACTTTGACATTTGTCCCTTCCCAACCAATCCATCCAAGTTGGCCACCCTTGCCAACCTAGCTTGGTTGTTCCCAACCAATTTGCAGCTGTTACAGTAGAGTGACAAGTTTCCCCAACCCCAAAGGTCCCAACTCCATATAAAGTCACCCCACAACTTCACTTAGTAACCGCCGCAATTGTAACGCAAGCTCATGAACTTTGAATCTTCATAGCTTTCGCGTTCTTGCTCCGATTGAAGCGATTCTTGTTGCGTCGGAAAGATCTTCTCAAGATCTATTATCACAAAACACATTCCCAAACTCCAGAACACACCACACACAAATGCTTGCACATTCAAACCACACATGCAAGTTGAAAAAACATGGGATGGGAGGCAGACAGAATGTGATAGCATATGATGACATCACACAACACCTTGCACAGGCTTTCCTAGGCATAGAACACAGGGGCGAGCAAAGCCTTGAAGGAGCATACACTGTAAAGCTGCAAAGGTGAGAGGTTTTGCACCAGCAGTGCATATGCCATTAGCAAGAGTTGACATTAATGCTCTTTGTCTTTGTTCATTCATTTCAAGGGATTTGATGGAGCCATCAAAGTGGCCCTTGATGCCAGAAGACTGCGCCAGGAGTTCCCGTCGAAGGCGCTGGAGGTCTGTAGCTTCGAGATGGTAAGGAAGACTGCTTGATTGACGACCGCAGTAGCATGCTGGAATGGGTTCTGACTGTTGTGTTGTTGTTCTTGTTGTTGTTGCTACTGTTGAATTGCAGAGCCACTATGGAAGATGAAAGAGCTTGCTGACTCATGTCCAGTATTCAGTGGTATAGCATCAGCAGCACGGGCATGGTTTGTGTTATAGTCACAATAGGCTCAGATGTGCCTATAATGAGAGATAGAGAGCACAGTCGGATTTCCGTCAGACGGCTTCAAATATTGATAACGATCTGCTCGCTGACTTAAACGGTGATCTGTAAATTGGATCTGGAGGGCGTTGTTTCCGTCTATCAGCAGCAAGTTGAATCATGAAATTCCATGAAGATTTGACGACGCTATGGCGGTTTGACTGGCAGGAGGTACAGCAGCCATTATAGTCTTAGGAGTACAAAAATCTTAGGAAGAAGAATTCGAGAGGGAGATGGTTCCCAGCCTCTACATACCCCAACAGCCGAGGTCCAGGTTGGTGGTACACCACCACAGAGTCCCCAACCATGAAGAGTCTCGAAACCAACCCTCCAAGGGGCTACACCAAGTGAAATATAACACTACACGAAGTAGCGTTACTATTTTCACTATTTAATTTTATCCGCGTCCCTTGGGCTTGAAATCTTGAGCTCTTGGTCTTGGATCTGCAAGATAAATTCTTCTTGAGTTGATGGGGGCTTGCTGCACACCTGCGACGCGATGGACACTTCACACTCGACAAAATAGAAAAAACACATGCGACACACAAACGACGACTTGACATGCGAGTTGTAAAAACTCGCTAATGTCTTGACCGACACAAACCACATTGTGATACACCATTCAAACACACACACAAGCACTGGATAGCAATGACATAGACTCACAATTCATTCCATGCCATGCATGCACACATACGAACAAGGACGACAAGGCGAGTGCAAGCCATAGTGTTGCACCAACAGTTTGAGCTATCTAAGCTCATAGTGTTGCGATACGAGTAGGTTCAGGAATCCTTGAGTTGCCTCTTTGGTCTTATTGTCATCCCATTCCCACAACTGCATTGAAGTCAGCTGCAAGTTCTTCCTGTCCAGAAGTAGGCAATCTAGTAGATTGGTCCGAAGGTCGCTTGTCTGATATGGGGATAAATCAGATTTAGAGATTGCTTCAAGAGAATGCTTGTAACGGGGTTGAAGAATATCTACTTGCTCATAATACCATGTAGAAGTAATTTCTCAGTGTGTGGAGTTCCCCAGGATCTGGACTGTTGTGGAACCTCTTAAAAAAAAGAGTGGCTTATATAGCAGGAGAAGTTCTTGTTATGAAGTAACCTATTTAAGAAACCTCTTCAGTAAACCTCTTTCCGTAACCTCATGTCGAAACTTCTTGCTGCAATCTCTTGGTGTACTGTTCACACGTTGATTCGGGTGGCTGTTGCCACCCGCTTGCATCCGCTGTATTAGGTAATGTGGGACTTCACATGTGCGCGTCCTCTATAAGAGGTAACACGCTACTTAGGAACAGATATAATTAGGAATTCTGCTTAGGTTTTCTTCGAACAACCTTCAACAATCGAAACAAATGTATAGCAGTCAGGGTTGGCTGCTAATATCCATACCGATTCCTCAAGGTGTTTCCGAGTTCTATATTGTGGCCTCAGGGTAAATTCTGGTACGCTTGAAATGTTGCTCAAAGCTACCTTGCACATCAGCAACACATTACAGAACACGAATTTTCATGCATGCTGTGCTGTCAAACGCTTGGGCAGCAGCACGCCATGCCTACAGAGTGCAGGCGCATCATGTGTTTGCACTGGCTTGAGGACTTAGCCAACACAACTCAAGTTTTTGTTAACAGCAACGTATGTGGCAAACTGAGAATGTGTATGCTGAGAGCTAAGGCAGCAAATTTCAGGCCACATGTGCTCTGCCACCAGATTCACTTCAGTTTGGGCGGAAAACAAGGGTCACCCCCGTGGTGCACGTGAATTTATAAGATTTGAAGAATCAAGGTGATCCCTAAAATTGACAGCTCAGGGCTGGTATACGAAGACTATACTGAAACTTTAGGGATGCACGATGATATCATACCACATGGTGAAAAGTGGAATTAGACTGGAAACTCAGGATTGGCACCTAACAGTGATCCTGAAAATCAGGAATTCAGGAAAAAAACCTGATTTCTAAGGCCCTGCACAAGAGGGTAATTGCCTGCAATCCTGGGATTTCCTCAAACCCATAGATATTTCTCCCACGCCCCCTCTCAACCCATACATTTTGGTGATGTCCTCACTGCCATAGACAAACCTCCAAACGTTACCCACAACCCTAAACTTTTGGCTAAATCGTCTAGACCAGAAACATTCCTTCAACACCCCCCGCAACCCATGAATGTCAGCTAGGGCCTCAGATTGCAGGCTTTTTACCATGATTCAGGGTAAAATCAGGGCTTTTTTGGGGGGTGACCCTGATGAGACAGGAGTTTTTAAAGACAGCGGCCTGAAATTTCAGGGTTTTTTTTTAGTGAACCCTGATCGATCCACGTGCCTAGTGTAGTGTGGCTTGTTTTTCCAGCGTCGTATCGGAGCCGGACCCTGATTCTTCTAATAGCGGATTCCCACCCCCAACCCCCCCACGACGTGATTTCCGTGAATCCCTCTCCGCCCTCCCCGTCAATCACGCCAATTGAGTGTGACCGACCAGATTTCAGCCCCGCAAGAGAATATTCTGCCATTCTTCATCCAGCACATAGTGCTCGGCGGGTTCTCATAAGCTGTTCGAAAGTAGCCAGCCACTGCTGTCTCCAGCACAGTGTAGCTGCAGGGTTTGGATTGGCTCATCGCCAAATTACAGCCACAGTAGCCAATAGACCAGGTCTAATGTTAGACAGTTGGCCCACCAGCACGGCAGTAGACCGCTACACACCCGCTTCGTGAACCACATCCATGCATGCAGAACTATGTTGCGAGCCGCGTGCCCTCCACAAACCTCAAAAGACCCCATCATCTTCATCGATCTCTTCAATCGATACTGTGCTACCACACCTGCTGCCTCGTTCAAGTTGAGTGCTTCCACCCCCCGCCATTCCGTTTCTCCTCCACGGTTGTGATTGATTTTCTTACCGTTGCCATTGTGCGATGGCAGCACCTAGCGATGGTGATCCAGAAGGCGATGATGGTAGCATTCCTCGTGCAGACCTGTGCACGGGGCTCGACTTGCTCCTCTCGACACTGTCTAGCCTCACCTGCATCCCGATTAGAGCCGATGCTGTGCCTAGAGAACACGAACATGCAAGAAAGGAAGTAGCCGACTCAGTTTCCGATGTAGTCGTTCTTCTTGAGCAGAGTCTTAGGCCCGGTCCGTCGGCACCAGCCGCCGTCGAGCACCCTGCTACCGCGACGACTACTCCCAAGCGCCTTGGTCGCTACTGCCAGGCCAAGTTACCGTTCGCAAAGCCGAATCCGAGAACTGTCGAGCTGCCGGCGTTGATACCTGCTGATGACGATGAAGAGCCGTCTGAAGACGAGACACCTTCAACCTCCAGGAAGTCTCTGAGTCCTTCCGAGATTTACGCTGAGGCTCTTTCCCGTTACAAGTCGAGGTGGCAGGAGCAGTTTCCGTGGCTCGTTTTGTGTAAAACTAACGATGGGCGCCCTGCCTTTAAGTGTACCATCTGTCTGGAGCATGCAGGGCTCTCTGGAAGGACTGGTCGTCGTGGGCCAGGAATCACAGATGCACAGACACAAGCGTTCATTAGGCACACTGGTACCGGAAAGCACCGCCTCGCGTTCGGGAAGCAAAACTTTATGCTGCAGGATGTTACTACCCAGACGCGAATCGATTAGAACCTGCATGCCATGGATTTGGAGAGGGAGCAAGTGACCGTGCTTCTTGACCTGCTGTACACGTGCTGCAAGACCAACGAACCCATGGACACATGGGTCACGATCACCAACCACCTTGCCTCGCGGAAGTTCAAGAACTTCCCCGAGGGCGGATACGGGACGTACATGAACTCGTAAGCTCTAAATCCCTTAAGATTCCTAAGCTTCTTATTCTTACCTTCGATCCTTATAACTCACTAACGACGAGATTTATTCTGTTATTAAACACAAGTACGGTTTTGGGGAGTTCACGCAATCCACCGCGACCTGGCTGCACACCACCCAACTGGAGCACCTCCTGCGAAGCCCGTTCATCGGACTTAGCCTTGACGAGAGCACGGACCGTTGCAGAGGAAAGCACATGATAGTCTTCTGCACTTTCATCCGGGACCTCCGCGTTGTCACCGAGTACCTGGCGCTGCTCAGCGTTGACAAGGCGGACGCCTCTTCTCTGCTCGATCTGCTGCTCTCCCACCTGCAGGCAATCGGTGTCGATCTCCGCCGCATCTCGGGCATCAGCACAGACGGGGCGGCGGTGATGATGGGCTCGAAAGCCGGCCTGGTGACTCGACTCCGGATGCGTATCCCTCACCTGGTCTCCTGTCACTGCATCGCTCACTGGTAAGTATCCATTTTTGTAGTATTGAGTGTCCAACACTTTGCACAGATGCTGATTCGGGACAATACTAGCTGTCACTCATGCTGGTTTGTTTGGTTTCTCCCCCTGTTCTCTTCCATGTGCAGAGAGGCGCTTGCAGCTAAGGCGGCAGCGGAGGACATGCCGTTCTTCAAGATCATCGATGATGTCATCAAGGAGCTGGCCGAGTTCCTTGGTCGCTATGGACCGTGGCACCAGCGCTTCCTCGACCTCCAAGACGTTGTCCTCTCGACGTGCTTGGAGCTGCAGGGTCTACACCAAGTCAGATGGCTCTCATGTGGTGAGGCCATCCGACGGCTGGTGAAGGTCTTGCCAGCCATCGTCGTCATGCTGTCCGAGTTTGCCGACGATCGTCTTTACAAGATTGTCACGAGCTACAGGTTCTGGTTTGTGCTCATGTTTCTTGCTGATGTTCTTGAGCAGATGAACATTCTCAACAAGACTTTCCAGACCCGCGAGGTAAGTTTCGTCATATGGTGCTCCTAAACCGCTAATGACACACCATTGTTGTCTTACCTGTATTCTCAAACCCCCTCCCGCAGCTGGACATGTCAACGATCCACGCGTCGGTCTCCCGGCTGACGTCCCTCTTCAAAAGCCGCTATGTCGACTGCGGCGACGACTTCAACGGGGGCCCGAAAGACCTGTTCATGGCCTTCCTCACCCGTCATGATCTTGGCGGTACACGCAGTGTCACTGTTGAGGGCGTCAACTCCGATGGGTGCCCGAGTCGATTCAGCTTCGACCAGCATGAGGAGCCATTGGATGGCTACCCGGGTGAGGGCAAGCTCGACGATTGTGTCGTGGCATGCATGGCGCTGGGTGAAGGCATGGTGCAGAACCTGGACGAGCGGCTGGGGGACTTGAAGCAGCTGGGTGGTTCGATGCTGTTCTGTGCGGACCAGTGGCCAAAGGGGTGGGAACGTGCTCCACGGAAGGCCCAATGTCTGGAGTGGTTCGGGATGATGGTCGACCTCTACCATGCAGGGGAATCTGAAGAGATTCTTCCAGGTATTTCACCTGTCCTTGACCCCGAGGCTTGCACGATTTGTTGATCTGGTTCCGCTCTACCCTATTTTACTAATACTTCCCTCGTTCTCCCTCCTACCCCTCCCCTACTAGCAGATGTCAACAAGTGAGCGGCTGTGCTGGAGATCCCCCATTTCTGCCCTGTCCTTGCCGCCCTGCCAAAGAGTGACAATGTCTTCTACACCGGCTTGACGACCATGCTGAAGTCTCCAGACTGGGAGGATAGCTTACCCAATCTCGTCAAGCTGTGGTGCGCTACGGCAGTTCTTCCCCTGAGCACAGTGGAATGTGAACGCGGGTTTTCCTGCCATAATGTGATTAAGAGCTGGCTGCGGGGCAGCATGAAGGACTCACGCCTTGGAGATTTGATGTGTATGAGCCTACTAGACTACGACCCGGACTGGGATGCCGTCATTGACATCTGGAGAGCCTACAAGAAGAGGAAGCCCTACAGCACTGCCCCACAGAGCAGAGCCCAGAAGAGCAGGAAGGGGAAAGAGAATGAGGACGATTCCCCTGTAGACCATGACAGCGTGCATGCAGAGAAGGATGCTTAAGTAGGTCCTAGTATGCCCATGTTAGATTGTAAACCCTTGTCTTTAGAAAAAATATTAATAATGGGCATGTAGTTGAACAGTGTGTTTTTTGCAGGTAACTCTGTTTTTTCAGCACAAAATCTTTACAACACCCTGATTGATCAGCGTAAGTTTCTTTGCGAGGCGTGAAAAAACAGTGAGGTAAGGGGGGGGGACCCTGAGCGATCAGCGTGCCCCAAAACGAATTTGAGGCTAAGCATTGTCAGCTAAGTCCTCCACATTCGGACATTCCTCCCACAATCCCCCCAACACGCTTTTAGCCCTCAACACCACAACCTGACACAAGTCCATCCAATCAATCACACATCGACAAATCAGATATGGATATTGACTTTTGTTGGCAATCTAATGGCCCAAATTCCAATCACTTCAGTTTCACAGTTCTTGGCCATTGATCTTGTGATTCTTAGGTGAACGTCAGATCAAAATCCACTCTATTTAATCTAACGGCTCAGACTCTGAAATTGATCCTCGCTCACTTACTATCTCTAACAAGGGCCGTCAGGTCTGACAACTAGGATCTAACGGCCCAAGAACCAGTTGGGTTGACGAAATATTTCTTCCAACATTTCTTTTAGTCGAACCACTGCCTTTTGAATTTCGTTTGAGTTTTCAGACATGACATCCATTTTTTGTTTGAAAGTTCAGTCCGACAGTTATCAGGGCATTTGCTCTGACATTTATGAAATTAAAGGGTAGTCTCCAGGCCAATCCTGATCTTCACTGGGTAGTCTTACTGGCAGCCTTGACAAGATCCGAGAAGTTCTCTTGCCGACCTGGAAACTCCAAGTAGTCTTATGGTGACCTGGATCCCCCCCTACGCCTTCCCTCCTTCCCCTCCCTCTTCCCATTTACCCCCCACCCACCCAACCCTCTCTCCAAAAAGCGTCTCTCCAAAAAGCTCATGTTCTGTTGTGCTCACGCCCTATATCCCTAACTCGTCCCTCTACACGGCTGGGTGGGGAGAAAATTTTCGGTGCAAACACAAGCAGAACATCCACTAGCAACCGAGTAAATTCTGGAGCGGGTGTTTGAACCGAGTTAGGCCCGCGGTTGAGGGAGCTGCAGGTTTTACAAAACCAATTGCGAGTTTTGTGATTTTGACGGTCGTGCACCTACACAAGTGTGCCCCATCGCAAAAGTGAGTCCCAAAGTGAGTTTATATGGTATATTGTCGGGCAACGTTTGGTTATGTTCTGAATAATCGTGCGCCAGTTTAGTTTGTCAGCTAACCGTGCATATCCGTCAAACAGCCTTCAGGAATTGCAAGACCTGCGGCAAAATTTTCCCCGCAAGACCCACGGGTCAGACCCGAGGCTCAAGAATTCAACCTCAGAGCCGAGTTGCTTACACAAAATGTCAGCAGCAGCTAAGCAAGTGAGAGTTGCGGTAGTAGCTGGCAAAGCCCTTGGAAGTGCTGTGAGAGGAGGTGAGCAATCGAAGTCCTCCCTGAGTCTTCGCAACAGAAGAAACGTTCTCGTAGTGAATCTCACCATAGCATGTGCTCATTTCCAGTGGCTGTCGCAGTGTGTTGTCAAATAAAAAGGGGTGCTTATATTGACCATCGAACATGATAATCCTTTTCTATCTGTAGAGCCAGTGCTTGCAGAAGAGCTGCTACTTTGCCCACCAGATTTCGGAGAGCTTTCCCTTTTCTGCACAGGCTCATCGGTCTTCTTGTCCACGCATTGGGTGGTGAAATGGCCGATTTCACCAGAGACCCAGCAAGGTTTACCTTACTTTTTCTTGGAGGCAGGCTTCTTCTTGTGGTTGTGGCTGTCCTTCCACTCTGCAGCAGAGTCATTTGAAGGAGAAGCCCATTGCCTGAATTACCCGTCTCTGCCAGAATTACCCCCCATACCCCCTGCAGCCTAGAGTCCAGAACCAGTCAAAAGAACCCAGAGGAACAAGACGAGTCCTCCGCAACCAATGAGCACAAAATTCAGTAACACTGATACCCCCCCGCCCCCCCCCCCCCTCTTCCCCATAAATTACACCGACCATGTCACCTGCCCCTCATTTTCTAGGGCGTGAGTTTCATAGTTCCGCTACTCAAAATTCCAGAACTACTTCCAGGTTTGGCAAAATTTATGCCCCTTGAGAGATTCACGAAGCCTCCTCGAGATGTGTTGCGAAACGTGTAATCACCCAAGTTCCGGAACTTGCCAGGTTCCGGAACTGTAAGAAACACCTTTAGAGACAATGTCATGTTCAAATACATGACATAACAGATTCACTCTGGGAAAACCAGTGTCGGATGAAAAAGTTACCCTAATGCATCAATGTCGAAATTAATACCAACCCAAAAAAATCATAATTGTGTCTGGTACGGACCGTGACTAATTTTTTCTTTTTTTTCAAGTCGACCTTGATCAATTAGGGTGGCTCAAAACCAATCTGAGGGCCTGCTCTGCAGCCTCTTCCATCGACAGGCTTCGCTGCCGGAGCAGGCTTCGGGCAGAGTTTGTCAATGTGCCCCTTCAGCAGACTCTGCAGCCTTCGTAATTTGATATATGGAGAAAAGGATGAGAAACCACAAATATAAACCAGGGTTACGAGGAATGAGTGCTGGGTGAAGGGAAGAGTTTGTTGTGCCACGGTAGAGCACCTGAGCAAGGGGTTTAGGTATAGGATTGAGAGGGGAAGTTGGTTGGGAGATGCGGAGAAGAGGTGAGGGTAGAGAAAGGGAGATAAAGCATTTGCCCCAGAAAGGGGAGAGGAGACAGGTGAGAGTGGAGGGGCAAGAGAGAGTGACGGGGAAAGAGAGAGCGGGGGACAGAAGTGAGGGGAGGGATAGGAAATAGGGGAGGGATAAGAGAGAGGGGAGGGATAGGAGAGTTGCAGAACAGGGGGGGACTGAGGGATAGGAGAGAGCTGGGAAACAGGGGAGGCTAAGGGAGAGGGGAGGATAGTTGGGATACACATGAAACAAGAGGCGGGGATAACAAGAGTTGGACGAGAAAAAGGAAAGAGGGAAAGATTCAGGGGGTGGACAGAGGCTGAGAGTAAGGAGGCGGACAGAGGCTAAGAGCCAGGGGGTGGACAAGGGATTTTGAGGGATAGGAGAGAGTTAGGATAAAAGGGGAGGGGGGGATGGTGAGGACTGAGAGAATGGGTTAAATATTGGTGAGAGAAAGGGTTATTCCTGGTGAGGGGGAGTGAGAGGATGGGAGGGTAAGGAATATGGAGGCATGGGAGGGAATAGGATGGGGCAGTAAAAAAAACCGTGCGACCTTAAACCCAGGGACTTAACCCCTCTTCCTACCCAGCATGCCCCCCCTCTCCTTGCCCTTTCATCCCTCTCTCCTCGCCCTTTGTTCCCCTCTCCTCGTCCTCTATTCCCCATATCCTTGCCCCTTATTCCCCCTCTCCTCCCCTCTGTTCCCCCTCTCCTCCCCTCTGTTCCCCCTCTCCTCCCCTCTGTTCCCCCTCTCCTCGCCCTCTGTTCCCCCTCTCCTCGCCCTCTGTTCCCCCTCTCCTCGCCCTCTGTTTCCCCTCTCCTCGCCCTTTGTTCCCATCTCCTCGCCCTCTGTTTCCCCTCTCCTCGCCCTTTATTTCCCCTATCCTCGCCCCTTGTTCCCCCTCTCCTTGCCTTACCCTCTATCCAAGGTGGGGAAGGAAGGCAAGGCTGAGGGGGGAACGGGACAGATACATTAGCTCTTTCCCCCATTCCCCAATTTTCCCCCATTCCGCAGCCATATTTTCCCCACCTCGCCTAGTTCTTTCCCCCATTCCGCATACCCCATTTCCCATTCCGTCTACCTTATTCCCTCATTCCGCTTACCTCTTCTCCCCGCAAACTGGAGATGGGAGGGCCTTGGCGCGGGGAGGCGCTGGGGGGGGGGGGCGGTGTAGTGTTATGGCCGCTACTAGTTCATTACACGAAAGTGAATGACCCAGACTTGACAGCGCCGAAGGCATCTCCCCCATGTACCTTCCAGGATGCTGGTCAGCATGAGAGAATGAATTGAAGAGACACATGCAGGACACGGTTCCTATACCAGTGTTGTACTCTCTATAGTCTGCTCCTAGCTAGCCTACAGTACATACAAAATATGTACGCACACCCCCTAGTCTAGGTAGGGGCAGAGTCTAACGGCAAAACAAACACAACAAACCAAGGCAGCACTACTAGTCGCCTCTGGTATATGTCACAAACAGCTCAGGGCAGCACTACTAGTCTGACCACTGAGATAAGGGCCAGAAGGCCAGTCAGCAAGTGTAGCAAGACAACCGGTATAGATTAGCAGATACAAAATCGGTTTAGTACAGATCAGGATACAAGGAAGTGTGAGGCAACTAGGACTAGACCAAGCTGAGTGCAAACTGCTGATGATCACGAGGCCCAAGGGCCTTGGTAAAGATATCAGCAGTGTTGGCCTTTGAGGCTAGCTGTACTACACGAGCCTGGCCACGCGGCTGTAACTCACGCAGCAGGAAGCACTGCAGCTAGATATGCTTCTGGCGCACACCGGGAATTTTGGCGTACACCTGGAATTGAACCAAAGACCCTCTGATACCATGTCAGGGTAAGATAATGAATTGAAGATACATATGCAAGACATGGTTCCTATACCAGTATTGTACCCTCTATAGTCAGCTCCTTGCTAGCCTACATGACATACAAAATATGTACACTAACAGACACCTCAAAGTGACATTTGGGTTACGTATGCGTCAGATGCGTGCCATGCTTCCCAGAAAGTGACCTACAACCTAACCCGTGAATGATTCGGACCCAAAAGTTACCTATAGGCTAACAGTAGACAGGATATCCAGATTCGATACCCACTGGAGCTACATAATCTGGCAGGGGCAGCTTAGGGCCAACTAACAGCAGTCCCGCACTCCTAGATTGGGTGGTACAATGTAAATAGACTTGCCTGTAGCTTAAGAATTTTAACGTTCATATATATGTTAGGACTTATATGAACAATAGCCTAGTTAGGGTTCAGGCTTATATAGAGTATAACACTCAGATATACCCAACTGTCTTGCACTCTCTAGTTAACTTATTCTCTCGACATGGTATGTCGATAGGTCTCTCCTAGCTATCGCGCTTCACTGCCCTAGGTTCCACCTTAGCCTAGCCTAGGACCTTGGCTCTCACTCTCGCTAGTGCCCTAGCTCGCGCCCCCGCCCTAGGCTATCACCTCGCCTCCTCGCTGCCCCGCTAGCTCGCCACTAGCTCGCCACTAGCTTGCTAGTCGCTCGCTGCCGCCAGCTCGCAGTTGCCAGCTCGTCGCTGGCCGTCACCAGCTCACTATCACGCCAGCTCGCTGCCCGCCCCCTGTCGCCAGCACACCGCCCACCCGCTACCAGCACCTTGCCGGTGCCAGCGCACCACTCGCTACCATGATACCACACCTGCCAGCTCGCCGCCAGCAGCGTCTGCCAGCTCGCCTCCAGCACCGGCCAGCTCGCTGCCAGCAGTGCCTGCCAACGGCACCTGCCAGCTTGCTGTCAGCAGCGCCTGCCAGCTGGCTGCCAGCGCGCCTGCCAGCTTGCCGCCAGCAGCGCCTGCCAGCTAGCCGCCAACAGTGCCTGCCCGCTCATCGTCAGCTCGCCCGAAAGCACCCTACCGCCAGCCGCCAGCCAGCTCGCCGACAGCGCGCTGCCACCTGCCAGCTCGCCGCCAGCAGCAGCTGCCAGCTCAGCAGCCTGCCAGCTTGCCACCAGCTAGCTCGCCGCCAACCAGCTGCTGCCAGCCAGCTCACCGCCAGCCAGCCAACCACCAGCTATCTTGGAGCCAGCGCACTGCCACCAGCCAGCTCGCCGCCAGCAGCAGCCGCCCGCTCGCCAGCCGCCAGCTCACCGCCAAGCTGGCCGCTAGCTCCCTAGCCGCCAACCGCCCGCTCCCTACTGCCAGCCTGCCACCGCCAGCTCGCCACCAGCACCCTGTTACTCGCCGCCCACTTGCTGCCGGCTTGCCGCTACTGATGGCCTGCCGCAGCCGCCAGCCGCTGGCCGTCCACCACTGCCACTGTTCCTCCGGTCGCTGCCTTCACTCCAGCTGCAGCTACTCCTCATCCTAGCCCCCTGGTGAGCCAGCTGGTGAGCCAGCGCATCGAGGGCGAGCTTCTCAAGGGCTATGTGACTAGTGAGCTGCCTGTCATCCCAATCTTTCTCTTGCTCCTCTAATTCCTTGTGAGATTCTTGAACTTTGATAGAACTTTTGAGATTGAGTTAAGTTCTCCTCCTACAGCTTACCTCCTAGTGCGTCGAAAGCCATAGCGTCGCGAATACTTCATCAATCAACGTGATTCAAATTGGGAACGGTAGCTGCAATTAAGAGCTACAACATATCCGAGTTTCGCAACATTCCAACGCCTAGTTTTTTGTCGACGTTGTTTCTTGTGAAGACGACTTTTCTGTCCAGAATTTCGGATTTATATTTTGAGTGATTCTAGCTCCTAAGTTCACCTAGACTCCGTCCTTAATACTAACAAGTGGTATCAGAGCGATATTAAGGACATTGAGAGGAGTCTACAGAAGTGTGGAGACCCTTCTAGACCCACCATGGCCTGTGGGTGTGCCTAAGTGGTGTTCTAAAGGTTGGATGTGTCTTCCGCTAAGGGGAAACTCTGCCGAAATTTCGTGGACGCCGACACTTGTGAAAATATCGAGGGAGCTGAGTGTGGACAGCAAAGGGGAGCTGAAATTCGTCATTTCTCAAGGAGAAGATGAATGAGAGAGGAGGAGATGCTAATGGAAGAGGAGCTGTAGCTGAGAAGACAAGTGAGCCGCCGCCATCAAAAGTTGAAGCTTTGGATGGCTCCAACTATGAGGAATGGAGCGGTCGGATGAGGAGTGCCTTCAAACGCTACAAGCTACTGAATATTGCTGTTGGGGAGGAGAAGATGCAGGAAGAAGGCGAAGCACGCGAACGGTGGATTGAGAAAAGCGCGGTGCTTTTCGACCTCATCCTTCAATCGGTCAACAAGGAGATGTTCGAGCTCATCAAGGATCTTGTGGAAGCGGATGATTCGGGTCCAAGGGCGTGGAAACTACTACGCAATATTCAGCCCAACACTCTCTCGATGGTGATCGTGCTCGAGAAGGAACTTGCTACCATCTCCATGCGACCAGGGGACGATGTGAAGCCGGTCCTTGACAAGATCAAGGACACCTATGCAAGGATGGCAGCAGCGGGCAGCAGTGTATCTCAGCTGCAGCAGTGCACCAAGATCATCTCGGTGTTGGACAACTCTTGGGACAACCTCATCCCCACCCTCAACTCTCAGCAAGATCAATGGACACCTGAGTGGCTAAGGCAGCAGATTCTGCAGGAGGACTTCCGCAGACACCATGTGGGAGGTGGTGCCTCCACTAAGACTGCTGAGGGGTATGGAGCTGCAGGGCGCGGCAGAGGAAGAGGGGGTTGGAGAGGCCGAGGCCGTGGGAGGAGCTTTGGCAGAGGTAGAGGCCGAGGTGACTATAATGAGGGGCATGGGAGCTCTAGTGGCAGGGGGAGTACCAGAATGGAGGGCACCTGCTGGTACTGCAAGAAGGTCGGGCATCCTTGGTTCAAGTGCTTCAGCAGGCCGGAGGGATGGGCACCTCCAGGCATGAAGCCGCCCAGTGGTGAACGCGCACAAGGTGGCACTGTGCAAGGCTCAGGTGCACAAGGTGAAGGTGCACAAGGTAATGCCTATCCTGGGATGTTTCTCATGGTTGAGGATGTGCATGGGCATGAGGGTGATGTGGGATCTGTGGGAAAGGTTGTGATGCACCCTCTCACGCACTGGGTGATTGATTCGGATTGCACCAGTCACATGACCCCACGGGCAGATTTGCTTGATGAGGTAAAACCCCCTGGGAAGATTAGTATGTGGCAGCAGCGTCAGGTGCTTTGCTCCCTGTGATTGGTGTCGGAAATGCCAAGGTTAAGGGAGCTAATGGGGAGCTTGTGGGGCTTGGAAATGTTCTTCTGGTTGAAGGTTTGTCTGCTAACCTTCTCTCTGTGCGGCGACTGCAGAAGAGCAAGGCCGAAGTGACCTTTGGACCAACCAGCTGCCGTGCTAAGCTTGGAAAGAAGGTGTTGTGGAGTCTGGAAGAGGAGACCAGCTGCATCAAGGACCTGTGGCAGCTGCCCATCACCCCTTGGAATGGGAAGACTCCAACAGCAGCAACGGCAGTAGTGGCAAAGGCAACAGCAGGAGGAGATGCAACTGCAGCAACTGATGGGATCCTGGAAGCAGTCAAGAAAGTGCAGCAGCAGCAGACACGTGGTGAGGTGCTTGCTGGTGTGGATGCGAGTGTGGCATGGGCTAAGGCTTCATCAAGGAGTGGTGAGGCCGATTGGGAGACATGGCATGAGAGGCTGTGTCATGTGAACTTCCCTATGCTGCAGAAGTTGGTGAAGGATGGGAGCCTGAAGGGCTTGGAGGTCAAGGGGGGAGTGAAGGAGATTGGGAGCTGCCCTACATGCTTGGAGACCAAGTTCTCCAAGTTCCCCTTCAACAGCACTACAGGACCAGCCAAGACCTCACTTGCACTTGTGCACATGGATGTGGTGGGGCCCACAAGAGCTCCTTCCCTCTCAGGCAGCCGCTATTTCTTGACAATTGTGGATGACCACACTCGAGCAGTGTGGGTTTACCCTTTGAAGAGCAAAGGGGAGGTGGCAGTGGATGTCCTTAAGGAGTGGATGCCTAGAGCTTAGAGGGAATGCGGACACAAGGTGAAGGTGATCCGCAGTGACAATGGTGGGGAGTTCATTGGAGCTGATTTTGAGGGGGAGTTGAAGAGGAAGGGGATCCAGCATCAACTGACAGTGCCCTACAACCCGCAGCAGAATGGCGTGGCTGAGAGGTTCAACAGGACCCTGCAGGAGGGGGCACGCACTCTCCTTGGGCGTGCAGGGCTGCCTGATCCGTTTTGGGTGTCTGCACTGAGGCAGGTCGCCCTTGTGAAGAATAGGGTGCTGGCTACAGTTGGGGAGAAGGAATGGATCCCATATACCAAGTGGTATGGGAGTGCTCCAGCTGTGAACATGCTGAGGGCATTTGGGTGCATGGTGGTGTTTCATGTGCCTAAGGAGAAAAGGGGGAAGTTGGAGGCTTCTGGAAGGGGTGTGCACTTGGGGATTGCAAAGGATCACAAGGGGTGGCTGCTATGGGACTTGACCACCCGGAAGCTGACAGTGTCAAGGGATGTGAATTTTCTTGAGTCCCTATACTACAAGGAATGGAAGCAGCAGCAACAGAAGCTTCCATCTACACCGCTCATTGTGGAGGCGGATGAGGTGCAGCGGCCTTCAAGACAGGTGGAGGTTGCAGTGTCTGAGGAGGAGATGTCTGGGGTGACTGAAGAAGGGGGAGCAGCTGAAGTGGAGCAGCAGCAGCAGCAACATGAGTCTCCACCTCGAGTTCCACACCCGCCTGAGCGACCTAGGAGGGATGTGCGCCCTCCGGTGAGGCTGACCTATGGGGGAAGAGGCAAGCCAAATGTGGTGCAGGCTGGGAGTGTGGTTGAGCAGATTGAGGAAGATGAGATTGCATTGTGCTATTGGGCTGCAATTCCTCAGCCCAACGTACTGACTCTAGCTTCAACTCAGTGAAAGCGGATGGCACCAGCATTGGGGGTTATGTGTGCTTGCTAGGAGGTGGTGCTGTGAGCTGGCGCAGCAAGAAGCAGAATGAGGTGGGATTGTCCTCATGTGAGACTGAGTACATGGCCTTACACCATGGGGCCAAGGAAGTGGTGTGGCTGAAGCGTTTGCTGGAGGAGTTGGGAGTTGGTCAAGAGGAGCCGACAGTTGTGTTCTGTGACAATGAGTCTGCTGTGAAGCTCGCCAAGAATGCTTGTTTGCATGGGCTGACAAAACACATAAGGCCTAAGTGGCACTGGGTGAGGAGACTCCTTGATCAGGAGGTGCGGCTGGAGATAGTGAAGACCCATCAGCAGGCAGCAGATGTTTTCACTAAGCGACTAGCGGAGGCGGATCATTGGAAGGGCATGAAGCTTGCTGGGATGAGTGTGCATTGAGTATGCATGCTTGAGATGTTGGTATGATGCATGATGGTTGGCAGCCAGAGGGGGAGATTGTTGTGTGATGTCATCGTATGCTATCACATTCTGTCTGCCTCCCATCCCTTGTTTCAATTCGCATGTATGGTTTGACTGTGTGTGAAAGAATTTGTGTGGTGTGTGTTCTGGAGTTTGGGAATGTGTTTTGTGTTATTCTGTCTGAGCAGGTATTTTTGAGGATAGATCTTGAGAAGATCTTTCCGACGCAACAAGAATCGCTTCAATCGGAGCAAGAACGCGAAAGCTATGAAGTTTCAAAGTTCATGAGCTTGCGTTACAATTGCGGCGGTTACAAAGTGAAGTTGTGGGGTGACTCTATATGGAGTTGGGACTATTGGGAGTTGGGGAAATTCGTCACTCTACTGTAGCAGCTGCAAAATTGGTTGGGAACAACCAAGCTAGGTTGGCAAAGGGTGGCCAACTTGGTTGGATTGGTTAGGAAGGGACAAATGTCAAAGATGGGGTTCCTATAGGGAGGGAATCTTTGTGCTTATGGGGTTTCCTTGGTTGGGGACTCTCTTGGGACCTTCCCTCTCATCCCTCTCTTCTATCCCAATCTTTCTCTTGCTCCTCTAATTCCTTGTGAGATTCTTGAACTTTGATAGAACTTTTGAGATTGAGTTAAGTTCTCCTCCTACAGCTTACCTCCTAGTGCGTCGAAAGCCATAGCGTCGCGAATACTTCATCAATCAACGTGATTCAAATTGGGAACGGTAGCTGCAATTAAGAGCTACAACATATCCGAGTTTCGCAACATTCCAACTGCTAGTTTTTTGTCGACGTTGTTTCTTGTGAAGACGACTTTTCTGTCCAGAATTTCGGATTTATATTTTGAGTGATTCTAGCTCCTAAGTTCACCTAGACTCCGTCCTTAATGCTAACAATGCTTGTGTCCCCTGAGGGTGACTCGGACGCCCTGGACATCCCTACCCCGCGCTCGTACACTGAGGCGGTCTTGGGTGCCTGTGCAGCCCTGTGGATGCAGGCCATGGAGGCAGATATGGCATCTTATAGATCCACGAGCACTTACATCGATGCAGTTCCTCCACCTGGAATGAACATAGTCGATGGCATGTGGAGCTATAACGTGAAGCAACTGCCTGGAGAGCCGCTTGTATTCAAGGCGTGCTATGCAGCTTGAGGCTTCAGTCAGCGAAAGGGTGTGGACTTCTTCCAGACCTCCTCCCATACGCCGAACATGACTACTCTTTGGGTGTTTCTCCACGTAGCTGCATATTGTGACTACAAGCTCCACTCCCTAGACTTCTCGACAGCCTTCTTGCAGCACAACCTTTATGAGTAGATCTACCTGCGGCGCCCACTAGGCTTCATCGGGTCCTTCCCACCTGGGAGCCAGTGAAGCCTACCCCGCTCTGTCTATGGTCTGTGTCAGGCACCCCGTAAGTGGCACGACATACTTTGCACTACACTTTCCCCTCTTCAGTTCTTCCTGCCCTCTGCTGACCCCCCACTCTTTGTTCGTACTGGTCAGACTCCGTTCTACATACTTGTGTACGTAGACAACCTCATGTTTGCTACTCTTAACAGAGACGCACTGGCCTCGGTGAAGGTCGAGCTGCACAGACGACATACCTGTACAGACCAGGGAGAGGTGCGGCGCTATCTGGGCTTGGAGATCTCTCATGACCATGCCGCATGCACGATCTCACTCTCCTAGTCCCACATGGTGCAACAGATCCTCTTGCAGTTCAGCCTTCAGTTCTCTTCAGCACAGTCCACCCTCTGCCTGTGGATCACAAGCTCTTTGCTCATGTTCCGACTGAGCCAGCTGAGCTCAATGGTCCATACGCAGAGCTGGTGGGGTGCCTCATGTACCTGATGGTGTGCACTCAACCAGATCTAGCGTACCCTCTCAATATCCTAACTCTCTTTGTTGCGACTGGCCGACACCGACTAGCGCACTGGTCGGATGCCAAGAGGGTACTGCGGTATCTGGCGAGTACATCAGAACTCGGGCTTGTGCTGGGAAGTCGGGAGCTAGTGGTCCTCACTGGACACACAGACGTGTCGTGGGCTGATGACCTGAAGACACTCAGGTCCTCACAGGGTTACTGCTTTAGCTTTGGTGTGGGTGCAGTCTCGTGGCGGCCCACTAGGTCATCGTCTATAGCTCAGTCCAGTTGTGAGGCAGAGATCTATGCTGGGGCCATGGCCACTCAATAGCTTCGCAGGCTGACGTTCTTGCTGACTGACTTAGGTGAGCAGCCTAGCTCTGCCGCGGTCCTGTTTGCTCATAACAAGGCCATGATCCTCCTGTGTTAGGAGGCTCGACTTAAGGGCAGGGCGAAGCACATCCAGCTGCGGTACTTCCTCCTGCGTGAGTTGCAGTAGCGCGGTCAGGCTCGTGTAGTACCGTTGGCCTCAGAGGCCAATACCGCTGATATCTTCACCAAGGCCCTAGGGACTCGTAACCATCAGAGGTTCTGTACTCAGCTCGGTCTAGTCTGAGTTGCATGTCCCTTGCTTGTATCCTGCTATATGCTATAGCTGCTCTGTACTTGCTACTCTATACGTGCTGCCCTGTTACGCTTGCTGATAGGCCTCTTGGCCTTTGTCTCAATGGTCAGACTAGTAGTTCTACCCTGAGCAGCTTTGTTACATACTCCAGAGGCAAGGTTAGTAGTGTTGCCCTGGATTTTCGCTTCTTGTTAGGCTCTGCCCCCTACCCAGGCTAGGGGGTGTGTTGATGTTCATACACATGTCGGGACTTATATGATCAATAGCCTAGTTAGGATTCAAGCTTATACAAGGTATAGATATACCCAAATGTCTTGCACTCTCTAGTCAGCTTATTCTCTCGACAAAGACATGATAATGATTTCCCACCACAAAATGCAATGCTAACGGGCAGGCCCCCAAATTGCAGACTTTTTACTCTGATTCAGACTTTTTTTTCTATGTTACTCTGATTTTTCAGAGAAGTTTTATGTACCTATGCTGATATTTCAGACTTGTTTTACAAGTGTACTCTGATGCTTCATCCTTGTATGGGGGGGGGACTCTGATTCCTGTAATACCGTCATTTGAGGGGGGGGTGCTAGATTTGCACTGGTACGTCTGTCGTCACTGTCAATCACGCTGAATTTACATTTGCGCTGGCGCAGCCCGAGCCGTCGGGCGGTCAAATTTTGTGCGATGGCGCCAACACAGAGATAGCCTGAGCAGCCGATTGGTCCTTGACCAAAACACGGCTGTTTTTGCCAATCCAGAGGCGTTCTGATGGGCGAGGCACTACAGACGAGGCACCGCACCCATGCTGACGCGACGAGTGGCTGGTTCATTCATGCATGGACAGCATCTCGCGCGCCGCGATGGAGTTGCAGCTGGCAGACCCCCTCCTTCTCCATCAGTTCATTACTGACGGGGAAAACGACCCTGCTTGTCCCCCCTCTAGCAAAGCTTCACCCAAGCTTCGTGTAGCCCCTCGGTTTTCTATCAATGCGTTTTTTTTCCCACCGCGCCTGCACGCCATGGAGCAGGCCGACCTCGATGAGGACGTAGACGAGGCAGATTATGACGAAGAAGAAGAAGAGTATTGGTGTGCCGAGAAGTTCCGCGATAGTCGCGCCGCGCTAGAGTTCCTGCGGCAGTCCGATGCCTCCGGTCATAGCCCTCCGAGGAAGCCTAGTGACGCTGCCCCTGCTGATGGCGATGCGCATGTTCCTGACGCAGCGAGCAAGAAGTCTGCGGATGCAAGTCCCCTGCCCGCTGCTTCAGCTCCTGTTGCCAGCACCACGCTGTCGGTGACGGCGGCGAAAAGGTTCCGCTACAGGCAGGTGATTCTGCCGTACGCCTCCACGTCGACATGCCAGGATCCGCCTGAGCTTGTGCCGAGCCCCTCTGTACCTGCGGATACGCCAGAATCGCCTGGCAGCAGGTCCACTGCTAGAACGAACGAGGACATCTATGCTGAGGCACAAGAGCATTTCAAATCTTGCTGGTCTGACAGATTCCCTTGGCTCATGCTCTTGAAAACTGACGATGGGCTCCCGGCCTTCAAGTGCAGTGCATGCGCAGTGCATGCAGGACCTGCAGGGCGTACCGGCAAATCGGGCAAGGGAGCTACCGACGTGCAGACCCAATCATTCAAGAAGCATGCCGGGACTCAGAAGCATCGCCTCGCCATGTCCAAGCAGGACGATCTCCTGCAACAGGCGTGGAACCAGCAGCGGATCGACATGCATCCCTGCGCGGTTGACGAAGAGAAGGAGCGAGTCATCATGCTGCTTAACTCCCTCTACTTCTATGCCAAGTGTAACCAACCCATGGAAACATGGATTCGTTTGGTGCGCTACCTCTCATCGCGCGGTTTCAAGGGCTTCCTGAAATCCGCCTATGGCACGTACTATAACTGGTGAGAACTCCAGTGACTATGAACTTCACTTTGTCTCGTCTTTACATATGAAACTTACAACGAGTTGGCTTGTGCGTGTCGTGTAACAGGTACGGCTTCGACGAGCTGACACAAACAACGGCAACGTGGCTGCAGACGACTCAACTCCAACATCTGCTGGCGAGTCCCTACATTGGCCTGAGCCTCGACGAAAGCACCGATCGCTGCCATGGCAAGCACATGATTGTGTTTGCCACGTTCATCCGGGAAGGGCGGCTTGTAACCGAGTACCTGGCTCTGCTGACAGTGGATCAGACGGATGCGGCATCGCTTCTCGCACTCTTGCTGTCCCATCTGCAAGCGATTGGCGTCGACCTCGGCCGCATCTCTGGCATAAGCACTGACGGCGCTGCCGTCATGATGGGATCACGCTCTGGACTTGTGGCCCGCCTTCATCTTCGTGTTCCGCACCTTGTCTCTTGCCATTGCATTGCCCATCGGTTCGTCATCCGTTTGCTGTGTACATGTCTTGTATATTTGCTTCTTGGTTTGTTTATAATGCCAATCCCTAACTTTCTTCTTAGTTTGCATCTCATCTCCCTATCCCACGCAGAGAGGCGCTTGCGGCGAAGGTGGCAGCCGAGGAGATCCCTGTCTTCAGCATGGTAGACAACGTTATTCGCGAGATCGCTGAGCTGCTCGGTCGCTCCAACCCTTGGCATCGATGGTTCCTGGAGCTCCAGGACGTGTTCTTGTCGATGAACCTCGAGCTCCAAGGCATCCACAACATCCGCTGACTGTCGCGCTGGGATGCGGTCATCCGCCTGGTCGAGGTCCCACCGGCCATCGTGGTCATGCTACAGGAGTACGACGCCAAGCTGTACGCGCTCGTCACCAGTTACCGCTTCTGGCTCCTCCTGATGTTCCTCGCCGACGAGCTGGAGCTGCTGAACGTCCTCAACAAGGTCTTCCAGCAGCAAGAGGTAAACTTGTTTAATGCTTGTGTTTGCATGCCTGTCGATGTCATTGCTTGTCTCTGCCGGTCGTCCCTTAACCACACATCCGTCTGTGATGCCCTACCTCTCCTCGCCCCCCTACCCACCAGCTGGACTACACGACGGTGCACGCACAAATCATCCACACAACCTCACTATTAGAGAGCCGCTACGTGGACTGCGGAGACGACTTTACCGGCGGGCCCAATGATCGATTGATGCAGTTCCTTGTCAAGCACGGGCCCGGCAAGTCCAAGCTAGTGATAGTGGATGGGATCGACTCCGACAGCCGACCTTCACGGTTCACCTTCGAGCTGCACAAAGAGCTCCAAGAGGACTCCCGAGGCCCAGAGACCACGATGGGAGTGTCGTGGCGTGCATGGCTCTGGCGGAGGGCTTGGTCCGCAACCTCGACGAGCGCCTAGGCGATCTGCGGCAGTTGTCGGGAGCGCGCCTATTCAGCGTCGACACATGGCCACCCAACTGGGACCGACAGGCACGGAGGACGCAGTGCCTCGAGTGGTTCAACTCGCTCGTGGTCATCTACCGCGTTGAAGACAGGGACGAGATTCTGCCAGGTGAATCACCGTCTATTCCTTCCAGTATCCCTTCGGCAATGTATCTGTTCAACAAGACACCTATCTTTTACTAGCTGTGTACTGTTTCCGATAACCCAACCCTTCTCCCTCTCCTTGTGTGCCCTTGTCTGAGCAGGTATAGACAAGCGCAAAGCCAAGAGCGAGCTCCGCAACTTCGTCCCCGTCCTTGCTGCGCTACCCAAGGCGGACAAGACATTCCACGCGGAGCTGAGCGCCATGCTCAATACGCAGGACAAGAGGGACAACCTGGTCAACCTGTGGGTGGCGGTGGCTGTCCTTCCGTTGAGCACTGTTGAGTGCGAGCGCGGGTTCTCCCGCCAGAACGTCATCAAGAGTTGGCTGCGGGGGGCTCTCAAGGATACTAGGCTAGGAGATCTGATGTGCATGTCGCAGCTAGAGTATGACCCCGACTGGGAAGAGGTGGTCTCCATCTGGCGGGCTTATAAGAAGAGGAAGCCCCTTAGCAACGCCTTGCCCGAGGCCAGTAGCAGCAGGAAGGGAAAGGATGATGATATGCCGGCAGCGCCTCAGCAGGATATGCAGGATATCGACTGATTTTGTGCATGTAGTGAATTGTAGTGCGTTCTCTAATGAAGAACCATAAAAAAGGCTCATACAAAAGTTTGGCTATGACTCTGATTGGTCAGACAAAAAATCCATGGCTACTCTGATTTTTCAGACTTTTTCTAGGAGGTGACTCTGACACCCATACCAAGGGAAGGCAGGGGACTCTGACGAATCAGGCAGGCCCAAAACCAATTTGGGAGCCTGCTAACGGGGGTTCTAGGGCATGGCTGTTGAACAGGCCCCCAAATTGCAGAATTTTTATTCTGATTCAGACTTTTTTCAGACATTTTTCGGGGGTGTACTCTGATTGGGAAGACTTTTTTTTGTACTTGACTCTGATTTTTCGGAGGGTGACGCGAAATTCTATGTGCTGTTGCCAGCACACAGAGAGCAAGAACACGCAAGAAGAGAAAGCCCTGGATTAGGAAAGGGAAGGAGAAAATAGACATACAGAACACCGGTTTTATAATCAGCGTAAAAATTAATGGTAACTCTGAATAATCAGACAAAAAATCTCTGCTTACTCTGATTTTTCAGATTTTTTTTAAGGGGCGACTCTGATGGCCATACCAAGGGATGACAAGCAAGTCTGATGAATCAGACAGCCCCAAAACCAATTTGGGGGCCTGCTGTTGAACCACACATGCGACCAAAGTTTGGGGTGTAAGATCAAAGGAGTGAAGCTAGACGAGCAGCATAGTGCATCATGCCACACACGGGCTTAACACAAGTGCATCATTTAGGGCAAGTTTTGTAGGGTTGCATGCCACACAGCCTTGGCGTCATACAAGCAGGGGAGGGAAGCACAATTACAGGAAGGTCGGATGGGGAGACCACTGGGGTTATGGGGGGGGGGGGAGGGGGGAATGTACGGAAACAGACAGCCGCACTCCACGTGGATGACAGACTGCCAATGAAGCATGGGTTGCGAGGGGGGTGGGTAGAGGGTGTTAATATAGGGTTAGGAACTAGGAGCTAGCCATACGAAAGTAGCGAGAGGTTTAAGCTAGGGTAGGAGAAATTTGACGAGAGAAAAGAGAGGAACTAAGAAAGAGAAGGAGATACAAGAAGGGGGGGTTGTCCCCTCTACAGTAGGATTCAGCAATGTAGCAAACCTACCAAGCCTAACAAACATACGTATATAAAATATATATATAATTTAACACACCCCCTAGGCTTGGTAGTGGCGGGGGGTGGTGGCGAGACGCCTGGTGCGGCGCAATGGAATGTGCCATAGCCTCCACGCATGACCACAGCACGAGAGCGGGCACGCGGTGGTTATAGTTTCCTATGTGTCTACCAAGACACGCAAGTCTATCCTGCTTGGCCAAGCACCCATGATTCGTTCTCTGCCCTAGTAGACCCACATAGAAACCATTACTGCATAAATTGCGAGTCTCTAGGGTAATTTTGTCTACTCCTGCTATCGCGTATTGCCTGACATCTAACCGCCCGTGAAATTAGGTCACTCTCCAAGCGCTAGCAGGAAACCAAGCGTGACGGCACTGGGCTTGAGCCACGTCGAGGCATACACCTTATTGAGCGCTGCGCATTGTGCGTGTGGCGCCCAAGGTGCTGGTTTGGTGTCGCAGAATAGTGCTACAGTTGGTTGTATGACATAAACCAGCAATATACACACGTGAAGTTCAAGACAATGGAGCACCCTGCATTCGACCAACGTTATCCCAATACGAGGCCAAAATCGCATATTCAAGCCATCACCATGGTAACCAACCTAATAAGGGGCCCCATCTACATGTAGTTCTGAAAATTCCCAACCAATAGGGGCATGATGACCACTAGGAGGGGATGGGCAGTATCAAAAGCATTGCGCCAGCAGCTTCATTGAGGCCCACATTGGGGGCGCTTAGCCAAACTCGTAGGCAGGAGTCTTTCAACAATTCTCAAGAACCGTGCCAGCATGTCGAAGTCTGGCCGTTGGCATGATGAACACCGAGGCCCAATCTGCAGAGCGGTGCTAGGGGGATGAATAGTGTTTGTGCGGCTCAGTGAATGACTTACGTAGTGTTCTTGTGGTGGGAAGCGCTGGCTAAAATAAACGGACCAGGTTGGGGAGCAAAGGAGCAAAAACACACCGTGCACAACACCAACACCCATGACTTCTTGTGCAGGTGCAGTCTGCTCTGGGATTAAGCGTTGGATGCAAGAACAATATTTTGGCACGCATTGAGTCAGTAATGTACTGATCCTCGGTATCTGGAACTACCGCGCGTCGACCGTCGGTGTGCCCGCTGCGCGGAAGTTCCGAACGGTGTTTCGTAGGTTTGCCTTGCCTTTTGGCCATTGCCGCTAGAGACTCTAGTTATGTCAAGAGAATTGCTAGCCACTGAACCTTCCGGAAGAAGGTTCCCTACATTCGAGCTAGGGTCGCTAAAAGGGCCCAACGAGGCCAAAAACGCGGCTCAGGGACCAGACTAGAATGGGTCCCCTGCTCGGTCCAGGGGACCCTATCCCCCCTGTGCGGAAGAGTCCTGCCAGCCTGAGTGGGGACTGAAAATGAGTTCCAGCCTCGAGACAAATCTCGGCAAGGACCCATGGTCCTTCGTGATGGAAATCGTGCAAATCTGGAGAGAACTAATTAGAGATTAAGTCTGACGACCTCAACGGATCATTGCGTGCTCACAGGTAACTTATAGAAATGAGCTTATACGCGTTGGAAAGGTCTTAATCTCTAATTTCCAGAATGGTAAAGCACGTTCATAACCAAGATCTGAGCCGCCGATTATGACGAAATCAGTATGAGGGGGTATTCTGGTAATTTGGCTAGGCAGCCATGAATCACCTAGTAAAAACGAGAAGGGAAGCAGTTCGATCTGGAAAAGTTGCAGTATGTGATTGTCAAACACCACCAACCCTTGCCCTAGACCAAACCCCAACACTCTCAAGTGCCATGACTGCAACATCAAAGATGTTGTAGTGGATTTGAGGTTGTATGGGTTGGAAAGGTAACGAGTTCAAACCTTGCTAACCAACCCAAGTCCTTTTGCCCAAAACCCAATAGCCCACAACCAGCTAGAGCAAACTACACCACAGAATACTACACATTTATCACTCCCCCTTGCTTGTGCTGGGTGTGGCTCAACACCATAGGGCAAAAGACTTCACACCACTCCCCCTTGCTCATGGGTTGGGGCCACCCAGAGCATGGAGTCCGCCAAGGAGAGGAGCACCAAGACGCCGGCATCTGCTGCGGGAACCCTGTCATCATGGGGCTGCATCCCGAGCAAGGTCATGCACACACCATGGCGCTCAAATGGAAGAGACTTGGTAAGGATATCAGCAGCCTGACGGTTGGTGGGGCACCACTGCAAAATCACCTCTCCCGCAGCCACCATCTCCCGAATGAAATGCCACCGGACCTGCATGTGTTTGGTGCGGCCATGCAAGCATGCATTCTGTGCAAGGGCAATGGCAGACTGATTGTCCACAAACACAGGCACACCACCAGCATGAGCATGGCCAAACTCCCCAAACAAACGCCTCAGCCACACACCCTCCTGAATGCACTGACACAGACTTATGTACTCACTCTCAGTGGTAGAGAGTGCCACCACGGGCTGCCTCTTGCTCTGCCAAGAGATAGCTGCCCCATTCAGGCAGAACACATACCCACTGTGGCTCTTGGGACTTGCGGAATCTCCAGCATAGTCGGCATCACTGAAGCCAACCAGCTGGACCTGATATTGGGGCTGTGTTTGGAAGAAGATACCTGACTTGACACCACCTTTCAGGTACCTCAGCACTCTCTTAGCGACCTGCAAGTGGAACATTTTAGGACAAGAGGCGACCTTAGATAGCTGTGAGACTGCGAATGCAATCTGTGGCTGTGTGGTAGTACAAGCATACATGAGGGATCCCACAATGCTTTGGTAGAGCTTGACCAGCTCATCTCGCAGCAAAGGTTCATCCTCATAGGCATGCATATCAAAGCCTGTCGGGAGAGGAGTACGCACGGGGTTGGCCTCTGAAAGACCAAAGGACTGAAGCATGTTAAGAATGTACCTCTCTTGATGAATCAAGATACCACTCTCATCACGCTCAATTTGCATTCCCAAGTAGTACTTCACCTCCCCCAAGTCCTTCATGCGAAAACGCGAGGATAAGAAGTCTTTCACTCGATCTAACAAAACCTTACTAGAGCATAGGAGCAAAAGGTCATCCACATAGAGGAATAAGGAGATCCTCTCCTCATCTCGCACAAAGTGGTACAAGGCAGGGTCACACTCAGATCTCTCAAACCCAAAATCCATGAGAGCCTCATCAAATTTCAGGTACCACTGTCGTGGGGCTTGCTTCAGCCCATAAATGGACCTTTTGAGGCGACACACTCGGTTAGACCCATCATCAAAACCAGCAGGCTGCCGCATGTAAAGCTCTTCTTCCAAATCCCCATGGAGGAAGGCTGTCTTGACGTCCATATGATGGATATCAAGCTTCAAAGCAGCCGAAATTCCAAGCATACCTCTCAAGGTCGCATGCTTCCCAACTGGAGAGTACACTTCTTCATAGTGTACTCCCAATTTCTGCATGTTTCCCATCACTACCAATCTGGACTTAGGCCTCTCAACGGTACCATCAGGGTTATGCTTGTATTTCCAAACCCATTGACACCTGAGGACCTCGAAACCAGGTGGTACCACTGCTGGATCAACCAGCTCAAATGATCCATTTACCTTGTGAGACTCAAGCTCCTCATGCATGGACTCAACCCATTCTGGACGGTTCAGCGCCTCGTGGACTGACCTAGGCTCATGCACCTGACCCATTAGACACACATCAAGAGCATACTCATGCCCATGCATGTCCACAAGCACGCAATCATCCAAATCAGACACAAGATGATCATGCATGCGTGCAATGTGCCCCGGTGAAAACCTTTCAGGTGGCTGGGAAATTCGAGCACTGCGTCGCAGAGTTGTTGCCTCTCCTTCTTCCAGCCTCCGCAGCTTCTCCTCCCAAGTCACCCTCTTCATTGGAGTCCTCGGAGTCTTGGACAGCTGCTGGTCCAACAACTCCTGCCAACTGCTTCTCGATGGAGTTGAAGGCACATGCTGCTCCGGCTGAACATCATGCGCATCGGCCTGCGTGGCTGGCTGAGGGGTAGAATCTGTCTCTCGGGACTCCTCATGGTTAGAATCAGCTGGTTCTGGCTCCTCCTGCTGCTCCTCCCCTTCATCTCCAGGGTCCTCCCATGCCCCCTCAAAGATAGAGGCCGTATGAGGGTCTTGAATGGAAGTCCCACTATGGCTTGCACCACGCTCCTTCCACCCCTTATAATTCAGCCCCTCATGGAAAATCACATCACGGCTCTCCATCACACGCTGGTCAGCTACACTCCATAGCACCCAAGCCTTGCTCCTCTCAGAAACCCCAAGGAAAATCCCCCACTGTGCCTTAGGATCTAGCTTCCTCCTTTGCAGGTCAGGAACCTTATACTGTGCCATGCACCCCCACACTCGTGCCATGGAAACATTTGGCACCTTCCCTGTCCATAAGGAGTATGGGCTCTTGCCTCCAAGCCCCTTGCTGCCCATCCTGTTCTTCACCCAGTTGGCATACTGCACTGCTGCCCCCCACCAAGTGTTATCAAGCTTGGCATGGGCAAGGATGGCCCAAGCCAAATCGGTCAAGGTCCTGTTAAGCCGCTCCGCTGCCCCATTTTGCTGCGGCGTGTAAGGTACAGAGAGCTGGTGGGAAATACCCTTTTCTTCCACGAAGATTTGAAGTTCTTTTCCAAGGTACTCTCCACCCCGATCTGACCTTAACACCTTTACCTTGGCCCCTGACTCCCTCTCCACATAGCGTATCCACCGCTTAAACACCTTTGCCACCTCATCCTTGGTCTTCACCAAGATGACCCAGCTAAGTCGACTGAAATCATCAAGAAAGGTGACAAAGTACCTGCTGCCCCTTTCCCGGTCAGGAGTTTGCATCGGTCCACACACATCCGTGTGCACAAGCTCAAGGGGAGTCGAGGCATGATCAGAGGAGATAGGGAATGAGGTTCTAGGCAGCTTTCCAGATGTGCAGTCAGGACATTTTCTCTGCTGCCCAGCTCCTTCCTTGACCTCCACCCCCTTCAGCTCCCCCTTCTTCACACACTCCAGTAGTTGCTGCTTCCCCGCGTGCCCCATGCGAAGGTGTAGCAACTCAGGTGACACCGTTTCCACCTGCCTCCAGCGAGTGCTACAAGCGGCTTCCTCAGAAAAAACCATATGTGCCTTGTAACAATTAGGCACACAAGTTGGAACAAGGTATAAACCCTTGTCCAGCTTTGCCTCCATCACCACAGCTTCACCCTTTCTAACAGTGCACCCTCCCTTAGTGAAAGTGCAGATGTATCCCTGTTTAGCCAGCTGCGAGCATGAAAGGAGGTTTGCAGCCAAACCAGGGACGTGAAGGACCCCCTTCACACCCACTAGCTCCCCCTCCTTCCCCTTAATGGTGATCGTGCCGATGCCAATTGCCTGCAGCAAATCTCCGCTCCCAACAATCACTCTCCTAGAGTTTGGTGGGAGAGGATGGTAGGAGGTGAAGAGATCACGGCGAGGAAGCATCCCAGATGTTGCTCTAGAGTCTAGAACCAGGAAGTTGGGATCAGCCAATGCACGACCAGCGTGAGATGCATCCTGCCCTAGCATGAGAAACGAGAAACCATCATCGGAGGAGTCGTCTTGGCCCTTCCCCTTCTCATCCTTAGCAGCTGCCGCCGTTGCTCCCTTGCTGCCCTTCTTATTCCAGAGCCCCTTCTTCATCCTTTTCTCCACCCAATCAGGTTTGGTCACTGGTGGGGCCTCTCCAGAGTAGCCGTGAGGCTTCCATCCCTCAGGCCTACTCCAGCAACTCTTCCAAGAGTGTTTTTTGTTGCATCCGGGCACAAGGCATTTGTCCAACTCTTTCTTCTTCCCCCCACCTCCTTGCTGTTGATAGCCTTTCCTAAAGGAAGCTTTATCTGCTGCACCCATGCCTCCTTCTAGGCCTCTTCCAGCATCAACCTTGCGAGCCTCATCAGAAATTAGAACCTCCCAAATCCACACCTTGGTCCATTTCTGTTGCTCGAGGTGAAGGTACTGTAGTAATGCCTCATTAGCCGCTTGATCCAACCCTTGGAGTGCAGTATAGATGATCTCCTTCTCATCTACCGTGTAATCCAGCTCCTCCAAAGCCCTCACATTCTCATCCACCCTCTGGAGATACTGAACCATGGTCTCCCCCTCCCCATAGTTCCGCTCCATGGTGTAAAACCGCTTCCGCCAAGTAAGCACGCTTAGAAGCCCTTTCTGCAAGTGCCTATCTTGCACTCTTTTCCAAGCTGCAGCTGCTGCACCTTCCTTCCCCTTCAGGTCAATCAGCATCTTAAGAAGCTCAAGTTGCCCCTCCAAAGCCCAACACAGGTACTGAAATGCCTGGCGATCCTTCCGATCCCATGCTTCTTGAGCTTTGAGCAACTCCTCGCGACTTGGTTGCGACCTTCCGGTTCGAGTTGCAGCGGTTCCTCCTTCATTCCCCCCACTCAACGATGCTCCCCCAGCCCCGGATCCCACTTGGCTGGTTGCTCCAGTAGACGCCTCCCCAGAGTCAGCTCGTGGTCGCTTCTCCGATCCATCCAACACACTTTCTAGGTCCTTAATACCTAGCCATAGTGTGAACTGGAACCTCCATAGCGAAAAGTCCGAGCCGGTAAACCTAGGAGGGCCATCCAACTTTTGGGCCATGTCAAACCCTAGATCTGGAGCACTTCAAGCCTCTCTAGATCTCTTCCAATGGAGGAAAGAACGTCCTCTAACCGTGGCTCTGATACCACTGATGGAAATCGTGCAAATCTGGAGAGAACTAATTAGAGATTATACTGACGACCTCAACGGATCATTGCATGCTGCTCAGGTAAGTTCTAGAAATTAGCTTATACGCGTTGGAAAGGTCTTAATCTCTACTTTCCAGAATGGTAAAGCATGTTCATAACCAAGATCTGAGCCGCCGATTATGACGAAATCAGTATGAGGGGGTATTCTGGTAATTTGGCTAGGCAGCCATGAATCACCTAGTAAAAACGAGAAGGGAAGCAGTTCGATCTGGAAAAGTTGCAGTATGTGATTGTCAAACACCACCAACCCTTGCCCTAGACCAAACCGCAACACTCTCAAGTGCCGTGACTGCAACATCAAAGATGTTGTAGTGGATTTGAGTGTATAGGTTGGAAAGGTAACGAGTTCAAACCTTGCCAACCAACCCAAGTCCTTTTGCCCAAAACCCAATAGCCCACAACCAGCTAGAGCAAACTACACCACAGAATACTACACATTTATCACTTCGAACCCGGGAAGCTGGAAATTTTGAGAATACGCTACGCGCGGGGGATAACAGCAAGACAGAAATCATAATTTCTTTGACAATACGGTGTGCATTGACCTACACCCGCGTAATTTGACAAAAGTAGCAAACCAACTACAGCTACGTTCCATTCCTCTGCAACGTAACATTTGGGTTTACCCCAATGTTTTCTGGTAGGCGAATTTCAGCTATTGGACTCGTGGCTTCTGGAGGGGAGGCACGCTTTTTCCTCATCCCCCCCCCTCCCCCCCCCCATCCGTTCCCCTTTCTCCCCCCAAGCGCAACTCCGTCGCGTCGTGTCCGGGGTCAGGGTCGTCGACAGTTGAGCCCCTTTCCTCAGCCTGGGTCCCCTCATGGCTTCCAAACACCGCTAGGCTCATCGGTTTCTTACACACTTGTTAAACCCCGCGGCCCAAATTGCGAGGCGCGGCCTTCAAATGCGTGCCTTTGAAAGTTGCATTTTCGTGGGTGTATTGGGGGGTACCGAGACTCTCGTCACTCAGGGGTGCCTTTCAAGTTCAGTGCGGAAGGTAATTTGGAACACCAAGTGTTCAGCGTTTTTCAACCATCCAGTTTTTCCAGATTTTCATTTGACAGCGCGTAAGCCAAACACTTCCCACTGTCAGTCGAAAGGTAATCTCATCCGTCATACTGGGGACGCCATGGCACCGCTGGGCCTATCACCTCTGACCCTTATGCGCCCAACCTGGGTGGGCATGTTCCTTTGGTGCACGTCAACCAGATGGTGCCATTTAACCCTCTCACCCCACCTGTTGCCCGCTCCCAGCCTGCTCGCACCACCCGCATCAAGCCTAAATCCGAGCACGTGAAGCAGGAGGAACCTTCTGGTTGGCCATGTGCTGCCTACAAGGATTGGGTCTGCGACGGGGCACTCGTCCTAGTCCCGTACCACATCGGATGGGTTATGGTGTCGGTAAGATGCCAAGGGTTGCTGGCATGATCTGCGGGGGTCATTCAACCGGGCTATTCTAAGTGTGCCGTTTGTTTTTGTTTGATGCATTTTGACTATGGCCTGTCCAACTGGTTGGGGATGGAGATGTGCCTCTCCCCAAGCCCATTAGAGAACGAAACAGCTGCTGAGGAAGCTGCTGGTGCTGTTTGGCAGGTGGTGACGAAGTGGCTGGTCATCAGCGAGGGGTACTGGTATGATAAGGACATGAGGGCTTTCGAGTAGGGGGAGTGTGGTCTCTACGTGAACGAGTCGGGTTTCTCTAACTACAAGCCCAAGAGGGATCCCGTGACGGGTGAATTCCCGGTTATATCATCTTTGTCGAAGACAACGTGAATGTGGATAACAACTCGTTATCTACTGCATGCGTGTAGTGGGGATTGGCGTGTTGTCATTGGGCAGAGACTGGGGTGTTTAGCATGCCGCGAGGCATGCTGCTTTTGCTCTTCAGTAATGTAGCTAGGCTCTGTAGTTTGCAAAATGCTGGGCACCCAGATTATGGGTCTAGAAGTTGTTTCCTTAGAATATATAGTGCAGTGTATTTCAATTGCAGGGTGTATCAATTTATTGGCAGTGGCTATAATGGGGCATATTGTATGAAGGCAATTACTATGTGGTTCAACTAGCGTGCAAATGTCCTTGGTGTGACCCTCCGCTGACGTACAGAGAGACCGTGTCTATTCTGTTAATCGCCCCTCGCTGACCTCCATGTGACCTCAGCAGAACACTTTTGAGTATTTCGTGCATGACATTCCCCTAGAATTAAATGTGGCCCATATTTGATGTAGCAGGTGTCACTTTTCTGTAAAAGGAATTTCGGGGCCAATGGCGTACCCGTGTATGAAGAGTCCCTTGAGTAGTGAGTTCATCCCTTCGACCTGGATTGCGGCAACGTGTCTCGGCCGACTAAGAGCGTTTGCTTTGTTTTTGTGGCCGGGCTTGTACACGATATCATAGTGGAAGTGTGTCTCGAGGAACTCAATCCACCGGACCTGCCGCCTGTAGAGGTTTGGTTGTGTCTTCATATATTTTAGGCTGCAATGGTCATTGTAGACGGTTGTTTTTCGTCCTTCGAGATAACATCTCCACGTTTTGAAGGCGATGATAATAGCAAGGGCCTCCTTGTCGTGCATCGGGTAGTTTAGTTCTCCCTCGTGTAGTTTCTTGCTGAGGTAGGCGATTGGTTGCAATCCATTCCCCTGGTCTTGCATCAAGACTGCTCCCACTACCTGGTCTCTAGATTCAGCTTTGATGACGTAGGCATGTTCGGGGTTTGGCAGGATGAGTACAGGTGCGGACGTGAGTGCTTGTTTCAGCTGCTCCACGGCTTCCTGATGTTTTGGTTCCCGCTTATAGGGCGTGTTCTTCTTCAGTAGATTCGTTACTGGTGTTGCGATTTTCATGTATTGTGGCACGAACCTGTTGTAATAGTTAGCGAAGCCTAGGAACTGTTGCAACTCCTTCACGTTCTCGGGTGTCTTCCACGTGCGTACGGCTTCGATCTTCTTGGGGTCGACGTGAACTCAAGCGCTCACCATGTGTCCTAGGAATTGGACTTTCTCGAGGGCGAATTCGCTCTTGGATAATTTGACGTAGAATCGTTCTCGTCGAAGAATTTCGAAGACGTGTCACAGGTGTTGGACGTGCTGCTGCATGTCGCACGAGAACATGAGGATGTCGTCCAGGTACCCCACCACGCATTCGTCCAAGAGTGGGCGTAGAATATTGTTCATTTTGGCTTGGAACGTTGCCGGTGCGTTGGTGAGTCCGAACGGCATTACCAGATACTCGTACGACCCGTACCGAGTTCGGAAGGCAGTTTTGTGGATGGAATTGTCCGCCATTCGTATCTGCCAGTATTCGGACTGCATATCCAGTTTGGAAAATACCGTGGCTCCCCGAAGCTGGTCAAGCACGTCATTGATTCGTGGTATTGAGAATTTGTTCTTGATGGTCTGCTAGTTGAGAGCTCGGTAATGGAACCACATGCGCAGGCTTTCGTCTGGTTTCAGTGTGAAGAGTACTGGGGCACCGTATGGCAAAGTGGATGGCCGGATGAGTCCCATTGCGATGAGATACTCGATCTGTTTCTTCATGTCGGCTAGCTCCATGGGGCTGAGCTGATATGGTGCTCGGAAGGTCGGCTTCGAACCTGGTTCTTCCACGATCTCGTGTTGGTGCGTTCAGTATGGCGGCAGCTCGTTCGGAAGGTCGTCGGGAAGAATGTCTTAGAAATCCTTCAGTAATTCCTTGATTTTTTCTGGAGCTTTTGAGGTTTTCTCCCCGTCGTTTTCCACCACTGTTGCTATCGCCAGGAACCCGGTGTTAGTTCGCTTGACGTCCTTCTCCAACCTGGCAAGTGTCTTCACCGGGATATCTCCTGTATCATCCTAGTTGGGTAGTTTGATTCTCCTTCCAGTGCTGATGCGATTTACCCAGTTGATCTCGGGGTTGAATCTTTAGAGGAAGTCTCGCCCAAAGATCAAGTCAAGCCCTTTTATAATGGTGATGGGGAGTGCAGGTTTCCAGCGCAGTGGTCCGTTTTGTAAGTGTAACACTGCTTCGCTGTATATTGGTAACTTACAGCCGTCCACCATCGTTGCAGAGAATGCTGAAGGCTTGTACTCTTCCCGAAGTCCGTCGATTGCTGCCTTGTCGGATACGGTGTGTGATGCTCCGCTATCCACGAGTGCTTGGAGGCATCGTCCTTTGCAGATGACATCAAGCACGAGGGGCAGGCGTTGCTCGGAGTACCCAAAGATAGTTTCGTCAATCGGATCAAAGGGTACATCCCAATTTTCCATACACACCATTTTTTGCTATCTTCTCTTGGGGCTGGCAGCTGGCCGAGGCTGCTTGGAGAAAAGTTCTCCCTCAGGACCCTGAGCTTTCTTGTATTGCTAAGCTGGCAGGTATGCCGAAATTTGCGAAGCTGTATGCATCTGAAGGAGGAGTTCGGGGTTTTTGTAGCTTCTTGTAGATCCCTAGCTTCCTCTTGAGCTGCTTCAGCTCCCTCGACGTCCTCCCTGGGGGAACGGGTAGTTGTTATGGGCTGATGTCGGGAGAGAACGTTGACTCAGTAGAAAGGTCAGCTTCTTTCCACACTCCTTAATTTTGTCCCCAAGATTTCTGGTACCGGTACGATCTCCACAAGTTTCTGCTTCTTCTGGAGTCCCTCCCGAAATTTGTCCAAGACTTTAGCCCCTCGTGAATCATAAGTTTTCATTAAAGCATCCTTCTGAGATAACTTTAACAAATCCTTATAATTTCTTGGGTCTTCTCAGAGTTTCCCCCACTCGGCGGAGTCGTTTTTCGCGGAGTCATATTTTTTCTCGGCGATTTTCTCTGGCGAAGAAAGTCGTAGGGTGGAGATTTTTCCCCATCGTTTCCTCCTGCTCGCGTCGAATCAGCTTCATTGAAGTTGATTTTCCTGGAATCCCGCGGCCGCTTTCAGATCTTTTCTTTTTTCGCCAGTTAGATCCGCAATCACTGGCGAAGTCCGTTTTTTGTCTTCTGATTGGCAGAAGAATTTCCGCCACTGCTGCGTGCCTGATACTCTGCTCGTGCGGCTTTCATTTTGTTGCAGTCGAAGATTCGATGGCCCGGCACCCCGCAAAAATCACACGTGTAGTTGGTTTTTTTCGGACGTGACCGCCTGTCGAACCTGTCGATTTCCATTGGGTCGGCGAACGTGGGGTGAGCCGAGAGGTCACCCTGTCGTGTTCCGGAGTTGACAATGTCAAACCACTCTGCTGCCGATACGACGTCACTGTAGGTCGCATAAATTGTCGCTGCTACCTGTCGTTTGACTTCGGTCTTCAGCCCGGCGAGATATGACTGTACTTTTTCCCCTTCGGTCAGGTCGGGAATGCGGTTATAAAATTCCTCCATGTGATGCGTGTACTGTGCTACACTCCTGAACTGTCGATGGCGTTGAATTGTTTCCCGGGTAAGGAAACCCGAATTTATCGGCTCGAGGCGTTTCAGCAGGTCAGTGCGGAACTGCTGCCACGTGGCTTCGCCGTGGATGAAAGTACTGTTACCGCCAATCCACTCGAGTGCCGGCCCTCGCATCAGTGTCGCCGCGAGTCGTACGCGTTGACCGTCCCAGATGGGCGAGCTCCATCTGACGGCTGCGAAGTAGATCTCCATGCCGGCGATCCATCTACGGACGTCAGAATTTCGATCGCTCGGATCGAATGACTCAGGTGGGCGCGGTTTCGGAGCCTTGAGAAACTACTGCGACTGCTGCGTCGTCGCCGTTGTCGTTTCGTGCTGTGCGCCGGCGAGTCGAGTTACTCGCTCGAACTCGTTTCGCCAAGCTTCGCGACTGGCTCGCATCTCCTCGTGAAGGGCGGCGATGCTCGCAAAGAGCTGCTGGGTATCTTCGGCGTTGTCGAAGTTCACCATCCTGTTCAAAGCACGCGTGGAGGGGTTAATTCGAAAAAACGCGGAGCTGGTGCTTACCAGAATCGGCGTCGAATTGGTCGCCCCCAGCGGTTTTTCGAGACATGTTTTCCCGCTGCTTCTGCTTAGCTGAGCATGGCTGAGTGAGAAAAGCTCTGATTACCAAGTGTTACAAGATCGAATGTGTCGAGGAAAAGTTGCACTATCGATTGATACAAGGCGCTTTTATACTTCTAAGATACATCAGGTAACCAGGTTTATCCTATCGAAAGGGAATAGACCCTTCTAGAAATAGAATCACCCTGCGTATAGCCACGCGAGGCTATTAGCTGTAAGGGATTATGGCAGGATTACGCTAGATATAGCGCGCCAGTACATCACGAGCCTGGTCGGTAATATAATTATAATAATAGGATAACTCAAGGGATAATGAGAAAGGAGGAATAGGAAGCCAAATGGGATGTGATTAAGATCAAAGGAATCAGGATAAAATGAAGAATGAGGTAGAGGAAAAAGATGGAAATGAGAAAGAAGTGTAACGGGGTCATACTCTCATAGTAAACATCCAGAATGTCAGGTACATTCCAGGTGTTTGGCGCTAGAACTTGGATTTTGATAGGGTAGGTCTCACAAACCTCCTGACTGTTTTAAGACGTCCTTTTCCGGGACCCGGAGTCAACCGCATTTGTCTGAAAATGAACCTGACAAAAACCACTTATGACGGATTCCCCGTAGATGGCTTTAACGTGGCAGCTACTGTATCGTGAATGTCTTATGCAACAGAGTTTCTCCCACCCTCCAACCAGGTTGTGCCTGGTTCGATTGCTACATGTGAAGTTTTGTGCCGGGAGAACACGGGTGTGCAGTGGTCTATAGGCTAGCGTGCATCAAGTGTGGATTTGGGGGAAACGAGGGACAAGGAGGCAAGACTGTGGGCTCCGAAGGTGTCAGCATGTCGTGTTCCGTGCTGACACCAGATTCCTCTACGGGAAGTGGGGCGGCTCGACTTTGAAACCTTCCACCTTCTCGTAGAGGAATCCTTGGTGCGGCCCTTCCCTTCGACCCATTTCTCTATTTCAAGTGCGGGAAATTTAGTCACAGCAGTCGAGTACCTGGCAGTATGCCAGGCGTAGAGACCTCCTAACCTAGCGCCTGATCTATGGGAGAAGAGAACGCTGCCACCGGCTTTAGTGTGCTGTTCGGTCAGCCCGGCCAACCTACGCGTCTCAGCAGAGGATCTGGTCGTCATGTTAAAGCTCTGTTTCGTCGCCATGGAGGTTCCCCTGCGCTCCCGCTCCACCCGCGCCACCCGCGCCATCTGCCCCTCCGGCACCCCCTGCTCCGGCGGCGCCCCTTGCACCGCGTGCGCCTCCCGCTCCTCCCACCCCGTATTGGCTTCTTTCAACCCAGTCCTAACTGTGCTTCCCGACAGTCAGTCACCGGCGGATGGCGACGGCGGCGAGGCCGGACCTTCCAACCCGCTGCCCACTAACAACGACCCTCCCCGCGAGTACCAGGTTTGGGGCCCGAACAACGACTGGTCTGACCCCAAGGGCGGCAACGGCGATGACGTGGAGTACTGGAGCCGAGATGGGCTCCCCGATGAGCTTCCTACTCCCACCTTCCCATAGGGCAAAACCCCCAAAGACCCGACGGCTACTAATAAGGATGCCCGCCCCACTTCGTCCAGACATAGCACGAATGGGAGGCAACACAACTCCTACACCGCCGGTGAGAAGATTTTATGGCTTGAGATGCTACAGTCCGGCATGTCACAGCGGGCGGTGGCGCGCGAGGGACATCCGCGCACAAAGCGCATCCGCGACTGGCTCAATGCAGAGCCGGAGCTGAAGGGAGCTCACCTCGTGCGCAAGAGGCTGTATGGCGCTGGTCGCACCTCCTGGTATCATGAGATGGAACGGGAGCTGTGCTCGGAGGTGCTCGCCAAGCGGAAAGCCAGGCTGCCGGTGTCGGTAAAGCAGCTGATGATGTGGAGCCGCAACATCATGTGCCAAATGCACCCCTGCACCAAGTGGAAAGGGAGCTATCGGTAGAGCCAGCAATTTCGGAGCCGCTGGAATCTTACCATCCGCGTCGAAACCAAAATGGGCCAGAGAATGTGGCGAGGTACGTGCTTTAAGATCATGTGGATGGTTCTAAACGAAGCATGTTAGCATTGATACTTCCCCCCTCTCCTTGCCCCGCGTGCTCAATGGTTCTTGGAGCATCCTTTTGTGCCTGGCCCATTGATTGCGAGGAGAAGGTCCTCGAATTCTAAGCTACATTCGGAAGGTGCGATGGGAGCACGACATCGACGACGTCTACATTACCAATGCTAACCAAAGCCCCATGTGGCTCGAAATGCCATCGAAGCACACGGTCGACCACGTGGGAGCGAGGACGGTGCAAGTGCGCACTACCGGCTATTTGAAGGAGCACATTGATAAATGTGTCGTGTTTTGTGGTGTAGTTTGCTCTAGCTGGTTGTGGGCTACTGGGATTTGGGCAAAAAGAACTTGGGTTGGTTGACACAGGTTTGATCTCGTTACCTTTCCAACCCATACAACCTCAACCCCACTACAACATCTTTGATGTTGCAGTTGTGGCACTTGGGAGTCTTGGAGTTTGGTCTAGGGCGAGGGTTGGTGGTGTTTGACAATGACATACTCGAACTTTTCCAGATCTAACTGCTTCCCTTCTCGTTTTTACTAGGTGATTCATGGCTGCCTAGCCAAATTACCATAATATCCCCTCACACTGATTTCGTCATAATCGGCGGCTCAGATCTTGGTTATGAACGTGCTTTACCATTCTGGAAAATAGAGATTAAGAGCTTTCCAATGTGTATAAGCTCATTTCTAGAACTTACCTGAGCTGCACGCAATGTTCCGTTGAGGTCGTCAGACTTAATCTCTAATTAGTTTTCTCCAGATTTACACGAGTTCCATCAGTGGTATCAGAGCCACGGTTAGAGGACGTTCTTTCCTCCATTGGAAGAGATCTAGAGAGTCTTGAAGTGCTCCAGATCTAGGGTTTGACATGTCCCAAAAGTTGGATGGCCTTCCTAGGTTTACCGGCTCGGACTTTTCGCTATGGAGGTTCCAGTTCACACTATGGCTAGGTATGAAGGACCTAGAAAGTGTGTTGGATGAATCGGAGAAGCGACCACGAGCTGACTCTGGGGAGGCGTCTACTGGAGCAACCAGCCAAGTGGGATCCGAGGCTGGGGGAGCATCGTTGAGTGGGGGGAATGAAGGAGGAACCGCTGCAACTCGAACCGGAAGGTCGCAACCAAGTCGCGAGGAGTTGCTCAAAGCTCAAGAAGCATGGGATCGGAAGGATCGCCAGGCATTTCAGAACCTGTGTTGGGCTTTGGAGGGGCAACTTGAGCTTCTTAAGATGCTGATTGACCTGAAGAGGAAGGAAGGTGCAGCAGCTGCAGCTTGGAAAAGAGTGCAAGATAGGCACTTGCAGAAAGGGCTTCTAAGCGTGCTTACTTGGCGGAAGCGGTTTTACACCATGGAGTGGAACTATGGGGAGGGGGAGACCATGGTTCAGTATCTCCAGAGGGTGGATGAGAATGTGAGGGCTTTGGAGGAGCTGGATTACATGGTAGATGAGAAGGAGATCATCTATACTGCGCTCCAAGGGTTGGATCAAGCGGCTAATAAGGCATTACTACAGTACCTTCACCTCGAGCAACAGAAATGGACCAAGGTGTGGATTTGGGAGGTTCTAATTTCTGATGAGGCTCGCAAGGTTGATGCTGGAAGAGGCCTAGAAGGAGGCATGGGTGCAGCAGATAAAGCTTCCTTCAGGAAAGGCTATCAACAGCAAGGAGGTGGGGGAAAGAAGAAAGAGTTGGATAAATGCCTTGTGCCTGGATGCAACAAAAAACACTCTTGGAATAGTTGCTGGAGTAGGCCTGAGGGATGGAAGCCTCACGGCTACTCTGGAGAGGCCCCACCAGTGACCAAACCTGATTGGGTGGAGAAAAGGATGAAGAAGGGGCTCTGGAATAAGAAGGGCAGCAAGGGAGCAACGGCGGCAGCTGCTAAGGATGAGAAGGGGAAGGGCCAAGACGACTCCTCCGATGATGGTTTCTCGTTTCTCATGCTAGGGCAGGATGCAGCTCTCGCTGGTCGTGCATTGGCTGATCCCAACTTCCTGGTTCTAGACTCTGGAGCAACATCTGGGATGCTTCCTCGCCGTGATCTCTTCACCTCCTACCATCCTCTCCCACCAAACTCTAGGAGCGTGATTGTTGGGAGCGGAGATTTGCTGCAGGCAATTGGCATCGGCACTATCACCATTAAGGGGAAGGAGGGGGAGCTAGTGGGTGTGAAGGGGGTCCTTCACGTCCCTGGTTTGGCTGCAAACCTCCTTTCATGCTTGCAGCTAGCTAAACAGGGATACATCTGCACTTTCACTAAGGGAGGGTGCACTGTTAGAAAGGGTGAAGCTGTGGTGATGGAGGCAAAGCTGGACAAGGGTTTATACCTTGTTCCAGCTTGTGTGCCTAATTGTCACACGGCACATATGGTTTTTTCTGAGGAAGCCGCTTGTAGCACTCGCTGGAGGCAGATGGAAACGGTGTCACCTGAGTTGCTACACCTTCGCATGGGGCATGCGGGGAAGCAGCAACTGCTGGAGTGTGTGAAGAAGGGGGAGCTGAAGGGGGTGGAGGTCAAGGAAGGAGCTGGGCAGCAGAGAAAATGTCCTGACTGCACATCTGGAAGGCTGCCTAGAACCTCATTCCCTATCTCCCCTGATCATGCATCGACTCCCTTTGAGCTGGTGCACACGGATGTGTGTGGACCGATGCAAACTCCTGACCCGGAAAAGGGCAGCTGATACTTTGTCACCTTTCTTGATGATTTCAGTCGACTTAGCTGGGTCATCTTGGTGAAGACCAAGGATGAGGTGGCAAAGGTGTTTAAGCGGTGGATACGCTATGTGGAGAGGGATTCAAGGGCCAAGGTGAAGGTGATAAGGTCAGATCGGGGTGGAGAGTACCTTGGAAAAGAACTTCAAATCTTCTTGGAAGAAAAGGGTATTTCCCACCAGCTCTCTGTACCTTCCATGCTGCAGCAAAATGGGGCAGCGGAGCGGCTGAACAGGACCTTGACCGATTTGGCTCGGGCCATCCTTGCCCATGCCGAGCTTGATAACACTTGGTGGGGGGCAGCAGTGCAGTATGCCAACTGGGTGAAGAACAGGATGGGCAGCAAGGGGCTTGGAGGCAAGAGCCCATACTCCTTATGGACAGGGAAGGTGCCAAATGTTTCCATGGCACGAGTGTGGGGGTGCATGGCACAGTATAAGGTACTTGACCAGCAAAGGAGGAAGCTAGATCCTAAGGCACAGTGGGGGATCTTCCTTGGGGTTTCTGAGAGGAGCAAGGCTTGGGTGCTGTGGAGTGTAGCTGGCCAGCGTGTGATGGAGAGCCGTGATGTGATTTTCCATGAGGGGCTGAATTATAAGGGGTGGAAGGAGCGTGGTGCAAGCCATAGTGGGAATTCCATTCAAGACCCTCATACGGCCTCTATCTTTGAGGGGGCATGGGAGGACCCTGGAGATGAAGGGGAGGAGCAGCAAGAGGAGCCAGAACCAGCTGATCCTAACCATGAGGAGTCCCGAGAGACAGATTCTACCCCTCAGCCAGCCACGCAGGCCGATGCGCGTGATGATCAGCCGGAGCAGCATGTGCCTTCAACTCCATCGAGAAGCAGTTGGCAGCAGTTGTTGAACCAGCAGCTGTCCAAGACTCCAAGGACTCCAATGAAGAGGGTGACTTAGGAGGAGAAGCTGCGGAGGCTGGAAGAAGGAGAGGCAACACCTCTGCAACGTAGTGCTCGAATTTCCCAGCCACCTGAAAGGTTTTCACCGGGGCACATTGCACGCATGCATGATCATCTTGTGTCTGATTTGGATGATTGCGTGCTTGTGGACATGCATGGGCATGAGTATGCTCTTGATGTGTGTCTAATGGGTCAGGTGCATGAGCCTAGGTCAGTCCACGAGGCGCTGAACCGTCCCGAATGGGTTGAGTCCATGCATGAGGAGCTTGAGTCTCACAAGGTAAATGGATCATTTGAGCTGGTTGATCCAGCAGTGGTACCACCTAGTTTGGAGGTCCTCAGGTGTCAATGGGTTTGGAAATACAAACATAACCCTAATGGTACCGTTGAGAGGCCTAAGTCCAGATTGGTGGTGATGGGAAACATGCAGAAATTGGGATTTGGAGGAAGAGCTTTACATGCCGCAGCCCCCTGGTTTTGATGATGGGTCTAACCGAGTGTGTCGCCTCAAAAAGTCCATTTATGGGCTGAAGCAAGCCCCACGACAGTGGTACCTGAAATTTGATGAGGCTCTCATGGATTTTGGGTTTGAGAGATCTGAGTGTGACCCTGCCTTGTACCACTTTATGAGAGATGAGGAGAGGATCTCCTTATTCCTCTATGTGGATGACCTTTTGCTCCTATGCTCTAGCAAGGCTTTGCTAGATCGAGTGAAAGACTTCTTGTCCTCGTGTTTGCGCATGAAGGACTTGGGGGAGGTGAAGTACTACTTGGGAATGCAAATTGAGCGTGATGAGAGTGGTATCTTGATTCATCAAGAGAGGTACATTCTTAACATGCTTCAGTCCTTTGGTCTTTCTGAGGCCAAACCCGTGCGTACTCCTCTCCCGACAGGCTTTGATGTGCATGCCTATGAGGATGAACCTTTGTTGCAAGATGAGCTGGTCAAGCTCTACCAAAGCACTGTGGGATCCCTCATGTATGCTTGTACTACCACACAGCCACAGACTGCATTCGCAGTCTCACAGCTATCTAAGGTCGCCTCTTGTCCTAAAATGTTCCACTTGCAGGCTGCTAAGAGAGTGCTGAGGTACCTGAAAGGTGATGTCAACTCAGGTATCTTCTTCCAAACACAGCCCCAATCTCAGGTCCAGGTGGTTGGCTTCAGTGATGCCGACTATGCTGGAGATTCCGCAAGTTGCAGGAGCCATAGTGGGTATGTGTTCTGTCTGAATGGGGCAGCTATCTCTTGGCACAGCAAGAGGCAGCCCGTGGTGGCACTCTCTACCATTGAGAGTGAGTACATCAGTCTGTGTCAGTGCATTCAGGAGGGTGTATGGCTGAGGCGTTTGTTTGGGGAGTTTGGCCATGATCATGTTGGTGGTGTGCCTGTGTTTGTGGACAATCAAGTGCGCACTGCCGGCTATTTGAAGGAGCACATTGATAAATGTGTCGTGTTTTGTGGTGTAGTTTGCTCAAGCTGGTTGTGGGCTATTGGGATTTGGGCAAAAGAACTTGGGTCGGTTGACAGGTTTGATCTCGTTACCTTTCCAACCCATACAACCTCAACCCCACTACAACATCTTTGATGTTGCATTTGTGGCACTTGGGAGCCTTGGGGTTTGGTCTAGGGCGAGGGTTGGTGGTGTTTGACAATGACATACTCGAACTTTTCCAGATCTAACTGCTTCCCTTCTCGTTTTTATTAGGTGATTCATGGCTGCCTAGCCAAATTACCAGAATATCCTCTCACACTGATTTCGTCATAATCGGCAGCTCAGATCTTGGTTATGAACGTGCTTTACCATTCTGGAAAGTAGAGATTAAGACCTTTCCAACGCGTATAAGCTCATTTCTAGAAGTTACTTGAGCTACACGCAATGTTCCGTTGAGGTCGTCAGTCTTAATCTCTAATTAGTTCTCTCCAGATTTACACGATTTCCATCACACATCACTGTGATGCTGGCATGCATGGTGATTGGGAGAAAACTATAACCCTGGGTCCTCTTCAAGCGCAACCACCCGCCTGAAGGCATTTTCCCAAAAGGTTAGTGCCCGCCTGCAGAAACTGTTGAATCCTTGTGTATGCTCTTCCTAATCTCGTTTACGGGTTTTGATTTTCCCTGTAATTTTAAGCTTCTAATCCAATTCCTTTCTCTCGTTCTGCAGACGTCAAAGTGCGGGCCCAGCCCAAAGGGTGGATGGACGAAGAAGGTGTCTTGGCCTGGCTACGAGATGAAGTCAATCCCTTCCTGAAGCCGAAGGTCGGACGTCAAGCAAAGGGTGCCATCTGTTGTGTGATGTCATCATATGCTATCACATTCTGTCTGCCTCCCATCCCATGTTTTCAACTTGCATGTGTGGTTTGAATGTGCAAGCATTTGTGTGGTGTGTTCTGGAGTTTGGGAATGTGTTCTGTGTTATTTTTGTTTGAGCAGGTATTTGTGATGATAGATCTTGAGAAGATCTTTCCGACGCAACGAGAATCCCTTCAATCGGAGCAAGAATGCGAAAGTTCATGAGCTTGCGTTACAATTGCGGCGGTTACTAAGTGAAGTTGTGGGGTGAATTTATATGGAGTTGGGACCTTTGGGGTTTGGGAAATTTGTCACTCTACTGTAACAGCTGCAAATTGGTTGGGAACAACCAAGCTAGGTTGGCAAGGGTGGCCAACTTGGATGGATTGGTTGGGAAGGGACAAAGGTCAACGTTGAGGTTCCTATAGGGAGGGAATCTTTGTGCTTATGGGGTTTCCTTGGTTGGGGACTCTCTTGGGACCTTCCCTCTCATCTCTCTCTTCTATCCCAACCTTTCTCTTGCTCCTCTAATTCCTTGTGAGATTCTTGAACTTTGATTGAACTCTTGAGATTGAGTTAAGTTCTCCTCCTACAGCTTACCCCCTAGTGCGTCGAAAGACATAGCGTCGCGAATACTTCATCAATCAACATGATTCAAATTGGGAACGGTAGGTGAGATTAAGAGCTACAACATATCCAAGTTTCGCGACATTCCAACGGCTAGTTTTTCGTCGACGTTGTTTCTTGTGAAGACGACTTTTCTGTCCAGAATTTCGGATTTATATTTTGAGTAATTCTAGCTCCTAAGTTCACCTAGACTCCGTCCTTAATCCTAACAAGTGGTATCAGAGCCATATTAAGGACATTGAGAGGAGTCTACAGAAGTTTGAAGACCCTTCTAGACCCACCATGGCCTGTGGGTGTGCCTAAGTGGTGTTCTAAAGGTTGGATGTGTCTTCCGCTAAGGGGAAACTCTACCGAAATTTCGTGGACGCCGACACTTGTGAAAATATCGAGGGAGCTGAGTGTGGACAGCACAAAGGGGAGCTGAAATTCGTCATTTCTCAAGGAGAAGATGAATGAGAGAGGAGGAGATGCTAATGGAAGAGGAGCTGTAGCTGAGAAGACAAGTGAGCCGCCGCCATCAAAAGTTGAAGCTTTGGATGGCTCCAACTATGAGGAATGGAGCGGGCGGATGAGGAGTGCCTTCAAACGCTACAAGCTACTGAAGATTGCTGTTGGGGAGGAGAAGATGCCGGAAGAAGGCGAAGCACGTGAACGGTGGATTGAGAAAAGCGCGGTGCTTTTCGACCTCATCCTTCAATCGGTCAACAAGGAGATGTTCGAGCACATCAAGGATCTTGTGGAAGCGGATGATTCGGGTCCAAGGGCGTGGAAACTACTACGTGATGTGATTCAGCCCAACACTCTCCCAATGGTGATCGTGCTCGAGAAGGAACTTGCTGCCATCTCCATGCGACCAGGGGATGATGTGAAGCCGGTCCTTGACAAGATCAAGGACACCTATGCAACGATGGCAGCAGCGGGCAGCAGTGTATCTCAGCTGCAGCAGTGCACCAAGATCATCTCGGTGTTGGACAACTCTTGGGACAACCTCATCCCCACCCTCAACTCTCAGCAAGATCAATGGACACCTGAGTGGCTAAGGCACCAGATTCTGCAGGAGGACTTCCGCAGACGCCATGTGGGAGGCGGTGCTGCCACTAAGACTGCTGAGGGGTATGGAGCTGCAGGGCGCGGCAGAGGAAGAGGGGGTTGGAGAGGCCGAGGCCGTGGGAGGAGCTTTGGCAGAGGTAGAGGCCGAGGTGACTATAATGAGGGGCATGGGAGCTCCAGTGGCAGGGGGAGTACCAGAATGGAGGGCACCTGCTGGTACTGCAAGAAGGTCGGGCATCCTTGGTTCAAGTGCTTCAGCAGGCCGGAGGGATGGGCACCTCCAGGCATGAAGCCGCCAAGTGGTGAACGCACACAAGGTGGCGCTGTGCAAGATGAAGGTGCACAAGGTAACGCCTATCCTGGGATGTATCTCATGGTTGAGGATGTGCATGGGCATGAGGGTGATGTGGGATCTGTCGGAAAGGTTGTGATGCACCCTCTCACGCACTGGGTGATTGATTCGGGTTGCACCAGTCACATGACCCCACGGGCAGATTTGCTTGATGAGGTAAAACCCCCTGGGAAGATCAAGTATGTGGCAGCAGCGTCAGGTGCTTTGCTCCCTGTGATTGGCGTTGGGAATGCCAAGGTTAAGGGAGCTAATGGGGAGCTTGTGGGGCTTGGGAATGTTCTGCTGGTTGAAGGCTTGTCTGCTAACCTTCTCTCTGTGCGACGACTGCAGAAGAGTAAGGCCGAAGTGACCTTTGGACCAACCAGCTGCCGTGCTAAGCTTGGGAAGAAGGTGCTGTGGAGTCTGGAAGAGGAGACCAGCTGCATCAAGGACCTGTGGCAGCTGCCCATCATCCCATGGAATGGGAAGACTCCAACAGCAGCAACGGCAGCAGCGGCAAAGGCAACAGCAGGAGGAGATGCAACTGCACCAATTGATGGGGTCCTAGAAGCAGTCAAGAAAGTGCAGCAGCAGCAGACACATGGTGAGGTGCTTGCTGGTGTGGATGCGAGTGCGGCATGGGCTAAGGCTTCATCAAGGAGTGGAGAGGCCGATTGGGAGACATGGCATGAGAGGTTGTGTCATGTGAACTTCCCTATGCTGCAGAAGTTGGTGAAGAATGGGAGCCTGAAGGGCTTGGAGGTGAAAGGGGAAGTGAAGGAGATTGGGAGCTGCCCTACATGCTTGGAGACCAAGTTCTCCAAGTTCCCCTTCAACAGCACTACAGGACCAGCCAAGACCTCACTTGCACTTGTGCACATGGATGTGGTGGGGCCCATAAGAGCCCCTTCCCTCTCAGGCAGCCGCTATTTCTTGACAATTGTGGATGACCACACTCGGGCAGTGTGGGTTTACCCTTTGAAGAGCAAGGGGGAGGTGGCAGCGGCTGTCCTTAAGGAGTGGATGCCGAGAGCTCAGAGGGAATGCGGACACAAGGTGAAGGTGATCCGTAGTGACAATGGTGGGGAGTTCATTGGAGCTGATTTTGAGGGGGAGTTGAAGAGGAAGGGGATCCAACATCAACTGACAGTGCCCTACAACCCGCAGCAGAATGGCGTGGCTGAGAGGTTCAACAGGACCCTGCAGGAGGGGGCACGCACTCTCCTTGGGCGTGCAGGGCTGCCTGATCCGTTTTGGGTGTCTGCACTGAGGCAGGTCGCCCTTGTGAAGAACAGGGTGCTGGCTACAGTTGGAGATAAGGAGTGGATCCCATACGTCAAGTGGTATGGGAGTGCTCCAGCTGTGAACATGCTGAGGGCATTTGGGTGCATGGTGGTGTTTCATGTGCCTAAGGAGAAAAGGGGGAAGTTGGAGGCTTCTGGAAGATGGGGTGTGCACTTGGGGATTGCAAAGGATCACAAGGGGTGGCTGCTATGGGACTTGACCACCCAGAAGCTGACAGTGTCAAGGGATGTGAAGTTTCTTGAGTCCCTGTACTACAAGGAATGGAAGCAGCAGCAACAGAAGCTTCCATCTACACCGCTCATTGTGGAGGCAGATGAGGTGCAGCAGCCTTCAAGACAGGTGGAGGTTGCAGTGTCAGAGGAGGAGATGTCTGGGGTGACTGAGGAAGGGGGAGCAGCTGAAGTAGAGCAGCAGCAGCAGCAGCATGAGTCTCCACCTCGAGTTCCACACCCGCCTGAGCGTCCTAGGAGGGATGTGCGCCCTCCAGTGAGGCTGACCTATGGGGGAAGAGGCAAGCCGAATGTGGTGCAGGCTGGGAGTGTGGTTGAGCAGATTGAGGAAGATGAGATCGCTCACTGCTACTGGGCACCAATCCCTGAGCCCAAGACTCGAGAAGAGGCCTTGAATGGACCAAATGGGGAGAAGTGGAAGGCGAGTGAGGATGAGGAGTTCGGGTCCCTAATTGAGAACGAGACATGGGACCTGTGTGACTTGCCTCCTGGAAAGAAGGCAATCACTTCCAAGATGATCTACAGGCACAAGTATGGACCTGAAGGGGAGCTGACCCGCTACAAGTCTAGGCTTGTGGCACGGGGGTTTCAGCAGACAAAGGGGAAGGACTATGATGAGGTGTTTGCTCCTGTGGGGAAAGGAACAACACTGAGGGTGCTGTTGGCGATAGCTGCACTCCTGGGATGGAAGATTCGGCAGATGGACATTGTGACTGCCTTTCTGAATGGGATCATTCTGGAGGAGGTGTACATGAAGCAGCCAGAGGGGCTGGATGATGGGAGCGGCAGGGTCTGCAGGCTGAAGAAGGCCATCTATGGCCTTAAGCAGGCGCCTCGTGCATGGTATCACAAGTTGGAGGAGGCGCTGCTGGCTGGGGGTTTCAAGAAGAGTGAGTGTGACCCCAGCCTGTTCCTGCTGCAGGAGAAGGACGAAATCCTCATGCTCTTGGTGTATGTGGATGATATCCTTCTCTTTTCTGCATCAACTGCTTTGCTGGACAGCGCAGAGCAGATGCTGGAGATGCAGTTCAAGTGCTCCAAGATGGGTGAGGTGAAGTACTACCTGGGGATGCATGTGGAGAGAGATGTGGAGAAGGGTGTGCTGAGGTTGCACCAGAGGAAGTACTGTGAGGGGCTGGCTGAAAAGTATGGGCTGCAAGATGGGGGAAAGCCAGCAACACCACTACCTTCAGGGTTTACTGTGGAGCCATGTGCTGATGAGGAGGTAGTGGGTGAGAGTGACAGAAAGCTGTTTCATTCGATGGTTGGGTCGCTGAATTATGCTGCAAATCATACACGGCCTGACATTGCATTTTCTACATCACGGTTGGCTAGTGTGGTCTCACGCCCTAGTCATGAGCAGCTGGAAGCGGCCAAGAGGTTGGTCCGCTATGTGAGTGCTACGGCATCAGTGGGATTGGAGTACAGTGGAGTGAGGCAGCGGTTGCAGAGAGGTGCTGCAGATGTGAAGAGTGGTGAGATGCTCTTGAGTTGCTATACTGACGCTAGCTTCAACTCAGTGAAAGCGGATGGCACCAGCATTGGGGGTTATGTGTGCTTGCTGGGAGGTGGTGCTGTGAGCTGGCGCAGCAAGAAGCAAAATGAGGTGGGATTGTCTTCATGTGAGACTGAGTACATGGCCTTACACCATGGGGCCAAGGAAGTGGTATGGCTGAGGCGTTTGTTAGAGGAGTTGGGAGTTGGTCAGGAGGAGCCGACAGTTGTGTTCTGTGACAATGAGTCTGCTGTGAAGCTCGCCAAGAATGCTTGTCTGCATGGGCTGACAAAACACATAAGGCCTAAGTGGCATTGGGTGAGAAGACTCCTTGATAAGGAGGTGCGGCTGGAGATAGTGAAGACCCATCAGCAGGCAGCAGATATTTTCACTAAGCGTCTGGCGGAGGCGGATCATTGGAAGGGCATGAAGCTTGCTGGGATGAGTGTGCATTGAGTATGCATGCTTGAGATGTGGTATGGTGGATGATGGTTGGCAGCCAGAGGGGGAGATTGTTGTGTGATGTCATCATATGCTATCACATTCTGTCTGCCTCCCATCCCATGTTTTCAACTTGCATGTGTGGTTTGAATGTGCAAGCATTTGTGTGGTGTGTTCTGGAGTTTGGGAATGTGTTCTGTGTTATTTTTGTTTGAGCAGGTATTTGTGATGATAGATCTTGAGAAGATCTTTCCGACGCAACGAGAATCCCTTCAATCGGAGCAAGAATGCGAAAGTTCATGAGCTTGCGTTACAATTGCGGCGGTTACTAAGTGAAGTTGTGGGGTGAATTTATATGGAGTTGGGACCTTTGGGGTTTGGGAAATTTGTCACTCTACTGTAACAGCTGCAAATTGGTTGGGAACAACCAAGCTAGGTTGGCAAGGGTGGCCAACTTGGATGGATTGGTTGGGAAGGGACAAAGGTCAACGTTGAGGTTCCTATAGGGAGGGAATCTTTGTGCTTATGGGGTTTCCTTGGTTGGGGACTCTCTTGGGACCTTCCCTCTCATCTCTCTCTTCTATCCCAACCTTTCTCTTGCTCCTCTAATTCCTTGTGAGATTCTTGAACTTTGATTGAACTCTTGAGATTGAGTTAAGTTCTCCTCCTACAGCTTACCCCCTAGTGCGTCGAAAGACATAGCGTCGCGAATACTTCATCAATCAACATGATTCAAATTGGGAACGGTAGGTGAGATTAAGAGCTACAACATATCCAAGTTTCGCGACATTCCAACGGCTAGTTTTTCGTCGACGTTGTTTCTTGTGAAGACGACTTTTCTGTCCAGAATTTCGGATTTATATTTTGAGTAATTCTAGCTCCTAAGTTCACCTAGACTCCGTCCTTAATCCTAACACCATCCTCATGCTCAACAGCTATCGGGGGCCTCTGACGGAGCGCGCGATGGCCGAGATGTAGGAGCAAGGCATCATTTCGACAGTCATCCCTGGCAGATGTACCAGCGTGATCCAGCCCTTGGACGTCTGTATTAACAAGTCGTTCACGACCCAGGTCCGTGGGGAGTATCAGGGCTGGTTCGACGAGACCGGGGTCAATCTCACCACCCCGAAGGATGAGTGTTGTTTGAATGCTTGCGCGCTTTGCGGTATGCATTCTGTTAAATCCATAACTCACTACTCCTTGTTTTTTTTCAGGAAATCTGAAGAAACCGCCCCCTGACGATACCATCAAGTGGGTCTCCAAATCATGGAAGGCAGTGCCGACAACGCTCTAGGTGAAGGCTTTCAAGACGTGAGGAATCTCTTCCGCATTGGACGGCTCGGAGGACGCCGACGTCTTGAAGCACATGCGCGACGAGGAGCATACTGAAGTCGATGTAAACGACGAAGCCGAGGCGCATGGCTTTGTCAGTAATAACACTACTGCTGGCGCTGGCAGCAAGGTCGGCCAAGATGAGGAGGCCGGCCTGGAGGAGGAGGAGGGAGGCATGGAGGACGAGACCCAGGGCGATGGCGACGATGTTGAAGACGAGGGCGATGACGAGGAAGATGGTGATGGCTGTGGCATGGGTGATATTGGTTCTGATGGTGAGGATGATGACGTCGACTAGACCGTAGCAGATGCAGCAGCTTTAGTGAGCTCCGGGAGCAGGAGTAGAGTGAGAGACTTAGGCTAATATTAGAAGCTGCTGTAGTCCATCCACCTCTATAATGCATGTGACTGTAGTCTAATTTCTGATGTAACATTAGACTCTGAAAAGGCGTCTTACACGCCAAGCAAGTTGCCTTAAATGCCTCAGGGGCTTCTACGACGAAATGCCAAACAACCACTCTGGTGTCAAAACATATCTTAGTATGTTATTGTAGACTGTATAGGTTTGTGCCTTAGAGGGTACAACACTAGCCTATATTCTCTTGTACTCTCACATTCTAGATCGTTACATCATTCTAACATGGTATCATGAGTAGGTTAGGTCCCGTTCGCCCACCCGTGCTTCCGCCCTAGGTCCTAGCCGCTCGTTCCTCCCCCCCCCCCCCTTTAGCTGGCCCGTTCCCCTAGCCGGTCCGTTCCCCCTAGCCGACCCGAGCCCCTCCCGTAGCCGGCCCGCGCCCATCCCATAGCTGGCACGCGCCCGTCCCGCGCCCATCCCGTAGCTGACACGCGCCCATCTCATAGATGGCCCGCGCCCGCGCCCGTCCCGTAGCCGCGCCCGTCTCCTAGCCGGCCATGTGCACGCCTCGCCGCCGGCCCGCGCCCTCCTCGTAGCCGGCCCCGCGCCCGTCCCGTAGCCGGCTCATCCCGTAGCCGGTCCCGTCTCGCGCCCGTCCCGTAGCCGGCCTGCGCCCGCCCCGTAGCCGGCCTGCACCCGCCCGTAGCCGGCCCCGCGCCCGTCCGTCGCCGGCCCCGCGCCCGTCCGTTAGCCGGCCCCGCGCCCGCCCGTAGCCGGCCCCGCGCCCGTCCGTTAGCCGGCCCCGCACCTGTCCGTTAACCGGCCCTGCGCCCACCCGTAGCCGGCCCCGCGCCCGTCCGTAAGCCGGCCCCCGCACCCGCCCGTAGCCGGCCCCCGCGCCCGTTCGTAGCCGGCATGTCCCCGCCTGTTCGTCGCCGGCCCGTCCCCGCCCCACCCCGGCCCGCACCGGCTCGCTCTCAGCGCCTGGCCCGGCCGCCCAGCTGGACGTCCCGTGCAGCCGGCTCCTGCACTGCGCTGCACCGCACTGCACCGCCCGTCACTGCACTGTGCCTCACTGCACCGCACTGCACCGCACTGCACCCCACTGCACCGCACTGCACCGCCCTGCACCGCAGCTGCATCGCCCCTGATGGCAGACTCTGTGCTGCAGTTTGACGCGGAGGCTCAGCCGATCGAGTTCAACACGTGGCTCGTCGACCTCCGCCGTCACCTCACTGGGCAGCAGCAGGATGGCCACTCCTTGGCTGTACACCTCGACGGTACGCTCCCCTGTCCTGACCCCCCTGCTGCGCTGCCCGCTGACCCCACGTCTGCTGAGCGTGAGTCCGCTACTGCTGCAGCCCTTGCCCGCTCAGTCTGGTTGTCGCGTAACGCTGTTGCCCAGCTAGCTACAGTATCAGTCATGCCCTTCCCCTGTCTGAGCGTACCCGCTTTAGGTCGGTCAGGACCGCCCAGGAATTCCTATATGCTGTTATTAAGCGCTCTTCCATTCCGTCCGCTGCCTCCGCCGGTCGCCTGATCCTGCCTCTGCTGTTTCCTGACCTCGCGTCTTTCCCCACTGTCGCTGACCTAGCTGCCCACTTGCGCACGCTAGACTCGACCTGGCGCTCTGCCTGCACTGAGGCCTAGATCCGCGTATTCTAGCCCCCCCTCAGTGCTACCCTCTACATGCTTGCCACCCGCCTCCCTGGACGTCTTGCTACTGCCCGCGATCGTTTTCTTAGTCTCCACCCCGCCGACCTCACCCTCACTGACTTTGTCGACACCCTGTCAGCCATAGAGAGTCGACAGCGCTCTATCGCTCAGTATAGCGGTATTGTGCCGGTCTCTATCTTTCAGGGCTGTGCGCCCGCTCAGTGCACTTTCTCTGACGGCTCTGCTGCTGTGGCTGAGATAGCTGCTGCAGTGCAGATTCGTCAGGGAAAGGGCTGCCGCCCCAAGGCAGGGCGTGGTGGTGGGGGTGGCGACGGTGTGGGTGGAGGAGGTACTGTCGCAGGGTTGCCCTCAGGGAGTGCGGAGGAGGGTGCTGGGTCTAGCACCACCGAGCAGCAGTCTCAGCAGCAACAGTAGCCAGTTCCACCGCAGGATCAGCAGCAGCCGCAGCTGCAGTCGCAGCAACCACTGCAGCAGCAGCAGCAGCAGCAGCAGCAGCAGCAGCAGCAGCAGCAGCAGCAGCAGCAGCAGCAGCAGCACCACCACCACCACCACCACCACCACCAGCCGCTACGCCAGCAGCAGCAGCAGTAGCAGCGGCGCGTTGGTCGTCTCCCGCCCGGGTGGCCCGGAGCTGGCGGTGGCGGCGGTCGCACTGGTCCTACGCGTAGCGAGCCGTCGGGTGGTGGCTCCGGCGACGGGCGCTGCCAGTACCAGCTTCAGACCGGTCCTCGCCGTGGCCTTGTGTGCGGTAAGATCGGTCACACCCCCACTCGCTGTTTCAGTCACCTGGACGACCTGTTTCGTCTTCGCTTCGGCCCGTTGCCCGACTCTCCGATTGGCTCAGCTTGCTCCGTCAGGGTGTTCATATCATTGATATGGACATGGATGAGATTAGCTTTGCGTTGTATGTGCTGTATGTCGATGACTCTAGTGTGATTGGATCTGCTTACCCAGTGTTGCCTTGTGTAGGTGTCCCTAGTTCAGACCCCCCTGCTGCATCGGGCGTAGGCTCTCCTGCTTTGTTTAGCCTGGGCTCCTCTCTTGCTCCTACTGCTCCTGCCGTCACTGCAGCGCTCTCCTTCACCCTTGCCTCTAGCGCTTCTCGGTGCTTCTTCCGGGACTCCACTACTCTCACGCCACTGCCAGCCCCTACCGCAGTTTCCCTGGCCGACCGCTCCTCCGGCCCTGTCATTGCTCGTAGCTCCACTACCCTTCCGTGTCTAGCGGTTCCTTCAGGCTCCCTTACAGGCCTGCACATCCCCTCATTCTCTAGGAACCTAGTTGGTGTCGGCTGCCTCCAGGACCTTGGCGTCACAACTACGTTCCCTGGTCACGAGCGATACGCAGTCTGTACCGAGGTCGTCACAAGTGCTCCCCTCTTGACGTTCCCCTGGGACCCGGTGTCTGGCCTGGTCACACAGGACACTGCCCCCCCCTCGGTTGTGGCGTCTCCCCAGGTGACTGTGTCTCCTCAGGTAGCTGCGTCCTACTCGTGTCGATCGCTCACTCACCCGACGCTACTATGGCACCACCACCTAGGTCACCGTGCCCTCCCCCGTCTTCGTCATATGTCTCAGCATGGTCTTTTTTTAGGCATCCTTGGGTTGTTCCCTGCGCTCCCCTCCTCACCCGCACCGCAGTGTTCCCCCTGCATCGAGGGCCGGCTCCGCCGTGCCCCTCACTCCTCCTCGTTCCCCCCCACCACTACACCCTTGCAGACCTTGCACATGGACATCTGGGGCCCTGCCCCGTTTCATGGGTCGCGTCGTGAGCGTTACTTCTTCGTCCTTGTTGACGACTACACTCGTTACACCACCGTGTTTCCCCTGGAGTGGAAGGTCGACGTGTCTGACGCTCTTATCCCGTGGCTGGTCTCTGTGTGAGTGAACCGCGGCCTTCCTTTCCTGCGTCTTCACTCCGACCGTGGTGGCGAGTTTGCCTCCGGCGTCCTTCGTCGTTTCTACCGTGCGGAGGGCATCACCCAGACGTTCACCCTGCCGGACTCCCCACAGGAGAATGGGGTTGCTGAGCGATGCATCGGTTTGGTCATGGAGGTGGCTCGTACCTCCATGATCCATGCTGGTGCACCCCATTTTCTGTGGCCGTTCGCCGTTCGCTACGCCACCCACCAGCTTAACCTGTGGCCGCACCCCCAGAAGCCGCAGGTTTCGCCGACCCTTCTCGGGACCGGGTCCCCTGGTGGTGCGTCTGCGTTCCACGTCTAGGGCTGCCTTGCTCACGTTCGTGCCTCTGGCACGGACAAGCTCACTGCCCGCACCGTCCCCTGTGTCTTCCTTGGTTTCCCCCTCGACTCGTCTGACTGGCACTTATACCACCCGCCGTCTCATCGTTTCTTTCACTCTCGCAACGTCACCTTTGACGAGTCTGTCTCCTTCTACCACCACTTTCCCCACCGTGGTCCCTCCGTTACTCCCCCTCCGTTCCTGGTCCCCCCTCCCCCGGTCGCCCCTGCTTCCCCACCTCCCCGCCCTGCCCCGTCTGGTGTGTCTCACGTCACCCCCCTCCCGTCGGTTGGCCCGGTTGAGGAGTCAGCTGACTCTCGTGGCCCTGTGGCGCAGTCCTTGCCATCTGCCCCCTTCACCGTGTCTCCTCCTCCACCTTCACAGCCGCAGCCGCCGTCGCAGCCGCAATCGTCGTCGCAGCCGCAGCCGCCGTTGCAGCCACAGCGGCCGTTGGCCCCACTACAGCAGCATTTAGTGTCCTCTGGAGGTGCAGGTGCTGAGGAGGGTGCTCGTCCTGGGGGTAGTGCCGGTGCTGAGGGAGTCTCTTATTCTGGGGGTGTTCCTTCTGGGGGTGCTGGAGTGGAGTGTTCCGAAGGTAGCTGTGTAGCAGCTGGCGGTCCAGGTGTCGGCGTCGTGCAGCAGCAGCAGCAGCGGTCGCCGTCGGTGTCCGCCCTCCGCCTGCTCGGCCTTCCCTCCCCTGACCGCGCGTCTGCGCCTCTCTTACCGCCTCTTCCTCTTCCTGTCTACAGCCCTGTGTTCCCTCCTCCGAACTCCTCCCCCTCTCGTCTTTCCCCCCGTTCCACCCCTGTGTCTCCTCCCCTGTCTCCCGACCCAACGCCCTGTCGCACGTCTAGGCTCGCCGTCCCTCTCGTTCCCGTCCGGTCTCCCCTGTCTCGCGTTCTCACCCTATATTGCTTCGTTCCCACGTGTCTCATCCTCCCCTCCTGCCATCGCCTCCTCTGTCCTCTCTTGTTGTCACGCCTCCCCCTCTGTCTGACTACCTTCGTACCGCTCGTCCTCTTCTTTCTTGGGTCCTTGCCTCTCTTGTTACCGACCCGTCTGTTCCGGTTTCGCGCCTTGGCGCTCTTGTCGCTGTGGTCGCTAACTTTGCCTCTACCCACCGCCTTGACTACGCCACCGCTCTGGTCTCTGACCCTGCCTGTCCTCCGTCTGTCGGGGGTGCTCCTGCCCTTGGCAGTGACGTCCTGGATGACCGCCAGTACGAGCTTGCTTTCCTGTTTGAGGCTGCTCCCCATCTCTGTTCCATGCTGCTAGTCCCTAAGGGTGACCCAGACGCTTTCGACATCCCGACCCCTCGCACTTACGCTGAGGCGGTCTCGGGACCTTGGGCCTCCTAGAGGATAGCTGCCATGGAGCAGGAGATGGCATCTTGGAGATCCACCGGCACCTACGTCGACGCAGTTCCCCCACCTGGGGTGAATGTAGTCGATGGCCACTTGCTCTTCAAGGTGAAGCGCCCCCCTGGCACGCTACATGGCTAGAGGCTTCTGTCAGTGAGAGGGAGTGGACTTCTTCCAGACCTTCGCACCGACCCGGAAGATGACTACTCTTTGGGTGCTAATGCACGTAGCAGCTCAGCGCGACTACTAGCTACACTCCCTTGACTTCTCTACAGCGTTTCTTCAGGGCAGCCTATACGAGCAGGTCTACCTGTGCTGCCCTCAAGGCTTTACTGGTACCCTCCCTCGTGGGACCCAGTGGCTCCTGCAGCGTCCTGTCTACGGCTTGCGACAGGCGCCCCGTGTGTGGCACGAGACACTGTGTGCCACGCTAGCTGACCTGCAGTTCTTCCCGTCCTCTGCTGACCCCTCGCTCTTCGTTCGTGCTGGCCAGACCCCGTTCTACATCCTTGTTTACGTAGATGACCTGGTCTTTGCTACGACAGACAAGGACGCGCTGGCCTTCGTGAAGGCAGAGCTGCTGAAGAGACACACCTGCACTGACCTAGGAGAACTGCACCACTACCTTGGCCTGCAGATCTCCAGGGACAGAGCAGCGCACACCATCACTCTCACACAGTCACACTTGGTGCGCCAGGTCCTTCAGCGGTTCGGCCTTCAGTTCTCCTCCGCACAGCCCACACCTCTAACTGAGGAGTCAGTAGAGCCCAGTGGCCCCTACACTGAGTTGGTGGGTTGCCTCATGTACCTGATGACTTGCACTCACCCAAATCTGGCATACCCTCTCAGCATCCTGGCTCGCTTTGTGGCCAAAGGCAGACACCGACCTCAGCACTGGTCGGCCGCTAATAGGGCTTTGCAATAACTTGCGAGTACATCAGGCATGGGGCTGGTGCTTGGAGGACGTAGGCCAGTGGTCCTCACAAGGCACACAGACGCTTCTTGGGCAGACGACGCTGAGACTCTTAGGTCCTCCTAGGGCTACTGTTTTAGCCTTGGTTCAGGTGCTGTTTCGTGGAGAGCTACTCGCTCCTCGTCTGTTGCCCAGTCCAGCTGTGAGGCTGAGATCTACGCCGGTGCCATGGCGGCACAGGAGCTCCTCTGGCTGACCTTCTTGCTCGCCGACTTAGGTGAGTGGCCTAGCTCTGCCCCGGTCCTTTATGCTGACAACAAGGCCATGATCCTCCTGTGTCAGGAGCCTCGACTTGAGGGCAGAGCGAAGCACATCCAGCTACGGTACTTCCTCCTGTGCGATCTATAGCAGCGCCGCCTGGCCCGCGTAGTACACTTGGCCTCCGGTGCCAACACGGCTGATATCTTTACAAAGCACTTGCGCCTAAAGATCATTAGCGGCACTATGTACAGCTTGGTCTTGTTCCCGTAGCCTCTCAATTGCTAGGGCCTTGATTGTGTACAGACATTTATGCATATATATTGCTCTGACTGGCCTTGTGGCCTCTCCCAGTGGTTGGACTAGTAGTGCTGCCCTGGTCTCGCTCCTGTCTTGGTCTGTACTCCTTTGACTGGTCTTTAGACCCCTGTCGGCTGGACTTGTAGAGCCAGCGGCCATCGACTACGTTCACCCCAGGTGGAGGAACTGCGTCGACGTAGGTGCCGGTGGATCTCCAAGATGCCATCTCCTTCTCCATGGCAGCTATCCTCTGGGAGGCCCAAGGTCCCGAGACCGCCTCAGCGTAAGTGCGAGGGGTCGGGATGTCGAAAGCGTCTAGGTCACCCTCAGGGACTAGCAGCATGGAATAGAGATGGGGAGCAGCCTCAGACAGGAAAGCAAGCTCGTACTGGCGGTCCTCCAGGACGTCACTGCCAAGGGCAGGAGCACCCCCGACAGACGGAGGACAGGCAGGGTCAGAGACCAGAGCGGTGGCGTAGTCAAGGCAGCGGGTAGAGGCAAAGTCAGCGACCGTAGCGACAAGAGCATCAAGGCGCAAAACCGGAACAGACGGGTCGGTAACGAGAGAGGCAAGGACCCGAGGAACAAGAGGACGAGCGGCAAGAAGAATGTCAGGCAGCGGGGGAGGCGCAACGACAAGGGAGGACGGAGGAGGCGACGGCAGGAGGGGAGGACGAGTCACGTGGGAATGAAGCAACATAGGGTGGGAGCGCGAGACAAGGGAGACAGGGCGAGAACAGGAGGGACGGCGAGACCAGACGTGCGACGGAGGAGTCGGGTCAGGAGACAAAGGAGGAGACACAAGAGGGGAACGAGGAGGGAGACGAGCCGGGGATGAGTCGGGAGGAGGGAACACAGGGCCGTAGACCGGAAGAGGAGGGGACGGAAGGCCGAGCAGGCGAAGGGCTGACACCGTGCAGCTGCTGTGGCACAACACTGTCTCCAGGACCGCCAGCAGCTCCACGGCTACCGCCGGAACACTCCAGTCCTGCACCCCCAGAGGGAACACCCCGAGAGCCAGAAACCCCGCCAGCACCGGTACCGCTCCCAACTCCAGCACCGCCAGAGGCGACGAACGGCTGCTGCAGCAGTAACGGCTCGGGCGGTGGTGACGACGGCGGCGGCAGCGGCGACGACAGCTGCTGCGGCGGCGGAGGAGGAGACACCGGGGGGGAGGCAGGCGGCAAGGACTGGGCCGCAGGACCACCAGAGTCAGCACACTCCTCTACCGGGACAACCGACGGGAGGGGAGTGACGTGAGACACACCGGATGGGGCAGGACTGGGGCTACCAGGGACGGGGGAACCAGGAACAGGGGGGGGGTAACCGGGGGACCACGTCGTGGAATGCGGTGGTAGAAGGAAACGGACTCGTCAAAGGAAACGTCGCGGGAGTGAAAGAAACGGTGGGACGGTGGGTGGTAGAAGTTTCAGTCGGACGAGTCAAGGGGGAAACCAAGGAAGACACAGGGGACAGTGCGGGCAGTAAGCTTGTAAGTGCTTCAGGCACGAACGTGAGCAAGGCATCCCCAGACGTGGAATGCAGACGCGTCACCAGGAGACCCGGTCCAAAGAAGGGTCGGCGAAACCTGCGGCTGCTGAGAGTGCGGCCAGAGGTTAAGCTGGTGAGCAACGTAGCGAACGGCGAACGGCCACAGAAAATACGAGCCACCTCCATGACCAAACCGATGTGTCGCTCAGCGACCCCATTCTGCTGCGGCGAGTCCGGCAGGGTGAACGTCTGGGTGATGCCCTCCGCACGACAGAAGCGACCAAGGACACCGTAGGCGAACTCGCCACCATGGTCAGAGTGAAGACGCAGTACAGGGAGACCGCGGTGGGCACGCGCAAAGACAAGCCAGGGGATAAGAACGTCAGGCACGTCGGCCTTCCGCTCCAAGGGAAAAACCGTGGTGTAGCACGTGTAGTCGTCGACAAGCACGAGGAAGTAGCGCTCGCGACTCGGTCCATGGATGGGGGCGGGGCCCCAGACGTCCATGTGCAAGGTCTGTAGCGGTGTGGTGGTGGGGGGGAAAGGCGAGGAATGAGGGGCACGGCGGAGCCAACCCTCGACGCAGGGCGTGCACGGCGGCTCTATGGAGGGGGGCAATGCGGGGAACGGCCCTGGGAGACCTAGGACAAGACCATGCTGTGACATGTGACGGAGACGCGAAAGCGCAGGGTGACCTAGACCGTGGTGCCACAGGAGGGTCGGGTGAGTAAGCGACCAATACGAGCAGGCCGCTGCAATCTGAGACGACACAGCTATCTGGGAAGGCGTCCGAACCGGGGGGGGCGCGGTGTCCAGTGTGAACAGGCCAGACACCGGGTCCCGGGGGAACGTTGCGAGGAGAGCACAAGTGGCGGCCTCGGTACAGACAGCAAGCCGCTCGTGACCAGGGTATGTAGTGGTGACGCCAAGGTCCTGGAGGCAGCCAACACCAACTAGGTTCCTGGAAAACGAGGGGACGTGCAAGCCTGTGAGCGAGCCCGAAGGAGCCGCCGGGCAGGGAAGGGTGGTAGAACTACGAGCGACTACCGGACCGGAGGAGGGGTCAGCAAGGGAAACTGCAGCAGGTGCAGCAAGCGGAGACAGCGTAGTGGAGTCACGGAAGAAACACCAGGAAGCGCCAGAGTCCAGGGTGAAGGTGAGCGCAGAAGTGGCGGCCGGGGTCGAAGCAGCGACAGAGGAACCTAGGCTAAACAATGCAGGAGGTCCTACGCCTGACGCAGCAGGGGGGGCACGACTAGGCACACCTACACTAGGCAACACGGGGTAGTAAGAACCAGTCACACTAGAGTCATCAGCATACAGCACATACAGGGCAGAGCTAAGCTCATCCATGTCCATAGCAAAAATCGGAATACTACGACGAAGCAAGCAGAACCAGTCGGGGAGGTCGGGTGACGGGTCGAAGCGAAGACGAAACAGGTCGTCAAGGCGACGGAAGCAGCGAGCAGGGGAGTGACCGGTCTTACCACAAACGGAGCCGCGGCGACGACTGGTCTGGAGCTGGTACTGGCAGCGCCCGTCACCCGAACTGCCACCCGGGAGCACACCACGCGCACGTCCACCACCACGTCCACCGCCGCCACCAGCGCCAGGCCACCCAGGCGGGAGACCACTCGCCCGCCTCTGCTACTGCGGCTGCTGCGACTGCTGCGGCTGGAGCTGGGGCTGCGGCTGCGACTGGTGCTGGTCTGGCTGCGACGGCTGCGGCTGCTGGGACGGCTGCTCGGCGGCACAAGGGATAGTCCCCTCGTCTGCGCCACCACCAGGCGCTCCGACTCCACTACCACCTCCACCTGCACCCCCACCCCCTCCGCCGCGCCCAGCCTTGGGGCGGCAACCCTTCCCCGGACGGAGCTGCGCTGCAGCAGCAGTCTCAGCCACAGCAGCAGAACCGTCGGAGAAGGTGCACTGGGCAAGGGCACAACCCTGAAAGATGGGGACCGGCACAGTACCGCGTCAAACTCAAACGGCTGACCCTCAGCGTCGAAGCGAAGTACCTCCGCCATCAGGAACGATGCAGCGCGGTGCAGTGCGGTGCAGGGCAGTGCAGGGCGGTGCAGTGCAGTGCGGTACAGTGCGGTGTAGTGCGGTGCCGGGCGGTGGAGTACGGTGCCAAGTGGTGGAGAGCGGCTCCTTGCGGTGCAGGTCGGAGAAGGACGAACCGTGCATGAGGCAGAGACGGGCCGGCGGCGTAGCGAACCCGGGGCCGGCTAGAAGAGGGGGGTGGCGGGGCCGACGAGGGACGGGCGCGAGGGGCCGGCGAGGAGCGGGCGCGACAGGGGCACGAGGGGCCGGCTAGGAGCGGGCGCGAACGGCCAGGGCGCCGGCTAGGAGGGGCGCGACGGCCAGGGGGCCAGCTAGGGGCGGGTGCAAGCGGCCAGGGGGCCAGCTAGGGGCGGCCGCGACGGCCAGGGGGCCGCCTAGGGGCGGACGCGACGGCCAGGGGGCTAGCTAGGGGCGGGCGCGACGGCCACGGGGCCGGCTAAGGGCGGGCGCGACGGCCAGGGGGGGGGGGGGGGGCTAGGGGCGGACGCGACGGCCAGGGGGCCAGCAAGGGGCGGGCGCGACGGCCAGGGGGCCGGCTAGAGGCGGACGCGACGGCCAGGGGGCCAGCTAGGGGCAGGCGCGACGGCCAGGGGGCCAGCTAGGGGCGGGCGCGACGGCCAGGGGGGCGGCTAGGAGCGGGCGCGACGGCCACGGGGTCAGTTAGGGGCGGGCGCGAACGGCCAGGGGGCCAGCTAGGGGCGGGCGCGACGGCCACGGGGCCAGCAAGGGGCGGGCGCGACGGCCACGGGGCCGGCTAAGGACGGGCGCGATGGCCAGGGGGCCGGCTAGGGGCGGACGCGACGGCCAGGGGGCCTGCAAGGGGCGGGCGCGACGGCCAGGGGGCCAGCTAGGGGCGGTTGCGACGGCCAGGGGGCCGGCTAAGGGCGAACGCGACGGCCAGAGGGGGGGGCCAGCTAGGGGCGGGCGCGAACGGCCAGGGGGCCGGCTAGGAGCGGGCGCGAAGCGGCCAGGGCGGACCAGCTAGGGGCGGGGCACGAGGGGGGGGGGGGGGGGGGGGAGGGGGGGCTAGGGCCTAGGGCAGAAGCACGGGCGGGCGATAGGAACCTAATCTACTCATGTTACCATATTAGAAAGAGAGAATGAATAGAATAGGAAGATACAGGGCAATATAGACTAGTGTGTTGTACCTAAGGCACAAACCGGTATAGTCTACAGTAACAACCTAAGTTATGTTTGACACTTTGTTCTGTAAGCCAATGGTTGTGTGTGCGCTGCAATTTTGCAGCATTGGTAGTTTCGCATCGGGGTAGGCGTACCTCTGCAAAACGGAGTCTTTTCTCTAACCCAGGAAAAAAAAGGGTCAATTTTCAAGTGCGCCCCAGGTTCTATTTGTGAACCCCAAACTCTCCAAACATACGGAGTAGAAGCTTAGGTTTTGCTTGTTTGTGTTTCGTCGTCAACACTGAAGCCGGTGAATCCAGCAAACGCGTACAAAGTATTCTCTGACACCCGCCACTTTCGTGTGGGCAGGTCGATCGTTTTGTGCGATTATCCACTGTACCCCAATCCAACCTGCTCCTCTCGCATCACGAATCCCGAAGACCACTCTCCGTCATTCTCGAGGAACTAGTAGTACGGACCAACAGACACGCTCACGGGAAGTAGCACAGACCTGTAATCGGATCAGCAGCAAGGATTCTCGAGACTACCAGCTACTCTCAAGAATCACGCGTCACTACGCCGATTGCCCAAGTTGGGTTATTTCCGAGCAGATTCGCACATGCGATCCAATATTCAGCACTAAACGGAGCATCCTTTGGCTGTTCGTTTCTTATTTTAACCGCCCCAATGTACTGAAGTCTACAGATAGTCCACACTGTAGTCGAACCCGCTCTTTCCGCTACCAGCATCGGAATAATGGACGTGACGCTGCTGCGCGACTAGTCGGCACACAGTAAACCCCGTAAGCCCCCCTTGCCTCTGCTTTTCGACACCCACGAGCGACCTTTACCCGCTTTCGCGACGTCGCTACGCCATAGCCCAGGCACGGACTGACTCCGCTGGAATCGGCGTCGGACGAAGCCTGCTTGTCCGCTTGCTTCCTTTGCCTGTTTGACTCAATCCAATGGGCATTGCACGATCAGCGCTCGTCACATTCCAGGATCCGTGGGGGGGTCCGTATCCCGAGATTCTTTCTAGTCAGTCTGTAGACAGACTTTAGCACGGTCATGGTTTTCTTGCCCAGGTTCTCGCATCCCCGTCCCATATCCCTCTCCTTCCCGTTTCCCCCCCAGCGACGGCCATGGGCGGTCCGCCCGGCTCTAGGGCCCCCCGCCAGGGCCGCGCAGTGGGGGGAGGGGGCGGGCTGGGCGTGGGGGTGCGCGGAGCTGGCGCGGGCGAGAGTTTACGTAGCAGCGACGGCGGAGGGGGCGCGGGGGGTTCCGCGGGAAGCGGCGGCGGAGGGCATGGCAACGGGGGCGGAAGGCCGCGGAAAACCTCACGCCTGCTGCTGCACATCCGCGTGCACTACCGCCGACTGCTGCTGAGAGTGGGAGTTGCTCTGGCTGCGCTCCTGCTGCTGGCGTTTCTGCTGCGCGCAGCATTGAGCCTGGGGGTAGGGGTGGGGGGTGGGGGAGCTGGGCCCACGGGGAGAAGCGGGCGAGCGGGGTCGAATAGGAAGCTAGGCGTGCCTGGGGATGGCGGAAGCGGAGAGGGAAGGGGGGAAAACAGGCGTGGCGGAGGGGAAAGAGATGCCGCGCGTGGGAGAATGAGGGAAGGGGAAGCGGAGGGGAAGAGAGACGCAGGCCTGGTCCGCGTGGCCCTAGATAAGGGCAGCGTGGGGGCGCGGAGAGGGAGAGGCACGGACGTGTATGAGGCGAGCCGAGAGGAGGAGATAGTGAACGTGTGGGATCCGCAGTATGGGCTGGAGATTGACGTGTGGGACCCACGCACGCACAACCCTCTCAAGAAGCAGCTGTACGTCTAGGCCATCTCTCCTGACTGCTTCCTTCCTGCTTTATATCCGGAGCCGTGTGTGGCGTGATGCGCCTCAGAACTCGCTGCTGCTGCTGCTGCTGCTGCTCTCCTGAACCCAGTCTGTAGGCACGTGTAGCGGGGTGAATCATCCTACCTTCTCCTCTCTGCCTTCCACTGTAGTCCTGTATCTTAACTTACGTCTGGGAAGCCCCCCTCCACCCCCTCTCCCCCCCCCCCCCCACCTCCCCCAGCCAGCAAAAACCCCTCCTCCTCTTATTCTCCCTCCCCTCTCCTCTTCCCCCCATCCCCCCCCCCCTCTCCCCCCCGGCCCCCCCTGACTCCGCCTCAGATCGGAGTTAGGGTCAGAGGTGCAGGTGGCAGGGGGCAAGGAGAAGACGCACTACCTGGTGGCCATGGTGGTGCACCACCTCAACCGGTCCTCCAACGTCTCGCTCTATGAGTGCAGACAGGTGGGTGAGTGTGAGGGATGTGAGGGATGTGAGGGGTGTGAGGGATGTGAGGGGTGTGAGGGGTGTGAGTGTGGTGGACCTCATGCACTAGAGGCAAGGGGGGAACAAGTGCCATCAACCCCCTGCGTCTTCCTCCTCATTTGCCGTCTCTCCCTTGTGCTATTCTCACTAACTCTTCCTTGGTCATCTTCCCCCCTCCCTCCCTCCCCTTGCGCTTTCTCCCACTCTCACTCACTCTCTCCCTCCCTCCCGTCCTTGCCCGCGTCGCCTTCCTCCTTCGCCCTTCCCTCCTCCCTCCATCCATGGTACCCACATCCCATGGTGCATGGCAGTGGGTGGAGTACTATAAGTATGCCGGCGTCTCGCACATTGTGTGGTATGACACGGCTATTGATGTCCGCGACTCCATTGTAAGTGTTTAGCCCCAAATCTCAGCTAAGTGTTCATGTCTGCAAACATCGTTTTCTTGGAGGCGGGAGCAAGCATGGTGGGGAGGTTCCCTTTTAAAAGTAGTATTATTCGTGTGAGCGAAGCCTGGTAAATCAAAAGCAAACAAACAAAATGATGGTGTGCACCCATTATTATTGTGCATCCAGGGCCAGATGCTTCTTCTTTCCCTTCTCTCAACAACCACGCCTTTCCTCCTCTTCTTCCGCCTATCATCCCCTCCTCCCCTTCTCTCTTCTTTGAGTTTCCAAAATCCCCATCCCTCAGCGTCGTCTCTCCCATGCACCCCCCTCTCTCAAGCTAGCCTTTCAACTTCTTCCAGTTCTCTTCCTTAACCTTTCGCCCTCCTAACCCACCCACTCTTCCCTTTCTCTCCTTACAGCTCTCATCACATTCCCGTTTCCCCCATTCACTTTCCCCCATCCCTCGTTCCCTCTCTCCCTCCACTCTTATCCTCTTCACCCCCACCACCAACGCCACCATTGCAGGAGTCTGCATGGAGGCCGTACGTCAAGGATGGCTTCCTCACGCTGCACTCGTTCCGCCACCTCTTCCCCTCCTTCGACCCCCAAGGGATTGCCTCCAAGGAAGACCAGGTCAGATGCACCATGTCGCACACGCAAGGCGCATCAAGTGCAATAGTATTTGGGCGGCTTTCTTGCTTTTATCGCCTTACTACTCCTGCTCTCTGTCTTTAGGTCATCTCTGGTCCAGGTGGCTTACATTGTGCGCCTTTTGTTTTGTGGAGTCTAATGGGAGCGGTGTCTTGATTTTCTTTAACCCTGTACTTATTCAGCTGTACCTACTGATTGTGTCTTGGAATCTCATGGCTTGTCTCCCTGCTGACTCTTCTTCCCATCCTCACTCTCTTTCCACTGACCTTCATACCGTGACCTTACTTTACACTCGTCCTCCTGCATCTTCTCTCTCTCTATTCTTCCTTCCTACTCCCAGACCTCCACCCCTCCTCCCCCATCTCCAGGCCACCCTTCACTTCCTGCCCACCCACGCCCTCAAGCGTCTCAAAACTAGACTAATTTCATTCGCTCTCCGTCTCCCCCCCCTCTCTCTCACCCTCCCCAGGCCACCCTGCACTTCCTGTCCACCCACGGCCCTCAAACGTCCTGGTTCATGCACATGCCGCTCTCCTCGTTCCTGTTTGCCCCCGGCGACGCCAAGCCGGGGTTCCTGGACCGTGTGGTCAGGGACTACGAGGCACATAGGCCGGACACCTCACAGCTGCTGCTGCAGATGCTGCAGTTCGTAGGGCCCAGCCAGGTGGGGGCGGGGGGAAGAAGGGGGGGGAGGTTGGGATGTGTGATGTGCAACAGCCAGGATTCCTTGCAGCAGTTGCTGCAGGTTCATTAGCCGGTTTGGCGTTTGGATGAAAGAGGGATGGGGAAGGAAAGAAGCATAGCCAGGAGGGGGCTGAAGGTGGGCAGAGAGAGGGAGAATGAGGAGCAAAAAAAGGTGCCACGTTCCTCTTATGCTCTTTTGAGCTCATATGGCTCCTGCTTGCGGATCACACGGACTGGTCATTCAACTCGGGTAATTTTCCTGTTTCCCCTTCCCTCCCCTCTCCACCACTCCCATCCCCTTCCCATCCCCTTCCCATCCCCTCCGGGGCCTCATCTCCCTTGGTTCCAGCGGCCCCTTCCTGCTCTCCTCTTGGAGCGGTTTGTGCACCGCACAGAGCAGACGAGGGGGGCGTCTTTGCAGCCGTTTGCGCAGATGACCGCGCTGGTGAAGCCGGATGGCGTGCTGCGGCTGTTCTGGCACCACCCGCACCACATGGAGATGAGCAAGGGGCACACGGTCGCGCTGCCAGCTGCGCTGCTGCGCGTGCACTCGTTTGCCAAGGCTCTTGCAGGGGAAGGAGTTGGAGGTGAGAGGTAGAAGCTTGACTTGCATGGGCGGGGGATTGCGGTAAGGGAGTGGTGTATGGTTCTGAAGAGTTGTTTCTGCATTCGCCCATTTACCATGTGCTGATGGCCTTGTCCAGTGATTGTGCGATGTTGGTGATGCTCCTCAGGTGAAGACGTTGTGGCTGACACATCGATGCTTCCGATTGCGATTGAGTTAAACCAAATGCTTAACAAGGAGTCAGGTGTACGGCAAAGAGCTGGAGGTGGCGGGGCTTCCACACGTTTTGGATGATGATTGATTGCATACTGGTACCGGTAAAAGGCTCGTGTTGAATTCTTATTCAGTGCCTACATCTGTCCTTCCAATTAAGTTTCACGGATCACGGTTAGAAATGGAAGTACAGACATATCAATGGTGGCAGATTCTTAGTATGAATTACTAGTTCAACGTTACTTGTTACGTTCCTCACTTTCGCCAGTGCGCTCCTGCTGCTTCCCACCATGGTCTGAGCCGCCATCCCTCCTGCAGTACTCCTGGCCCTCCAGTTTAGTCAGTTCAGCGGGAGACTCCAGTGAGGCAAGCAAGCAGCAGGTGGACTGGAGGGGGCATGGCGCACTGTACAAACCACCAAGCCCTTACTGGTTGTCGGAGGATGCAGCGTGTCGTATGGCGTCGTCCTCGTCAGTCCCTTTCTTGGCGCCGTCTTCCCTCAACGGCGCTCCCGCCTCGCGCCTTTCCGAGACATCTCAGGTGCAGCGTGCTTGCAAGGAATTAGTACGCCTGTGGTGTCTGCTCGGGTGCTACGCTACTATGCGCGTTGCGATCACCAACGAGCACGTCTTCCGTGCTAATCAGAGTAGACGTAGCAGCAGTGATACCTTTTAGGAGAATTGATGAAACATTTTTCCAGCTGGCTTACTCAGTTTTACGGCTCCACTCTTCCTCACTCTTCCCCACTCTTCCTCCTCCCCAGGCCGAGCCATCGCGAGCCATGGCGTGCGAAACGGACAGACCAACTCTAGCGACGTCGCGCATGAGTCCCGCGATGGACGCGCCTGCCGTCGAGGAGAGAATGTACCGACGGAAGCGCCAGCGGGCGTCCCTAGGCGGCAGCGCTATTTCCGATCAGGACTCCGAAGACGCGTCGAATGCGGCGGAGAGGTAACTACTCGCAGTAGCCTTATTCTTCGTTTTTTTGTTTAGACGAGATTATAATTTCCAAGTGTGTGGCTGCTTAAGTGACATTCCCGCATCTGGCTTACGTGTATTCTTGAAGCTTCAAACATCGGTTTTCCGCGTTTCAGTATTCTGTCTCGGCATAAGCCTCGCGTGATTAGAGTTTGCGCGTTATTATCATTTTTTCTCTAAATCTCAGGCCTCGTCTTTTTCGAGTTCCCCTCCCGGACTCCTGGTAACGCTCCTGGTCGCGCTGTTGCCAGTGCTGACCTAAATTTAAAATTCGAAGCTGGTGGGGTGGCTGCTCCCCATCCGCTCAACTTCGCTCCCGTGCTCTCACCGCTTTCATCGCTCGCATCCGTTCTCAACGCACCAAGTGTTTCCCAAGGTCCTTCCATGCTGATTCGCGTGCCTGGCAGTAAGGGACCATGGACATGGCCGCATCAGTCGAGAAAGACGAGAGCTGTCTCCGGGGAAGACGTTGGTAGAATACTCTTTGGCAAGCCGTCGTCTACGCGGGACACGCCAAACCAGGTGCTGTGTTTCGACCATGCTTTTCTTACGGGGGTGCTACTTCGTTGGCAGAGCTAGAATATGTGTACCCGCCTCGTGTCAACTCCCCGGCTCTGATTGGTGTTGAGGAGTGTTCGTAATCTCGATTTGATTGACGTTGCGGTTGGCTTGGCTGATGCAGACTGAGCTGCGGTCCAAGTGGTTAGAGGACAAAAAGCCTGTGACTCGCAGTGGCCGGGCGGCGAAGGAGAAGGCAGCTGCTGCAGCGCGAATGATGGAGGAGCAGCAGCAGGAGGCGGAGAAAGAAGTGCAGCAGCAGCAGCGTCCTCAGCCGCAACAGCAGAAGGATCCGAGAGGACAGCAGTTGACGAATAAACAACAGCTGAACCAGCCTCAGCAAAAGCAGAAACTGCAGTTGAGAAATGGAAGCCCTATGGAGCTAGAGCAGAGGCCCCAGGGCGAGCAAGAGAAGCGTTCAGCTGCGGGGAAAGCCGGAGCCAAGGCGGGACCACCAGTGCAGCAGGGGAGGAAGGGAAGGGAGACAGCGAACAGAAGAAGGGTGTTGCTGAAGAAAAGAGAGGACGAGTTGGAGTCCCAGAGTGAGTCAGTTGTGGAGGTTGACAGGGTAAATGGGCTGAATGGGGGGGGAAAGGAAGCAGCAGAAGACAGGGAGGTGGCAGGCGCGAGCATGGAGAGAGGGCACAGTGGAAACGGTAGGGAGAAGAGAGAAGCGGCAGCTGGTGAAGAGAGAAGAGTCGATGGAACGAGTGGTTCCGAGAGTGTGAGTGAGGCAAGTGAGGATGACGATTGTGAGTGGGGTTCACACTCGCGTAGGAAAAAGGGGGGGATGAGTGTTTCTCGAGGGAAAAGGCTGCTGAAAAGAGAGCATGGGAAGCAGGAGCACAAGTCATTTGTGTCAGAGAAACAGACTTATTTTGCGGAAGTGGATGCTTTTGAATTGGAGGAAGAGGAGGCGGTGTCAGAAGGCAACTGACCCAAAGCCAACTGATGACAAGGAATTGTACGCATGTAATTTTACTAAAAGCGTGCTGTGTTCTAAGCTACCGTATCTGCTGTATATAGGCTATTATATTATTGATTGACATACATTTTTACTAGGTTAACATGATTAAAAATTGAAGTGTACAACATCAAGTGCAGCATCTGCTTGACTACTGCTTCAAACTCTGCTTGAAGCCTGCACTGCACCAAAGCCACCTTACCATAGAAAAAGGCTAACGAAAAAAGCTGCAGCTTGCCAGCCACTGCATGTGGTTCGTGTACAATAAAATCCCACTGACAGATTCCCCATGGACAATTTACCAGCAAAAATACCCTTTAGGACCCCAAACCATGGTTCTACATACCACTACAGCACATGATCTTCATGCAGTTAGCCAAACCTTGTACACCCAAGGGTTAGGCCAGTGAACGTGTTGCTGCGATTTGACCCGAATGACTGCCCCATTTGCAAGGAATAATTCACCAACACCCCTGCTCCTGTGCCCTCCTGACAAGGCAACCCTCCCAAGACATTCTAGCACCACCTCCAGAGGAATAGGTGACGCAAGGACAGGAGGAGCAAGGAGAAGGGGGTGCGAGCACTGGGTGAAGGAACAGAAGAGGGTAGGTCTTTCTGGGGAGTCAGAGAGCATTGGGAATTGTAGGAGATGCACAGCGTAGGAGCAGGGGGGAAGGGATAGTGTGCGCAAGGGAGCGGCACGACGTTCAATCAGGGAAAAGGAGAGGCTTGGGGGAAGCAATCATGCAGGGACATCACCCCCTCCCTCCTCCCCTTCCCTCCCCTCCCCTCCCCTCCCCTCCCCTTCCCCAAGCAGAAAGGAAAAGGGGAGAACACAGTGTGTGCCTGAGCGGGTGTGCTTCTGAGTTGACTCAAGAGCGGCTCAGGACCGTCACCGCTTGGAGCGCTTGGAGTTACGCTCCCCCTGAACATGAGGTAGAGAGAAGAGTCAAGAGAGAGGGCGCAGGGCAGGGGGAGGCGACGGGGGGGAGTGGTGGGAGGGGGGAAGTGGGGTGGAGTCGGAAAGAAGGGTTGGGAGAGTAAACAGAAGGGCAAATGAGAAGAGGTGAAGATGACAGGAGGATAAGAGAAAAATAGGGAGGGAAGCAAGAGGTGACAGTGCAGAAAGTGGGTGAGCTTACAGTGAGTGTGCTAACAGCGAGGGCGCTAACAGTGGTGCTTACAGCGAGGGTGCTTACAGTGGTTCTTATCGTGAGGGTGCTTACAGTGAGCGTGCTAGACTCAGTAGCAGGCACGGGCTGTGGCTTGCCCCCAAGGATCTGCCCCTCGGCGAGGCACTTGTCACACACGAACTGAGTCATCTTCTTCACCTGCTCTGGCGTCAGGTGGATGCACGTGGGGTGGAACCTGCAGGGCAGCAGAGAGTGTGAGTGAGTGTGTGTGAGTGCGTGGTGTGTGTGGCGTGGGTGTACATGGAGAATGGGAAGGGGAGGGAGCAGGGAACGGTGTGTGAGGGGAGCGGCACGTAAGGAGCAAGAGGAAAGGTCAGGGGCAAAGAGGGGAATGAGGGAAACAGGGGGATGGAAGGGTGCGAAGACAGGGAAACAGAATGCAGAAGGGTGGATATGGTATGGGGGAAGGGAGGTGATAGGAAAGGGGAAAATGGTGAGGGAAGGTGGGAGGGGAAGGGTATGGGGGGGAGGAAGGACATAAACGAACAGGGGTGATAGAAAACGAAAGGGGGAAAGGCGGAAAGGAGAGATGGCATCATGGCAGGGAAGGGAGGACGGAGAATGGAGGGAGGGGAGGACGGAGGGGATGACAGCGGACGCGGCTTGGTCGTCCATGCGCGATAGTTTCATGCGCCGAGAACCGAAAGGATGTGGTTTCGCAGCGTGCTTGCGGCTTGTTCAGTGCACAGCAAGGCATGAGGGTGCTTGAGGTACTGACCAGTCCTTGCAGCTGTCGCACTGCACCATGAGGTCGTCCGGGTTGTACGGCATCTCACACACGCAGTACCTGCACTCACACACGCATTCACGCACGCACGCGAGCGCACAGACAGGGGAGCACGCAGACAGGAGAGCAAGCATGCGAGCAAGGTGGAGGGTTGAAGGAAGACGAGCGAGACAGATCAACGAGGGAAGCTGGGGCCCCGGGTGCAGAGCGGCAGAGTAACCTGGCTTCCTAGACTCAAGAGAGGGCTTCAACAGCTGACCTCCTCGAGGCTCGTACCGCCTAGCTCGGAACGCAAGGTGCTGCTCTCCTGCCGCACCTCCATTAATCACTACCAGCAGGCAGAAGCACTGACCAACACGAATGTACACAAAAGAGCACACACGCCTTCCGGCGCATTTCCTCCATGTGCAATGGGTTGCAGCACTGGCCATTGGATGCCTCCCCGTCGCCTCACGCGCCCATCGCCGGCCCGTCCAGCTCCTCATCGCCTCCACTGTAACCACAACCGCTCCACTCCATGGAACCCCACCCACACGATTCCCAAACCACAACCTTCCCACCCCCTTCCCCTTCCTCCCCCACCCCCCCCTTTCCCTTCCCCCTTTCCCTTCCCCCCTTTCCCCCCTCCCCTTTCCCTTCCCCCCTTCCCTTTCCCCCTCCCCTTCCCCTTCCCCCCCTCCCCTTCACCTTCCCCCCTTCCCCCTTTTCTCTCTCCCCAACCCTAACCTTCACTCCTCCAAACCCCCATTCCCCTCGTCCCTCCCTCCGCCCCGCACCCATCCCCCCCCCAGCCTGCACTCACACGGCGACATGGTCGGGTTTGAACGTGCCGGTGGCGGCCTTGTACTCGAAGCGGTAGAAGTAGTCCTCCGCCTCCACAGCCCCGAGCTTGACGTAGCTTTTGAACGAGTGCACGCGGCACACGCCCTCCACGGCGTCCATGCTGCACACGTCGAAGTGGTCCGACAGGAACAGCTCCTTCGACCCGTGGAAGTTGCGCCGCCCGCCCAGGCTCTCCTCGGGCCGGTAGAACCACCGCAGGCGCACCTTGGTGTCCGCGCGCTCCACGTCGATCGCCTCCACGCGCGCCACGTACGGCGGGGTGTCCTCCGCGGGCGGGCGGAGCATCACCGTGTCGCCCACTGGAGTGGGTCGCGCGGAGGGCGGAGTGGGGAGGGGGGGTGGGTGGGGAGTGTGCGGGAAAGGAGAAAGGGGGAGAGGGGACGGTCGCGGTACGGGACTGCGCGGGCCGACCGGGGCCGTGAGATAAACGCGCTCGCACAGGCACAACAAGCATACACAACGCCACAGGTGGCACGAAGAGCCATGCACTGCGCGCACCTTTGACGATTTGGTTGAGCCGCTCGCACTTGTACTCTGACACGGACTTCTTCACCGCCCTCTTGCCCATGGCGCCACCACACGGAGATCGATGCGCCGCTGCGCGCCAAGTAACGACGCTCGCACTCCACTAGGGAGAGGCAGCCCCGACGAGCCCAGCCCCCACGACAACTGCTTGTCTCACAACTGAGGTGCGACGCTATACGCGCCGCTGGAACCGCGAGGCCCTAGTGGCACTGAGGAGCGAGCGCAATGCGTTGTGCCGCGCGAGCTACTCTCGCCAAACAATAATCTCACGGAACGAGTTTCTCTTGCGCCTCAAAAGCACCACTCAAGGAACGCGACCCTAATCGCCGTTCCTGTAAGCAGTGGCGAACGGCGCCGGCTGTCTGGTCCCAAATCGGCCGACTGATTGCCTGGAGTGCGGCGCTTGGGGCGCGAGCTTGTTCGACAGAAAGATTTGAGGAAACGCTCCTACACGTGGCAAGAAAACGCCAGGCGGTCCCGCCGGAACAGCCGAGCGAATCGTAGCGCCATGAGCTGACGACACAGAAATGCTAGCTAGATGGTGGTCTTTGAGGTGACTCAAAAGGAACACGAACGGGGAAGGGAGGGATTGGTCAGGGTCTTGAAAGAGGTAAAAAGATAGCCTGAACTAGAACGCGAGGCTCGTAGAGAGAGGTGGAATGCTAGAGTGGAATGGTGTTGCCGATTTAGAGGGGTGCCGCATTTGGGAAAATTGTGTTTGACAGGTCAATTTGGGATTACGCATGTCTCTGCCGAACGAATCAACCTCGAGACAGTCCAAGAACGAAGGATTTAGAATATTCAAACCGGAGGGTAAAGGGCGAGGAGGGAGCCCGGAGATTTTAGTGGAAGATTGTGTAGTACGCAAAATTGGACGCTACTATGGCGGGTCAAGGATGGAGCATTGGAAGCAACAGAGGTGAGAGGTAAGGGGCACATGGTTGCACACTAGAGGTAAGAACACTTTGATGGAGGTCCGTGAGGTGCTTGGCGTTATAGAGCGTTTCGTCTGGAATTGTAATCGGTGGGGTTGGAGGGAAAGCGAACTCGTTTGACGCAGTTAGGTCCTTGCATTACTGGTGCATGCGTTCGGCGCAAGGGTGGGGTGGAGGAGAAGGGCATGGGATGAGCGGGAGGGAGTATCGGATGAGCTAAGTTGGGCGAGAACTTCAGTCCGACTGCTCAGGCGGTGTCGTGGGGGGGACCCATAAGCGTTTGGGTGTACTGTACCGTACCAGCAGCGGTTGCGGCGAGTTCAGGCCACGTTTCAGGGTGTTTTTCTCAAGCGCTCTTGTGATTGGTGGAGTGGGATTCTGGGTTTCGTGCGCAAGTGCACCGCACACAAACAAGTGGAGGATTTCAAATTCCGGGTTTGAGTTCGAAATGTCAAAGTTACAGGCGCCAAATCAATCAGATCCCCTTCTTACAGAAAAAGCATGGTTTAACGATGTGATAATTGGGTCACTTGAAAATAACATAAAAACCCCAGAGAATCCACCAAGTTGCTAATTATTTCCGGTGATTTCTCCTCCAATTTGGAAACATTGAGAAACGCCCTAATTTCAAGTACCATGAAGCAATCCAATATGGTCCGTAGTATGTTCAGGATTGAACTGCAATAATGCGCTTTGCGGAAGCGGTTGATTGGTTTGGTGAACCCTGTCAGAGTGAATGTAACATAGCAGTGTTGATTATAGCAAGAGAATACAGGGTTCATATAGGGATGCAAGAGTGTGAAGGGTCTAACGAAGATGTACTTAACAGGGGTACATTGTTAAATTATATCAGTTATTATATAAATGTAGGCTTGGTAGATGTTACTGAACATTACTGTAGAGGGTACAACACCCCTCCTTGTATCCCTCTCTCTTCTTTCCTAGTCCTCTTTTCTCTCAACATTCTCGCCTACCTCCTAGATCTAGATCTCATACCATATTCATGGCTTCACCTATTCCTATATAGCCTAACTTCACGACATACATTCCATATGAGGTTCCAGATCCGACTCGGGTAACTGCACACAACTCGGGTAACTGCCTGTGCTGTATTACAGGGTCAGTTATGTGTCCTTGCGGTCGTGACGAACCCTTGAGCTTCTGTCGGTTCGGCTGTCGGTCAACGGCCAACGATCGTTGCACTTCGTACCTCTCGTCATTAGCTGGGACTGGACAAGGGTTACGACTCGAGTGTCACTTTCAGGAATGTAACAACACCCCCCTTCATTACTGAAGGTGCTCGAGCTTGGTGCGCTTAGAGATTCCACAGAGCTCAGCACAATGTAGGTATTGCTTGAAAGAATTTGAAAGGATGAGACTAAGTATAGAATCTGCAGGCACAAGTACTTGAAGTAGAAAGTAATACTGGAAGTACCTCCAGTAACAGCCAGTATTAACAAGTTGTGTTACAGCCTTGCGATACTTCAAGACTTAACTAAGGATCTTTGCTGGAATGTTAGACTAGTAAGACAGCAGAAGTCTTAGAACTTGTAAAGTGTTGACCAGAATTTACTGAAGAACAAGTTAACAATTGAAGTTGTACAAGCTACTTTTATATCTGCTAGAAGTACCTATTCGGTGATGTACCTGTTCGAGCTATTTGCGCTATGCGCTCTAACCGCTACTGAAAAGAGCGCGACTGTTCGCATAACTAAAACGGCTTGCTGACGTAATCATCCAGACGAGCGCTATTTGGTGACGTCATTCTACGGATGCTAACTACAGTGTAACTCGACAATATCTATCGGGACTACTTACAGAAATGCTTAAAGCCCGCGGCTAAAATAGCAGAACCGGAAACCACATGAATTCGGTGCTTTGAAATCCGTCTAAGTATAGAATGGAAGGCAGCTTTGAGTTCAAGCCTGAACAAGACAAGTGCGTCGAAACAAATTCTAGTCGAGCTTGCTGATTGAAGGAATGGCGAAAGACCTCGTTTTGCTGTTTGTTGGGACACGATCATTTGGATGTGAATAGCGCAAAAACACTGTGTGCATCGCACGGAGTTTCTACGACGGGTTTGGGCGAGCAGCTTGCGACGAGGAAATACAGGCGCTTTATGACTGGGGAATTCAAGTGATTTCCAAGTCTGCAATTCCAAAATCAGCTACTGTTCGCCATAAAAACACTATTCTTTCCCGTATTTTCATTGTTTACGGAACCACGAATTCGGTCCCACGAATTCGGTCCCATGAGGCGTATTGTCTCAAAGAAAAACTGAATGATTGCATAGAGGGAGAGAACAAGTGTATATACCTAAGAGTGTTGTACCCTCTAAGAGGTTACCCTATACAGTCTATACAAATATGAGTTATACATATATTTGACACACCCCCTAGACAGCATAGGGGCAAATCCTGAACAAGCAGCTCAGGGCGGCACTACTAGTCCAGCCACTGAGACAAGGGTCTAAAGACCAGTCAAAAGGAGTACAGGCAAGACAAGAACAAGACCAGGGCGGCACTACTAGTCCGGCCACTAGGAAAGGACACAAGTCCAGTCTGAGTACATATAGATAGATGTATATAGGACAGTACAAAGTGAAGGTCCTAGCAAGTGAGAGGCTACAGAAACTAGACCGAGCTGTACACAGTGCCGCTGATGATCTTTAGGCGCAAGCGCCTTCGTAAAGATATCAGTTGTGTTGGCACCAGAGGCCAAGTGAACTACGCGGGCCTGGCGACGCTGCTGTAGCTCGCGCAGGAGGAAGTACCGCAGCTGAATGTGCTTCGCTCTGCCCTCAAGTCAAGGCTCCTGACACAGGAGTATCATGGCCCTGTTGTCAGCATACAGGACCGGGGCAGAGCTAGGCCGCTCACCTAAGTCTGTGAGCAAGAAAGTCAGCTAGCGGAGCTCCTGTGCCGCCATGGCACCAGCGTAGATCTCAGCCTCACAGCTCGACTGAGCCACAGACGACGAGCGAGTGGATCTCCAAGAGATAGCACCCGAACCAAGGCAAAAACAATAGCCCTGTGACGACCTGAGCGTCTCAGAGTCGTCTGCCCAAGTAGCGTCTGTGTGCCCAGTGAGGACCACTGGCCTGCGTCCTCCCAACACTAACCCCATGCCTGATCTACTTGCTAGATATCGCAAAACCCTCTTGGCTGCCGACCAGTGCTGTGGTCGGTGTCTGCCAGTGGCCACAAAGCGAGCCAGGATGCTGAGAGGGTATGCGAGATCTGGGCGAGTGCAGGTCATCAGGTACATGAGGCAACCCACCAGCTCTGCGTAGGGGCCGCTGGGCTCTACTGACTCCTTAGGAACAGGAGCGGAAAGCCCGTGGTCTACAGGTAGAGGTGTGGGCTGTGCAGAGGAGAACTGAAGACCGAACCTCTGAAGGACCTGACGCACCAAGTGTGACTGGGTCAGAGTGATGGTGCGTGTTGCTCTGTCTCTGGAGCTCTGTCCCTGCAGCGCTACCAAGATAGCGACGCAGCTCTCCAAGATCAGTGCAGGTGTGTCTCTTCAGCAGCTCAGTCTTCACAGAGGCCAGTGCGTCCCTGTCAGGAGTAGCGAAAACCAAGTCGTCTATGTAGACAAGGATGTAGAACGGAGTCTGGCCGGAACGCACAAACAGTGAAGGGTCAGCAGAGGACGGAAAGAACTGCAGGTCTGCTAACGTGGCACGTAGCATGTCGTGCCACTCGCGGGGAGCCTGACGCAGGCCGTAGACCGGGCGCCTGAGAAGCCACTGGGTCCCAGGAGGGAAGGTACCAGTGAAGCCCTGTGGTCGGCGCAGGTAGACGTGCTCGTGTAGGCTGCCCTGAAGAAAGGCAGTAGAGAAGTCGAGGGAGTGAAGCTCGTAGTCACGCTGAGCTGCTACGTGTAGCAGCGCGTGAAGAGTGGTCATCTTCGGGGTCGAGGCGAAGGTCTGGAAGAAGTCAACCCCCTCGCGCTGACTGAAACCTCTGGCCACGTAGCGCGCCTTGAAGACAGGCGGCTCTCCAGGGGGGCGCTTCACCTTGAAGAGCCACCGACCATCGACTACGTTCACCCCAGGCGGGGGAAATGCGTCGACGTAAGTGCCAGTGGACCTCAAAAATGCCATCTCCTGCTCCATGGCAGCTATCCACTGAGAGGCCCAAGGTCCCGAGGTGGCCTCAGCGTAGGTGCGAGGGGTCAGGATGTCGAAGGCGTCTGGGTCACCCTCACGGACTAAAAGCATGGAGCAGAGATGGGGAGCAGCCTCGGACAGGAAAGCCAGCTCGTACTGCCTGTCCTCTAGGACGTCACTGCCAAGGGCAGGAGCACCCCCGACGGACGGAGGCACCGGGGAAGGGGGACGCGGCAAGGACAGATGGGGGGTACCACCAGAGTCAGCAGACTCCTCAACGGGGACTACCGACGGGAGGGGAGTGACGTGAGAGACACCAGACGGGGCAGGACGAGGCGGGAGAGGGGCAGGGGCTACCGGGGGAGAGGGAGCAAGGAACAGGGGGGGGGCAACTAGGAGACCTCGGTGAGGGAAGCGGCGGTAAAAGGAGACAGACTCGTCAAAGGTAACGTCACGAGAGTGGAGGAAGCGTTGAGACGGCGGGTGATAGAAAAGCCAGTCAGACGAGTCCAAGGGGAAACCGAGGAAGACACAGGGGACAGTGCGGGCAGTGAGCTTGTCCGTGCCAGAGGCACAAACGTGAGCAAGGCAGCCCCATACGTGGAACGCAGACGCGTCACCGGGGAACCCGGTCCAAAGAAGGGTCGGCGAAACCTGCGGCCGCTGAGAGCGTGGCCACAGGTTAAGCTGGTGAGCAGCGTAGCAAACGGCGAACGACCACAGAAAATGGGGGGCATCGGCATGAATCATGGAGGTGCGGGCGACCTCCATGACCAAGCCGATGCGGCGCTCAGCAACCCCATTCTGCTGTGGCGAGTCCGGCAAGGTGTACGACTGGGTGATGCCCTCCGCACGACAGAACTGTCCAAGACGACCAGAGGCGAACTCGCCGCCCTGGTCGGAGTGGAGACACAACAAGGGGAGACCGCGGTGGAGACGCGCAGCCACAACCCACGGGAGAAGAACGTCGGGCACGTCGGCCTTCCGCTCCAGGGGAAACACCGTGGTGTAGCGCGTGTAGTCGTCGACGAGCACAAGGAAGTAGCGCTCACCGCGCGGTCCGGGGACGGGGGCAGGGCCCCAAACGTCCAGGTGCAGGGTTTGAAGGGGGGCAGTAGCAGGGCGCAGCGAGAAGGAGTGAGGGGCACGGAGGAGCCGGCCCTCGACGCAAGGCGTGCACGGTGGCGCAGTCGAGGGAGGAAGGGCGGGGAGCGACACAGGGAGACCTAAGACAAGGCCGTGCTGAGACATGTGACTCAGACGAGGGAGAGCAGGGTGACCTAAGCGGTGGTGCCAGAGAAGGGACGGGTGAGTGAGGGAACGACACGAGCAAGCTGCAGCAACCTGGGAGGACGCACCAACCGGAGGGGAGGCGGTGTCTAGGGTAAACAGACCGGACACCGGGTCCCTGGAGAACGTCGCAAGGTGGGAACCTGAGACAGCCTCAGAACAGACAGCGAACCGCTCGTGCCCGGGGAACGTGGTGGTGACGCCGAGGTCCTGGAGATAGCCGACACCAACCAGGTTCCTCAAGAATGAGGGAACGTCAAGGCCTGTAAGGGAGCCCGAGGGAACAGCTGGACAGGGAAGGGACGTAGAACTGCGAGCGACGACAGGACCCGCAGAGGGGTCGGCGAGAGAGACGACAGCTGGCGTAGGAAGCGGGGTAAGTGCGGAACGGTCGCGGAAGAAGCAGGCAGAAGCACCGAAGTCGAGAGTGAAGGACAGCGCAGCAGTGGCAGGGGCGGGGAACGGAGGCGGTGCAGAGACGAGGCTAGACAAACTAGGCAGTCCTACGCCTGACGCAGCAGGGGAGGCTAGGCTACACAACGGTGCAACACCTAAACTAGAGAACACATGATAATAAGATCCAGCAACACTAGCAGCGTCAGAATACATGGCATGCAAAGCAGCACCTATCTGATCCATGTCTAACTCAAAGATCGGCACGCCCTGGCGGAGCAGGCTGTGCCAGTCGGGGAGGTCCGGGGCCGGGCCAATGCGACGACGAAACAGATCGTCGGGGCGGCGGAAACAGCGGGCAGTCGGGTGCGGGCGGCAGCACACAGTGCCGCGAAGGGGCCCGGTGTGAAGCTGGTACTGACAGGTGACAGCACCGGAGCCGCTGGTAGACGCCAAGCTACGCGGGCCGCCACCACTGCCACCACCCCCTGAGGAGCCGGGCCAAACAAGCGGGAGGCGAGCCCACTGCTGCGGGGGCTGCGGCTGGGACGGCGGCTACTGCTGGGACGGCGGCTGCGGCGCAGGCTGCTCTTGCTGCGGCTGGGGCTGCTGCTCCTGACCACCAATGCTAGTCCCCCCAGACGGACTACGCTCACGACCACCAGCACCACTACCTGCACCACCACCCATTCCACCCTGGCGACCACGGCCACTGCGGCGCGAGCGCTGCTGCGGGTGGACCGCAGCAGCCGTGTCGGTGAGAGGGGTCGCCGTGGCGACCGCAGCCAAAATGTCAGTGAACGTGCACTGGGAGGGGCCACAGCCGTGAAAGATTGAGACTGCCGGCGCACCGCTCGACTGAGCGATAGTGCGCTGGCGAGTCTCGATCTCGGTGAGGGTGTCGACAAAGGCAGTGAGAGTGAGGTCAGCCGGGTGCAGGCTAAGGAAGTGATCGCGAGCACTAGCGAGGCGGTCTGGCAGGTGCATGGCAATAAAATAGAGCGTCATGCAGAAAGGGGGGGGGAGCGCAGTGAGCTGGGCAGCAGTGCTGGCAGTGCGATAGCGGGTCTCTAGAGCACGCAGGTGAGTGGCAAAGTCTGCGACGGTAGGGAAAGCTGCAAGGTCTGGGAAAAGCATAGGGAAGAGTAGGCGACCAGCAGAAGCAGCCGCGGGTGTGGAATAGCGGGCAATAACAGTGTCTAAGTAAGCTTTGGCCGTCTCAAAAGTAGCAAAACGCGAGCGCTCAGAGACAGGAAGGGCATGGCTAATGGCTACCTGAGCGACTGCATCGCGGGAGTCCCAGACCGCACGGGCAAGCGCAGTAGTAGAGAAGGTCTCACGGTCATCAGAGGAGGGATCAGCAGGGAGGGGGGCAGGTGCAGGGGGGCGGGGGAGCAAGCCGTCAACATGGACAACCAAAGAGTGGCCATCCTGACGCTGACCTGTGAGGTGGCGGCGGAGATCGGAGAGCCAGGCGGCGAAGTCAACCGCATGGCCCTCAGTGTCCAGTCGGAGCACGAAGTCCGCCATCGTGCAGGGTCAGCGGCACAGCTCCACAGGAACTCAGCTACAGCCCCCTCCAGCACAGTGGCCACGAAGCGCCTCAGCACGGGCGAGCAGAGGAGACGGAGCCCGAGGCGGCACAGCAGGACGAGCCGGGGCGAAAGGTGCAGGCAGGGACGGTGGGGCCAGGCAGGCACGGCAGGGCCAGGCAGGCGCGGCGGGCCAGCCAGGGGCGGCGGAGCCAGGAGGCGCGGTAGGGCCAGGCAGGCGCGGCGGGGCCAGGCAGTGCGGCGGGGCCAGGCTGGCGCGGCGGGGCCAGAAGACGCGGCGGGGCCAGGCAGGTGTGGCGGGGCCAGGCAGTGCGGCAGGGCCAGGCAGGCGCGGTGGGGCCAGAAGGCGCGGCGGGGCCAGAAGGCGCGGCAGGGCCAGTCAAGGGCATCGGGGCCAGGCAGGCGCGGCGGGCCAGGCAGGCGCGGCGGGGCCAGAAGGCGCGGCGGGGCCAAGCAGGTGCGGCGGGGCCAGGCAGGCGCGGCAGGGCCTGGCAGGTGCGGCAGTGCCAGGCAGGCGTGACGGGGCCAGGAGACACGGCAGGGCTAGGCAGGCGCGACGGGGCCAGGCAGGCGCAGCGGGGCCAGGCATCGCGGCGAGGGCCAGGTAGGCTCGACGGGGCCAGGCAGGCACAACGGGGCCAGGCAGGTGCGACGGGGTCGAGGAGGCACGAGGGGCCCAGGAGGGGCGTGACGGGCTAGAAGGCGCTGCAGAGGCCGAGGGGGGGGCGCGACGGGCGAGGAAGCGCTACAGGAGCCCAGGAGGGGCGCGACGGGGCCCAGCCAGCGCGATGGGGCCCAGTGGGACGCGACGGGGCCTAGGAGGCGCGATGGAGCCCAGGGGGGCGCGACGAGGCCTAGGAGGCACGATGGGGCCCAGGGGGGCGCGACGGGGCCTACGGGGCACGAAGGGGCCCAGGAGGGGCGCGGCGGGGCCTAGGCAGTGCGATGGGGCCCAAGGGGGGGCGCGACGGGGCCTAGGAGGCACGATGGGGCCCAGGGGGGCGCGACGGGACCTACGGGGCACGAAGGGGGCCAAGGAGGGGCGCGACGGGGCCTAGGCAGCGCGATGGGGCCCAGGGGGGCGCGACGGGGCCTAGGAGGCGCGATGGAGCCCAGGGGGGCGCGACGAGGCCTAGGAGGCACGATGGGGCCCAGGGGGGCGCGACGGGGCCTACAGGGCACGAAGGGGCCCAGGAGGGGCACGACGGGGCCTAGGCAGCGCGATGGGGCCCAGGGGGGGCGCGACGGGGCCTAGGCAGCGCAATGGGGCCCAGGGGGGCGCGACGGGGCCTAGGCAGCGCGGTGAGGCCCAGGGGGGCGCGATGGGGCCTAGGAGGAACGGAGGGGGGTGGCGGGGCCTAGGAGGCACGGGCGGAAGCGGTAGGTGGAGGGAAACCAACCTACGGGTGATACCATCTCAAAGAAAAACTGAATGATTGCATAGAGGGAGAGAACAAGTGTATATACCTAAGAGTGTTGTACCCTCTAAGAGGTGACCCTATACAGTCTATACAAATATGAGTTATACATATATTTGACATATTGCACTGTCACTGAATGGTTTCGTGCAAAAACTGTCGCCAAACCGCCACGGTCAGATTCCGCTTTGCAAAACGAAATGTTTTTATCTGTTTCGTTTTTTCTAAAGATCAAGTCATGTGCAAAGTTCAAGAGCAAATTAAACAGCCCTCTTGATTGCTATTATAGCCACGGGCTTTAAGTACGATTTTATCACAACACTCCCTTTCATTTCTGGAAGTCCGATAGTGTCACTTCTTGATAATTCCGCAGAGCTCGTTGCAGTAGTGGAACTTCTGACGTGTCAGCTTCTTGGTGAGAAAATTTGCAGCCATTTCATTGGTCGAACAGTTGACCAATCGCATTCTCCCCTTCTCGATTTCATCTTTGACGAAAAAGAACTGTAGCGAAATATGTTTCGTCTTGTTGGCGAAACCAGGTTGATGCGCAGTTCTGATTGCACTTTGATTATCGCACTGCAGGGTGAACTGTGTACTTGTCGTTAATTTCGCTTCCTCCAGTAGCTCTTGCAGATACAGACCTTCGCAAGTAGCTGTGCAGGCAGCAATAAACTCGGCTTCAACGGATGAAAGAGCTACTAGCTCTTGCTTTGTAGAATTCCACGAGATAGTCCCTAATAGGTTCGAGACGATAGATGAATCCGGTGCGAGATCGACGATTAGTAGTATCTGCTGCATGATGAGCATCGACGTACCCGATAAGATATAAGGTTTTCGTAGTAGTAACTTGGTAGGTAAGTCCGACTTCAGGTGCCGAAATGAAATGCTGAAGAGCGCGAAGAAGATCTAGCCGATTCTCCCCCTCAGGTCGACGCAGAAATTGCGCGAGCTGGCTAGCGGCATAGGCGAGATCCGGACGACAGGTTACAGCTGCGAATAGAAGACAACCCAGTTGCTGTTGATAAATCTGTAGTTCTGCGTTATCGAGTGGAGTAGTATCCGGTCGATAGTTAGTTGGTAGAGATCGGTAAGGAGTGGTTACTGTTGAAGGTGTAAGTTTGAAACTTGCGGCTAGCGTAGCTGCATTATTTGAAGCTGTAAGATGAATAGCAGTTGCTGTTCGGTGGATGTGAAGTCCGAGAAACTGTGAGACTGTAGGGGCAATAGTAATCTGTAGATTCTGTTGGAGTTTCTGTTCGAAGATAGTAGGGAGAGAATCGGTAGTGCTGATATAAAGTAAGTCGTCAACGTAGGCGACGAGTAGAATGTAGTCGGTACCATCGGTAAGCAGGTACATTCCCTGGTCGTGTGGAAGCTGACGAAACCCGGCAGTTAACAGCTGTCGATGTAGATACTGCTGCCACGGTCGTGGAGCCTGATTGATGCCGTAGAGATAATTTATGAGACGGCACACGCTGGGAGGATTATTTTTGTAGGAATGTGGGTACTCAACCAGCATTAAAGCGTCGACGGGTGCACATAAAAATGCATTTGCGACGTCGATTTGTCGAAGTCTGAATGTCGAGATGGCCGCGATGCAGAGGAGAATTCTGACACTAGTGTGTCGGCCGACAGGAGCGAAGGTTAATTCGTAGTCGAGTCCAAATGTTTGCTCGAAGCCCAGACGACCCATCGCGCCTTGAACTTTTCGAAGGAACCATCGGCATTTGTCTTCACGCGGAAAACCCATTTTCCGGTAAGAACTCTACTCCCCTTTGTTGCTGTCAGCGGGATTAAATCCCAGGTACCTCTGTTTTCCAGAGCTGCTCTCGGTCCATGGATTCGCGCCATTTCTCTCGGTGTTGACTTGTCAAGCTTGACGAACTATTTTCGGCTCCAAAATATTACTGCTGTTTGCCTGTACTGCGACCGCAAGTCCCAATACTTGTAAACCAGTTTCTGTAAAACGCGGACGATTTGAGTTGACACCGGAGAAGCGTGTTCTGATCCCTGTTCCCCCCCAACTTCTTCAGGTGTTACACGGATCGCTGCTTTGGAGACAACTGGCATGGGCTGCTGCTGACGATCGCGTTCGTTATCAAGAATCACATCGTGGAGATCCTCTGAGTCTGCTTCGCTGAATGGAATACATTCAGCAGTTCCGGCTGACGTGGTTGGCACGGGGATGTCTGTGGCAGCTTCGGAGGACTCAGCCACGGAATCATCCTATACATCTGCTTCGGCGTCGTTGGAAGCGAAGGCACGCGATCCTTCGAATAGCCTGGTAGGATTCGCAGCTGTAGCCTGTTGAGCACGAAAAACAGGTAAGGTGAGTCGTTCATAGAAAAGACAATCACGTGCTGGTACAATTTGACTCGTGCAAAGATCCATAAATTTCCACGCGTAAAACTGCTTCTCGATGCCACGATGTATCCCCCACTTAGCCCGTTCGGAAAAATTTCCAAGTGCTGCTGTCGGAGGTCGATATTGAACGATGCACCCGAAAACGCTTGAACGTTTGGTGTTGCCGACCCTTTTCGTCCACTAAAGGTGTGGCGAAGAAAATTGCGGAAGTGAAGTTGTCGACTTCAAATTGTGCAGAAGAACTGCATGATCCAAAGCGTAAGTCCAAAAATATGGTGGTAATGCTACCTGAGTCAGCAAGACTCGCATATTTTCTTGCAATGTCCTGTTCATCCTTTGTGCTACCCCCATTTGTTGATGCTGATGGGGCAGAGACGTTCTGCGCTTGATGCCTAGGGTTTGAAGGTAGTCGGTGAAGTTTGTGTTCGTGTACTCTCCTGCTCCGTCACTCTGAAACTCCTGTAAATTTTCCCCCTTGCGATGAATATAGAGTGAGCCATATGCCGAGCCGGGATGTTTGCCGTCCAAACATATCGATTAGAAGCCTCTATGAAAGAGATCATATATAACTCCCCCTTAGGTCCTGCTTCAAGTAAGTTGAGGATGTCCCTGTAAGCTTTCTGCATAAGTGTGTATCGAGTTGAACCCGGAAAGTGACTTGGAAGGGGTTCGTGCGGAATATTTGTAGTTGTGCACTTGGTGCAGACTGATGGTCGTGACGATGGCTTCATCTCAGTTCCATCAGGTAAGAGTAAACTGTTTTTGTCAAGAACTGAAGCTCGGATAGTATGGTTAAGTATTCCCAGTGAAGGATGTCCTAACCTTTGATGCCAAATATCTTATGTTGCTTTGTTTTCTGTTGATCGCAGATAAATATCGGCGTTAGTATAGAATGAAGAAACGATGAAAGGAGAAAACGCTGGCGATTCGTTGAGTTGGCCAGGAATGAAGGGAGTAAGAGGTAACTTGGTGGTTGTAATTTTCACATCGAGAACTTCTTCCGGTTGAAGAACTAATTCCCCTTCCTCAATTTCTGTTTCTTTTGAATTTGCTGCTGGTTGACCGACAAGAACCCCTGTTTCTGCTTCACCGCTACTCTGTTGCTCTACTTCCTGTGCTTCATTGCTGCTGCTGGGTCCCCAAGGTGCTGTAGGTTTGTTTTCAAGTTGTTGTAAAGTGTCGTAGTAATTCCTCCATGCTGATGTATCTTCATCGGCTGTGACGCCAGGAATCAAGAGCCGTTATAACTGCTGCTGCTGTACGAGATCCTGTTGGAACTGCAGTTGCACGGAAGTCGACGTCAACCTTCTGAAAATTAGTTTCTTCGGGATGTTGCCAAGGTCCAAGTGATAACACTTTCTCAGAAGATCTAGAAGTTCCTTGCGACTCGAATTGAAGAACGGAGCCCCCATACTGAGTGGCGGCTCTCCCGATGTAAGTGTTTGTATCATTGTGATAAATTTCCTGGTCCATTGTCTCACAATTGCCTTGTGTCCTTATCTTATGTCGCAGGAGTTGAGCCGTTGAAGAAGATTAAGGCCAAGTCCAGCGATGATAAGGACATTCTTAACGTGTAAGGAAAAACCTGTATCCACGGAATCTAACATGACACTGCCGATTGACCTTACCATAATGGTTTGTCCATTTGCAACTATGACAGGTAGTGGACGTCGAAACGGACGCTGATGAGTAATGAAGAGCGTCTCGGCAGAGCACATGTGTTGTCCACAACAACTGTCAAGATACCAAGTGTTTGGTTCTGCAATAACCCGAGCAAGATGAGCATATACTTGAGGTAAAATCATGTTCTCATGTTGCTCGATGGAGTTTTCGTTGTCTTCATCATCGAAATCTGAGTCTGTTGCATGAACTGTTGTAACGCAGCTGAAGACTTGTTTTCCTAATGTTGCAGGAGTTGTTGTTGGTGGATTCTGCTTCACGGGTTGCTTGAACTGCTGCGACTGCTGCTGCACTCCTCTTTTCCTATCAGCTTGAAGCTTGTTGCAAAATTTTATGCTATGTCCATCCTTTTTGCAGTAATGACAAAAGAACTTGTTGACACGTTTTGTGGGCGTTGAATAAAAACTGATGTTAACTGCTCCCTTTTTGTTACGTGCTGACTACAAGTCAAGATCTTGCTGCTCTGCTTGAAGGATTGAGCAGATTTCTGTTTCCGAAAGGTTTGGTTGAAAACGTAGAAGAGATCGACACTGCCGCCATTCTGCTCCAAGACCGGCAAGAAGGATTGTTACAAACATGTCCTTTGGGAAGTATCTGCCGCACTTTTCCAACTGGTCACGAAGTGTTCGGGCCCTGTTGATATAATCCGAAACGTTCTCGTTGCCCTGCATCTGTACAGCTATCAGTTGTGAGAGAATTTTACTCACGGAAATTGTATCTTGTGCCATGTATAATCCCTTCAAATGCTTCCACGCAGATTCTGCTGGAGTCAAACTGGTGTGAAGAGAGCGTATACCAAGCTGCTCTTTCAGCGACAGATTGCGGATAAGGACGGTGTAAGCACTGAGTGAAGAATGAAGAAAACTCTGTTGTTCCATTTGTGTTCCCGTAACAGGATACGAATAATCGCCACTGAAGAACGGCCACAATCCAGCGGATTTCGTGAGGAGCTCGAATTCGAAACTCCAAGCGTAGAAGTCAGCGCCATTAAAATGTATAGTTGTCTTGATCAGTGTATTGCTTAAAGCAAAAGGTCAAAATAGTGAAGGCGGGTCCAACTTGAAAAGGCCCAGACGTCCGTTTTTGCGACTAAGGGACAAAAATGCGACGGGGAAGAGGGTACACTGTCGAGAAATGCAAGCAGGGGAAACTGGGCGAGAAGATGCAGTTACCTGATTGGTTGGCGGAGAAATCATAACGTACGGTGGGGAAAATGGCTTGGGCAATTTCGCAAGCAGCGCGCCACCTGTCGCCCAGACCCCACTGCTTGTAAGCTGCACCAAGTGGGCCCAACTTGAAGTTCAAGTTGGACCCGGGTTCACTACTCCGGCAAAACCGAGGCTAGGCCCCGATTGGTCGAAATGCTAACTGCGCAAATCTGTGGTCGTAAATTTTGTCGCCAGTGCGAAATGTCGCAAGCGCAATTCGATTTCGTGGCTTACGGCTTGATAAAGAACGGGGGCTGCTGCCCGCCCCTCGAAAAACATATGCACTGTTGGGTCGTTTCTAGTTGGGCCCAACTAGAATGGGGGGTCACTATTATAGTCTCCCGCTTTAAAAGGTTCGGTGCCTAAAAAGACAGGGCCAGTGAAAGAAGTCTGCTGCTGCGGAAACTGCTGTTGCGGTTGCTGTTGTTGCTGTTGATGTTGCTGTTGTTGCTGAAACTGTTGTTGCGCTTGCTGCTGTTGTTGAAGAAATTGAAATTGTTGATGTTGAGCAGGTGTAAATGCAAACGAAGAACTGGAGCTTGGAGCGGCTGCAGCTCTTGCATAGCTGGAACCAGCAATGCTCATACCACTGAAAGCCACTGTTACTGATGCTGCTGCTTGTTGTTGTGATGTTGCAGGTGCAAAGGACGAAGTCCCCGGTGGATGCATAGTAGGCAAACCTTGCTGCTGTTGCGGCATCCCAAATAAAGAATAAGCAGGTGGAAAATTTCCAGCTGCAGAGTCACCTGCTTGACCAGTGAAGACTGTAGGATTTGTAATCCGCGTAAGTCCAGTTGTTGAAGAAGCAGACATTGGAGATGGTGATGGTCCAGTCATTTGTAAAATTGGCGATAGTTGAATTGACGATTGTCTTAATTCCAGACAGCTCTCGTACCATGAAAGAATTTGAATGGTGGTGTAGGAGACTAAGTATAGAATCTGCAGGCACAAGTACTTGAAGTAGAAAGTAATACTGGAAGTACCTCCAGTAACAGCCAGTATTAACAAGCTGTAACACCAGAGTCAGTGTTACTGCCTTGCGATACTTCAAGACTTAACCAAGGATCTTTGCTGGAATGGTAAACTAGTAAGACAGCGGAAGTTTTAGAACTTGTAAAGTGTTGACCACAATTTACTGAAGAACAAGTTAACAATTGAAGTTGTACAAGCTACTTTTACAGTGACGGAAACAATTGTCCGGATGCTCAGTCCTATTTTGCATATTGATGAGTGCAGCGGCGTAAACATTAAGCCTTAATTTATGGGGTGCATACACGTTGAGAAGATCGGTTAGGGCACTCTTTCAAGTCGCCAAACACCAGAGAAGTATAATACATGGTCCTTAAACACCTAAGCATATCATAAGATCACATCCGGACAATTTGTACCGAGGAAAGGCAGCAAACTGGAATCATGAAAAACTAGTACCTAGTCCAGCGTCCCTTTGCGCAAATCACTGGCTTGATCCTCCTCGGCATACTGTCGATGAGGTTTGAGCACACCTCCGACGGTATCTTGTCCCATTCCTCCTGCACCCTCTCCCACAGCTCCAGCATTCCACTAGGTGGATTTTCGTACGTCGCCAGCTGCCTTTTCAAGTGTGCCCACAGGTGCTCTATTGGGTTATGGTCCGGGGAGGACGAGGGCCATTCCAGCACCGCGTACTCTTGCTCCCCGAGCCAGTCTTGCACTAGATGGGACTTGTGCTTGGGATCATTGTCGTGCTGGAAAATGACCTCTGAGGGGGGGAGCTTGAAAAAGTCGATGGTCTGTGAGAGCTCATCTTGCAAGATGCTGCGATACAGCGGCCCATCCATCCTGCCATCTATCTTGCACATGAACCCTGCCCCCTCATACGTCATGCAACCCCACACCATCACAGAACCGCCCCCATGCTTAACTGTCTGTTGGACTTGATGGCTCTAGAGGCTGGTGCCCTCGCGAATCCTGGTGTACGCACGTCCGTTGGAGCAGAAACGGTTTATCTTAGTCTCATCAGACCAAATCACCCGCTTCCAGTCCTCCAGCGTCCAGTCGGCATGCGACCTCGCGAAATCGAGCCGATCACGTATGTTTTTTTGTGAGAGCCTGGGTTTCTTGGGCTACTGCACAGCGATCAAGCGCGCGGATCGTAATTAGTTCCTGACTGTCTTCGAGTCTACAGCCAGAGCGTGCTTCTCCTCTAACATCTTTGCGGCGTCTACACTGCTTTTCGCCTCCCCGCTTGTAATCGCTCGAACTATTCCGCGTTGGAGTCGGGTTGTGATTAAGCGGGGGCGGCCGGCCGTGGGCATCGTGGGTCGCACCTCATCGCGACTAGTCTCTGCAATCGCCTTCAGACCGTAATCGTGCACGGTGCTCTTGCCTATGCCCAGAACTTTGGCTATTTTCCTAGTCGAATGCCCTTTGCACAACATGCTTATGATTCGCGCGCGCTTCTTGTCATCTACCGGCTTCATCGCGATGCGGTCGTAGGTTCGCTTCAGGACTAACTCCTAGACTAGCAGCTGTTGCGCGAGACGATGTGCACACTGAGTGACGGGCAAAAATAGATCTAGAACGTCGCTCGGTATGAAGCTGAACTCCGCAACCTTGTAAATCTCAACCCCGCTTTTTGGTTGTGTCACAATCGCGCCAAGCAGGATACGGTTGAAGCTGAACTCGACAACCTTGTAACAGGACGGGAAAAAAATGGTGTTACTATTTTCGAAACAAGTGTGGCATAGCGATAAGTTTCGAAGTGCTAAACATCCGGGCAATGTTTTCCGCTACTATATATCTGCTAGAAGTACCTATTCGGTGATGTACATGTTTGAGCTATTTGCACTATGCGCTCTAACCGCTATTGAAAAGAGCGCGTCTGTTCGCGTGACTGAAACGGCTTGCTGACGTAATCATCCAGACGAGCGCTATTTGCTGACGTCATTCTACGGATGCTAACTATAGTGTAACTCGACAATATCTATCGGGACTACTTACTGAAATGCTTAAGTACGATTTTATCACAACACTGCTGACGTGGCAGCTTCTTGGTGAGAAAATCAGCTATCATTTCACCAGTGGGACAGTATGTCAGGTCCACCTTTCCTTTGTTGATTTCGTCATTGACGAAGAAGTATCGCAAGGCGACGTGCTTTGTGCGATTGACAAAGCCGGGCGTGTTGGCAATCTTGATTGCACTCTGGTTGTTGCAGTGTAACTTGAAAGTAGGCGAATTGCTGAGTTTCGCTTCCTGCGGTAGTTCCTGTAAGTAGAGACCTTCGCGAACAGCGGAGGTAGCTGCGATGTACTCTGCTTCAAATGAGGAGAGGGCAATCAGTTCCTATTTTTGTGAGTTCCAGAAAATGGGTCCAGTAGGTTCCAGGTGAGAGAGGAACCCTGTGCGAGAACGACAATTAGTGGGGTCTGCGGCGTGGTCTGCGTCGACGTAGCCAGTGAATTGGAATGTCGGTGTAGTAATGGTGGAATAGGTGAGGCCGATGTGGGGAGTTGAGATGAATTAGAGGAGAGCTCGCTGTAGATCTAGGAGCTCGTTGAATGGCCTCCGACGTATAGGAAATGTTGAGCCCGAGGAACCGGATCACGGTTTTGGAGGTTGTAATGTCGGCGCTCTGGCTTTGATTGCGCTCGAATTGATCGAGCAGGTCGGTGTTGGTGCCGATGTAGAGCAGGTTATTGACATAGACCATGAGGAGGATATAGTCTCCGCAGAAGTAGGCGGTACATTCCGGCGTCATGAGGTAGTTGAAGGAACCCTATCTCTAGTAGGATTCCGTAGAGATGCTGCTGCTAGAGGCGGGGACCTTGCTTAATCCCGTATAAGGATTTTTGCAGTTGACAGATGCACGGGTCTCCGGTGCCGTAGGTGTAAGGCTGCTTCACAAAGATCATGGCGTCAACTTTTGCGTATAGTAACGCGTTTTTTATGTCGATCTGTCAGAGCGGGAGGTGTCGGCATGCTGCGATGGCTAGCAGGATGCGCACTAAGGTGTGACGGCTGACAGGCGCGAAGGAAAGGTCTAAGTCGATGCCTTGGCATTGGTCGTAGCCGCGTACGACCCATCGAGCCTTGCACCGCTTGACGTTCCCTTGGGCATCTGTTTCTACGCGGTAGACCCACTTGCCGGAGAGATTTTTCTCCCTTTCACTGCTGCTCGGTCGACAAGGACCCGGGTGTCGCGAGAGCGTAATGCAGCGGCTTCCGTGTCCATGGCCTTGCGCCATTCGGCACGGTGCGGTCCGGTGAGAGCCCGTCGTGTTGTTTTGGGCTCGATTACGGAGGGATTTTTGCGGACTGCTGCGTCGAGCCCGAGGATGTGGAGGCCGGAGTAGCGGATGCTACGATGTTGTTTGTTGGTGACCTCTTGGACGTCATCATTAGAGTCGGCAGCAGGCTGTGGGTTCAAGGAGGTACCTGTGATCCCTTCACGCAGCAGAGTGTCACGAGAGGGTTTGAGTGGGGCATCGTCGGCGTCGTCCTCGTCCTCGAAGCATGAGTTTTCCCCAGGGTGTTCATCAGGTGGGTCATGGTGTTAGAATACTAGAATGACTGAAAAAAAGAGAGAACAAGCAAGAGATAGGGTTGGGTTGTACTCTCTAAGAACATACACCTATTCTAGTATTCTAACAGCTCAGGGTGGCACTACTAGTCCAACCTCTGAGACAGGGGTCCAAAGACCAGTCAGTAAGAGTACAAACAAGACACGAGCAAACCAAGGCGGCACTACTAGTCCAAGCTGCAAGCAGTGCCGCTGATGAACTTTAGGCGCAAGCGCCTTAGTAAAGATATCCGCTGTGTTGGCACCGGAGGCCAAGTGGACTACGCGGGCCTGGCGGCGCTGCTGTAGCTCGCGCAGGAGGAAGTACCACAGCTAGATGTGCTTTGCTCTGCCCTCAAGTCGAGGCTCCTGACATAGGAGGATCATGGCCCTATTGTCAGCAAACACAAATGGGGCAAAGCTAGGCCGCTCACCTAAGTCGGCAAGCAAGAACGTCAGCCAGCGGAGCTCCTGTGCCACCATGGCACCGGCGTAGGTCTCAGCATCACAGCTAGACTGGGCAACAGACGAGGAGCGAGTGGACCTCCACGAGATGGCACCAGAACCAAGGCTAAAGCAATAGCCCTGAGAGAACCTAAGGGTCTCAGCGTCGCCTGCCCAAGAAGCGTCTGTGTGCCTAGTAAGGATCACCGGCCCGCGTCCTCCTAGCACTAGCCCATGCCCGATGTACTCACTAGATAACGCAAAACCCTCTTGGCAGCCGACCAGTGCTGTGGTCGGTGTCTGCCAGTAGCCACAAAGCGAGCCAGAATGCTGAGAGGGTATGCAAGATCTCGACGAGTGCATCTCATCAGGTACATGAGGCAACCCACCAGCTCAGCGTAAGGACCACTGGGCTCTGCTGACTCCTCAGGAACAGGAGCCGAGAGCCTGTGGTCTACTTGCAGAGGTGTGGGCTGTGCGGAGGAGAACTGAAGACCAAAACTCTGAAGTACCTTGCGCACCAAGTGTGACTGTGTGAGAGTGATGGTGCGCGCTGCTCTGCTCTAAAGATCTGCAGGCCAAGGTAGCGACGTAGCTCTCCTAGGTCAGTGCGAAGACTAGGTCATCTACGTAGACAGGGATGTAGAATGGAGTCTGGCCAGCACGAAAAAGAGCGAAGGGTCTGTAGAGGACGAAAAGAACTGAAGGCCAGCTAGCGTAGCACGCAATGCGTCATGTCACTTACGGGGCACCTGTCGCAGGCTGTAGACAGGGCGCCGAAGAAGCCACTGGGTCCCAGGAGGGAAGGTACCATTAAAGCCTTGAGGACGGCGCATGTAGACCTGCTCGTGTAGGCTGCTCTGAAGAAAAGCAGTGGAGAAGTCGAGGGAGTGGAGCTGTAGCCACGCTGTGCTGCTACGTGTAGCAGCGCCCGAGTGTAGTCATCTTTGGGGTCGGGGCGAAGGTCTGAAAGAAGTCCTTTACCTCTTGCTGACTGAAACCTTTAGCTACGTAGTGCGCCTTGAACACAAGCGGCTCTCCAGGGGGGTGCTTCATCTTGAAGAGCCATCGGCCGTCGACTACGTTCACCCCAGATGGGGGAGCTGCGTCGACATAGCTGCCATTGGATCTCCAAGATGCCATCTCCTCCTCCATGGCAGCTATCCACTGAGAGGCCCAAGGTCCCGAGCTCGCCTCAGAGTAAGTGCGAGGGGTCGGGATGTCGAAGTCGTCTGGGTCACCCTCAGGGACTAGCACCATGGAATAGAGATGGGGAGCAGCCTCGCACAGGAAAGCAAGCTCGTACTGCCTGTCCTCTAGGATGTCACTGCCAAGGGGAGGAGCACCTGCGACAGACGGAGGACGAACAGGGTCAGAGACCAGAACGGTGGCGTAGTCAAGGCGGCGGGTAGATGCAAAGTCAGAGATAGCAGCGACAAGACTGGAGACACGAACAGACAGGTCGGTAATGAGGGAGGCAAGGACACGAGGAACAAGAGGACGAGCAGCACAAAGGTAGTCAGACAGAGGGGGAGGCGTGACAGCGAGGGACGAGGGAGGAGGCGAGGGCAGGAGGGGAGGACGAGACGCGTGGGAACGAAGCAACATTGGTTGAGAAAGCTGAACGGGAGAGACAGGACGAGCCTGAGAGGGACGGCGAGACCAGACGTGAGACAGAGGCGTCAGGTCAGGAGACAGAGGAGGAGTAATAGGAGGTGAACGAGGTGGGAAACGTGCCGGGGATGAGTCCGGCAGAGGATACACAGGACTGTGGACAGCCTCATGTATGCGGCCGTTCACACAAGGCTCGATGCAGCCTTTACTACCGCGCAGCTGGCTACGGTTGTCCAATGCCCAAATGAAGAGCAAGTAGCAGCTGGAGAGAGAGTGGCCAAGTATCTTGGCCAAACAGCAACTGTTGGACTGCAATACTCCGCGGCGGCACAAAGGCGTCAAAAGGGTGCGGATGGAGTCGAACCCGGGAGGCTCTTTCTCACCGCCTTCTCTGATGCATCTTGGGCATCAGAACCAAAGGATATGACAAGTGTGGGAGGATTCATCTGCTGTGTTGGTGGAGGCCCAACAGCTTGGGAGAGCAAGAAACAAGTGGACCCAGCATTGAGCTCGGTGAAGTCCGAGTACATGGCAATCTTCCGTGCCATAAGAGAGGTTGTGTGGCGGCGGTGTTTGCTAGCTGAATTGGGGGACGAGCAGCAAGGACCTACCCCACTCTATTGTGATAGCCAGGGTGCTATTGAATTGGCTAAGAACCCCGTACTTCATGGCCTTACCAAGCACATGAAGGTGAAATGGCATTGGGTGAGTAGCATGGTAACCTCGGGTGAAGTGGAGTTGCACTACGTGAAGACGACGCCACAGCCTGCTGATATGATGACCTAGAGGCTGGTTGAGCAGCAGCATTGGAAGTGTTGCAAGCTTGCTGGGATGGCTCTAAACTAAGGGGAGTAGATTCTAAGGCCAACAATCCGAGGGGGAGTTTGTTGGTGCAACCCTATGGCTTGCACTCGGCTTGTCGTCCTTGTTTGTGTGTGTGCATGCATGGCATGGAATGACTTGTGAGTCTATGTCATTGCTATCTAGTGCTTGTGTGTGTGTTTGAATGGTGTATCACAATGTGGTTTGTGTTGGTCAAGACATTAGCGAGTTTTCACAACTCGCATGTCAAGTCGTCGTTTGCGTGCCGCATGTGTTTTTCTATTTTGTCGAGTTTGAAGTGTCCATCGTGTCGCAGGTGTGTGCAGCAAGCCCTCATCAACTCAAGAAGAATTGATCTTGCAGAACCAAGACCAAGAGCTCAATATTTCAAGCCCAAGGGAAGTGGATAAATATTAAATTGTGAAAATAATAATGCTACTTCATGTAGTGGTACATTTCACTTGGTCCAGCCCCTTGTTGAGTTTGTTTCGAGTCCCTTCGTGGTTGGGGACCTTGTGGCGGTGTACCACCAGCCTGGACCTCAGCTCTTGGGGCTTGCAGAGGCTGAGAACTATCTCAATCTCGATTCTTCTTGCTAAGGTTGTACTTCTAAGACTATAGTGACTGCTATACCTCCTGCCAGTCAAACCGCCATATCAACGTCAAATCTTCATGGAATTTTATGATTCAACTTGCTGCTGATTGGCGACAGCGACCAGACCGGCAACAATGTTTGAAGCCGTCTGTTGGAAATACGACTGTGCTCTCTATCTCTTATTTTAGGCACATCTGAGCCTATTGTGATTATAACAAGTGGTATCAGAGCCCCTTGGAGCCATTTAGAACATGCTTAGATCTGGGGAAGGGGGTGGCAGAGATGCTGGAGGCAGAGAATATTCCCAAGTACAAGGCCAACACCAAGATCCACCCATTGCTCTCGTGCAACCTAGCTTTGGCCCCTCTAGGGATGAGCCTAGAGTGTTTGGCCTTTACAAGTTCAACGGTGACAACTTTGCTGAGTGGTCCTTCAAGATGGAGAACATCTTTGACGACTATGATCTGCTGGAGGTGATGGAAGGAATGGAAAAGCGCCCCGAGAACGACCCGGAGAAGAGCCCGTGGGTGCGGAAGAGCGCACAAGGCTACCTTCTACTTGGGCAAGCGTTTGGGAGCAGCCAAATCCGTCACATCAAGCCTTTTCAGCATGAACCAGCAAAGGGACCGAAGGCATGGGCTGCTCTCAAAGGTGTATACGCTCCTACAACAGCGGCGGTGGCTATGGTTTTGGAGCGGCAAATGGCGGCACTTCGAATTGACGAAGGTGAACCGGTGGAGGAAGGAGTGCAGAAATTCTTCGACTTGTTGACACGGCTCGAAGGAGCTGACCTGAACTAGAGTGACCTTCAAAAGAAGACCAAGCTGCTGGCCTTACTTCCGGACTCATGGTCCTCGCTCATCATCAACCTAAATCGAGATCTGCCCCGCCTCTCGCTCGAAGATGTGAAGCGGGAAATCTTACAAGAAGATTTCCGCCGTCGCGAATTAGCGGGTCCTGATGGTGCTGGAGTTGCAAAAATGGGCTGTGGGCACGGCCGTGAAATGGGCAGAGGGCGTGGAGGCAGATTTGGTAGCAAAAACTTCAATGGAGGCCGTGGTAATGGAGGATATGGCAGCAATAACAACAATAATGGCTACGGGCGTGGGCGCGGTCGATTTGATGGCGAATGCCACTTTTGCCACAAGACCGGCCACATGTGGAGAGATTGCTACAGATTGCCTGATGGATGGACCCCTTCTCAAGGCCAAGAGGGCAGAGGAGCAAGAGGAGGAAGAGGTAGAGGTCGTGGAGGCCGTGGTGGTTGTGGAAGCAAAGCGGCAAGCATGAAAGCTGGAGACTACGAGACAGACCCGAGTGAAGATCGATACCTGGGCCAATTCTTCTTTGTCTCCACGCAAGCGGCAGTTGCAACAGGAGGTGTGGAAGGCTTTGAGGAGCCAGCTACTGTGGGAAAGGTCGCCCTTCACTCTGTGGACTTTTGGGTGATCGATAGCGGCGCCACCTATAGCATGATACCTCGTGCGCAGTTGCTCACCGAACTCGAACCGTCGCCGGTCAAGCATGTTACATCGGCTTTGGGGCAGCGAGCAGAGGTGAAAGGCATGGGCAAGGCCATGTTCAAGGGTGCTGATGGAAAGATGGTGGGCCTCAAGAACGTGCTTTGGGTGCCCAACCTTGCAGCCAACCTGATTTCCGTGCGGCGTTTGCAAAAGGCCGGCATGGACACATCTTCCAAGGGGTCCAAAACATATACCTCGAGGCTTGGTGACCGGAAGCTTTGGGACCTTCATGGGGACAGGGACATCTAAAATGAGATGTGGCGAATCCTAGTGGTCCCCATTCCTAAGGGGAGGCAAGTGGCAGCAAGGGTCAGCACCAAGAGTGAAGCGGTTGGTGGCGGTGATCACGGGAAGCAAACTGACACCAAGAGTGACTCGAAGGAGTGCAATCTTGGAGAGACCAGCAAGGCGTGTGAACCCAAGGAGAGTGGTGCAGCAGCCAAAGGTGGTGGAAATGGGAAGGAGAAGCCTAAGATCAGCAAAGTAGCAGCGGCGAAGGAGAAAGGAGAGAGCTTGTGGGGCACAATAGCAAGTGCCGCTTTCTCCAACCCGACTTCCGCTACGGGAGAGTGTGATTGGCTGACCTTGCATCCGCGAATGGGGCATCTGGCATTGCCCATTTTGCAGCAGATAGTTAAAGCCCTTGACTAAAATAGCAAACCCTAATCAAGTTGGACCCAGCCTGAACAAGAAAGGGGGCTTGGTTTGAAGAAGAGTTGGGGTTTTTCTTTTTGGGCAGCTGGCTATGTTCGAAATAGATTTGGAAGCAGTTTGTGCATGAAAAGTTACCATTTCGGGGCGGAAATTTCTGTTCACTTGCGAGTGTTTCGACGATCTTGCTCGTCGTACAGTCGCGAGGTGTCGCACTATTTCTAAACCCCCCTGTGACACCCAAGAAGCAATCCTGGTCCCAACTTGAAAATCGAGTAGGGTTCCAGGGGGAAAAATCGCACATGCGATCCCTTTTGACACGCGAGTCGCTCAAGTTGCGAGCGCGTCAGAAGTGTCGCACTGTACTTTTCGCTTAGCTGATTGTTGCATCAGCCAATCAAAATCAAGCAATACATTTCAGACTCTTTTCCATCCGAAATTCACAACAGTTATTTTAGTCAGTCATCCTATACTCGGACGGATTCTAAAACGCAGAGGTTCAAGTTGGGCCCACCTTTGCTATTCTAGACAGGGGCTTTAAGCAAGAGATGGTCAGTGGGATGCGTGTCAAGGGGGAGCCCTATGAGGTGCTTGGCTGTCCAACATGCATGCAAGCCAAGTTCACCCGTTATCCATTCCATAGCTCGGAGACAACGGCGAAGGCACCACTTGATGAGGTGGTGATGGATGTGGTGGGCCCCTTGAAGCTTGGAGCTGCTCGATCAGAGTACTTCCTCACCATTGTGGATGTCTACACTCGCATGACTTGGGTGTATGTGCTGCCCAAGAAGAGTGACGTAGCTGAAACGGTGAAGACCGATTGGTTGCCGATGGTGGAGCGGCAAAAGACTGGCTTGTGAAGGCGATTCGCACTGACCGTGGGGGGGAGTTCCTGAGTAAGGACTTCTCAACTTGGCTGAAGAAGCAGGGCATAAGGCACTCTCTTACCATGCCCTACTCTCCTGAATGAACGGCATCGCCGAGCGTGCGAATCGGACACTCACGGAGACGGCTCGGGGACTTCTCATTAAAGCCGGTCTACCCAATTACTTTTGGCCGGATGCGGGTGCGGCATGCTTGTGTGGCCAAGAACAGAGCCTTGACTCATGTGGGAGAAGACAAATGGGTGCCCTATGTGGAGTGGATTGGAAGGAAACCGAAGGTGGATGTGCTTCAGGTGTTCGGGTGCATGTGCATGGCACTTGTGCCTAAGAAGCTTCGGCACAACAAGCTTGATGCCAAGGCAAAATGGGCTGTGCACCTGGGCATGGCTCAAACAGCAAGGGATGGCTTATTTGGGAACCATTTACCAAGAAGTTCTTGGTGAGAAGAGATTGCAAGTTCATGGAGAACTTACCGTACAAGGAGTGGAAGGCGGATAACCAAGCGAAGATTGGTGTGCGGCTTGGAGAGGTGAAGAGTCCCGGCTTGGAGCATGTGGATCTGCCCTTGGAGCTGTGTAGCAGCAGCACAATCACAAGGCAATCTCCTCAAATGAATGGGGGAGAAGAGGAGGAGGAGGTGCAGCAAGGTGATGAGCGTGCACCGTCACTTCCGCCTTGTGCTACAAGTGCTCGCGGGAACCGACCAGATTTGCAGCAACGCCATGAGAGCATCCAAGTCCTTGCAGCAGAGGAGGAAAGAAAGAGGAAAAGGAAGACTCAGCCCCCCAAAAGGTTGAGCTATGAACGGCTTGGAGGACCAGCCAACTCAACCTTGACCGGTTCGGCTCTCATGCTAGGCGATGATGCGGAAGATGACAGCGAGGAGTGCGCTTTTGCCGTCTTCTCTCCGGTGGAGATGCCGGGGGAGCCTACAAATCCCAAGGAGGCTTGGGAGGGCCCCAATGGGAAGGAGTGGAACAAGGCCTCAGATGAATAAATGGGGAGCATCATCGAGAACGACACGTTTGACTTGGTGAACCTACCTCCGGGGCGTAAGGCGATTTCTTCCAAGTGGCTCTTCAAGCGCAAGACCGACGCCGACGGCAACATTGAGCGCTACAAGAGCAGACTTGTAGCCAAGGGGTACCAGCAGCAGGAGAAGTTGGACTACAATCAATTATATGCTTCTGTGGTGAAGGGTACAACCCTTCGAACTCTCTTCGCCGCGGCGGCCATCAAAGGATGGGTGGTGAAGCAAATGGATATAGCAACGGCCTTCCTCAATGGAGTTTTGGAGGAAGAGACCTTCAGGAGCAGCCAGAGGGGTACAATGATGGGAGTGGTAGAGTGTGGAAGCTTAAGAAAGCACTCTTTGGCCTCAAGAAAGCCCCTAGGCAATGGTACATCAAGTTGCGGGAAGTCTTGGAGGCGATCGGCTTCACTCCCTCAACGGCCGATCAATCGTTGTTCATGCTTGGCGAGGGAGAGCAGAGGAGCTTCATGGTGGTTTATGTGGATGACATCCTCATATTCTCACCCTCCTCTGACCTTGTGAAGGAGGTGATGCTGAAGCTTCAAGAAAAGTTCAAGTGCAAGACCCTTGGTGACGTCAACTTCTACCTTGGGCTTCACATTGAGCGAGATGTGGAGAAGCGGTGGATGCGAGTGCATCAAAAGAAGTACTTGGAGGCCTTGGCTGCAAACTTTGGGAAGAGTGAAGGTCATGTGGCAACTTCTCTTCCCTCGGGGTTCAAGTGTGTGAAAGGACCAACGGAGGAAAGTGTTGGTGAAGAGAAGAGGCGCCGTTTTCACTCCTTGATGAGCAGCATCATGTATGCGGCCGTTCACACAAGGCCGGATGCAGCCTTTGCTACCGGGCAGCTGGCTAGGGTTGTCCAATGCCCTAATGAAGAGCAGGTAGCAGCTAGAGAGAGAGTGGCCAAGTACCTTGGCCAAACAGCAACTGTTGGACTGCAATACTCCGCGGCGGCACAAAGGCGTCAAAAGGGTGCGGATGGAGTCGAACCCGGGAGGCTCTTTCTCACTGCCTTCTCTGATGTATCTTGGGCATCAGAACCAGAGGATATGACAAGTGTGGGAGGATTCATCTGCTGTGTTGGTGGAGGCCCAACAGCTTGGGAGAGCAAGAAACAAGTGGACCCAGCATTGAGCTTGGTGAAGTCCGAGTACATGGCACTCTTCTGTGTGGCAGCGGCGTTTGCTAGCTGAATTGGGGGAGGAGCAGCAAGGACCTACCCCACTCTATTGTGATAGCCAGGATGCTATTGCATTGGCTAAGAACCCTGTACTTCATGGCCTTACCAAGCACATGAAGGTGAAATGGCATTGGGTGAGGAGCATGGTAACCTCGGGTGAAGTGGAGTTGCACTACGTGAAGACGATGGCGCAGCCAGCTGACATGATGACCAAGAGGCTGGTTGAGCAGCAGCATTGGAAGTGTTGCAAGCTTGCTGGGAGGGCTCTGACTAAGGGGAGCAGATTCTAAGGCCAACAATCCGAGGGGGAGTTTGTTGGTGCAACCCTATGGCTTGCACTCGGCTTGTCGTCCTTGTTTGTGTGTGTGCATGCATGGCATGGAATGACTTGTGAGTCTATGTCATTGCTATCTAGTGCTTGTGGGTGTGTTTGAATGGTGTATCACAATGTGGTTCGTGTTGGTCAAGACATTAGCGAGTTTTCACAACTCGCATGTCAAGTCGTCGTTTGCGTGTCGCATGTGTTTTTCTATTTTGTCGAGTGTGAAGTGTCCATCACGTCGCAGGTGTGTGCAGCAAGCCCTCATCAACTCAAGAAGAATTGATCTTGCAGAATCAAGACCAAGAGCTCAAGATTTCAAGCCCAAGGGAAGTGGATAAATATTAAAATTGTGAAAATAGTAATGCTACTTCATGTAGTGGTACATTTCACTTGGTCCAACCCCTTGTTGAGTTTGTTTCGAGTCCCTTCGTGGTTGGGGACCCTGTGGTGGTGTACCACCAGCCTGGACCTCGGCTCTTGGGGCTTGTAGAGGCTGAGAACTATCTGAATCTCGATTCTTCTTGCTAAGGTTGTACTTCTAAGACTATAGTGGCTGCTATACCTCATGCCAATCAAACTGCCATAGCGTTGTCAAATCTTCATGGAATTTCATGATTCAACTTGCTGCTGATAGGTGACAGCAACGCACTCTAGATCCAGTTTACAGATTACCGTTTAGATTATTGATCAGATCGGCATCAATATTTGAAGCCGTCTAACAGAAATCGGACTGTGATCTCTATCTGTCATTTTAGGTACATCTGAGCCTATTGTGATTATAGCACTTGTCCGTGTCAGAGGCACGAATGTGAGCGAGGCAGCCCCAGATGTGGAATGCGGACACGTCACCAGGCAACCCGGTCCAGAGAAGGTTCGGCGAAAGCTACGGCCGCTGGGAGTGCAGCCACAAGTTAAGCTGGTGAGCGGCGTAGCGAATGGCGAACGGCCACAGAAAATGGGGTGCACTGGCATGGATCATGGAGGTACGAGCCACCTCCATGACCAAACTGATGGGTCGCTCTGGTAGGGTGGACGACTAGGGGATGCCCTCCGCACGAGAAAACTGTCCAAGTCGACCGGAGGCGAACTCGCCGCCACGGTCGGAGTGGAGGCATAGCACAGGGAGACCACGGTGGACACGCAGAGCTACGACCTATGGGATAAGTACGTGAGGCACGGCCTTTTGCTCCAGGGGAAACACCATGGTGTAGCGCATGTAGTCGTTGACAAGCACTAGAAAGTAGCGCTCTCTACGCAGCCCAGGGACGGGGGCTGGGCCCTAGACATCTAGATGCAGGGTCTAGAGTGGCGCGGTGGCAGGGCGAAGCGAGGAGGAGTGTGGAGCAGAGCGCACTCGGCCCTCGACGCAGGGGGTGCACGGTGGCGCAGGCAAGAGAGGGAGGGCAGGTAGCGACGCAGGGAGATCTAGGAGGAGACCGTGCTGAGACATGTGATGCAGACGCGGGAGTGCGGGGTGACCTAGGCGGTGGTGCCACAGAAGCGACGGTTGAGTGAGCGACCGACACGAGCAAGCCGCAGTGACCTGGGTGGACGCAAGACTTGGGGAGGACGCGCCCACCGGTGGGGAAGCAGTGTCCAGTGTAAACAGTCCAGACACCGGGTCCCGGGGAACGTCGCAAAGGGGGCACCTGAGGCGGCCTCGGTACAGACAGCGTGTTGCTCGTGACCAGGGAACATAGTGGTGACGCCGAGGTCCTGAAGACAGCCAACACCAACTAGGTTCCTAGAAAACGAAGGGATGTGCTGGCCTGTAAGAGAACCCGAGGGAACCGCTGGAATGGGAAGGGTAGTGTGGCTACGGACAATGGCAGGACCGGAAGAGGGGTCAGCAAGTGCAACAACGGCAGGCACTGCAAGCTGCGTCAGCGCCGTGGGGTCGTGGAAGAAGCAGGCAGACACGCGAGAGTCAAGCGTAAAGGAGAGCGAAGCGGAAGCTGCGGCCGGTGGAGGAGCGAGCGTGGAGCCTGGACTAAACAAGGCAGAAGGTCCTACGCCTGACGCAGCAGGGGAGTCTGTACTACACACGGGAAACACACGTAAACTAGGCAACACTGGGTAATAAGATCCGGGCACACTTGAAGCATCAGCATACAGGGAATGCAGAGCAGAACAAATCGGATCCATATCTAACTCAAAGACAGGCACACCATGGCGCTGCAGATTGGCTCAGTCAGGGAGGTCCGGCGCCGGGCCGAAGCGCCGACGAAAGAGGTCGTCGATGTGGTGAAAGCAGCGGGCGGTAGGGTGCGGGCGACGACTCACAGTTCCACGGAGGGGGCCGGTCTGGAGCTGGTACTGGCAGCCCCCAACGCCGAAGCTGCCAGCCGATGACGAGCTGTGAGGGCCGCGAACGTGGCCACTACCACTAGAGGCACCGGGCCACCCCGGCGGGAGGCGGGCCCACGACTGCTCCTGCTGCTGCTACTGCGGTTGCTGCTGCTGCTATGACTGCGGCTGCTGCTGCTACTGCTGCTCATGGGCACCAGCCCCAGTCTCCTTGTCGGACCCACTATCCCCGCCGGCACCTCCACCACCCCCACCACCCCCACCACTACGCCCCCTTTTGGGACAGTGGCCCCGATGATGATGCGGCTGCGCGGAGGCCGCAGCTGCAGTCTGAGCGGCAGGGGTTGTTGTGACGACAGCGGCAGAAACGTCAGCATACGTGCACTGGGAGGGCGCACAGGCCTGAATGATAAGGACTGCCGCAATACCGCTCGACTGAGAGATAGTGCGCTGGCGAGTCTCTATCTCAGTCAGGGTGGTGACAAAGGCGGTAAGGGTAAGGTAACTTGGGTGCCGATTAAGGAAGTGGTTGTGTGCAGTGGCTAAGCAGTCTGGAAGGAGCATGGCAATGAGGTACAGGGTAGTGCAGAACGGCAGGGGGAAGGCAGTAAGCTGGGCCTTAGTGCTAGCGGCGCGGTAGCTAGCCTCTAGTGCACGGAGGTGAGTGGCTAGGTCAGGTAGAGTAGGGAAGGCGGCAAGATCAGGGAACAACAAGGGTAGGATCAGGTGGTCAGCAGAGGCGAGGGCGGGCATGGAGTAGTGCTCAACTACGGCATCTAAGAATTCCTTGGTGTTCACGACAGCAGTAAAGCGCGGACGCTTAGACGGGGGAAGAGCGTGACCAATGGCAAGCTGCGCTACCGCATCACGCGAATCCTAGACAGTGCGAGAAAGCGCAGCAGCAGAATGGCCTCACACTGAGGAGTGATGGGGTCAGCAGGGAGGTGGCCATCTTGACACTGACATGTGAGGTGACGGCGTAGATCGACAAGCCACGCGGCGAAGTCGAGAGCGTGCCCCTCCGCGTCCAGGCGGAGTACAGAGTCCGCCATCGTACGACCTCAGCGACCCGACGCCACAGCGGTACAGCGGCACAGCGACACGGCGGCACGGCTCCACGGCAGAAAGGAAGGCAGACACAACCGAGGCAAGCGGGGCGCACTGACTAGTTGAGGCGCGTAAGGCTGGGCGGGGCTTATAGGAGCCGACGGGGCGCTATGGGCCAGCAGGGGCGCGGAAGGGCCGGTGGGGCGCAATGGGCCAGCAGAGGCACGGAAGGGCCGGGGGGGCGCAACGGGCCAGCAGGGGCGCAAAGGGGCTGGCGGGGCGCAAAGGGCCAGCGGAACGCGATAGGGCTGGAGGGGCACGGAACGGCCAGCGGGGTGCGAGGGGCCGGCGGGGCGCAAAGGGCCTGGCGGGGGGGGGCAGCGGGGCGCGAGGGGCCGGCGGGGCACAAAGGGCCTGGCGGGGCGCGTAGGGGAACAGCGGGGTGCTAAGGCTAGGGCTAGGGCGGAAGCTGGTGGGTGGACCTAACATAAGCTGATACCATCTTAGAGTAGCAGAATGAATTAGAAAGGAGGGTACAAGGTGGTTTTGACGTAATGAGCTGTACGCTCTTAGGCATACCCCTATCTAGGCTATAGTAACATATAGGCTCAAGGGTCCGTCACGACAGCAAGGACACATAACTGACCCTATAATACAACACAGCAGTTACCCGGGTCGTGTGCAGTTACCCGAGTTGGATCTTGTTATGAATGGAATTGCCGAGTAGCGCGGAGGGCAATGGCGAAACTGTGAACAAGTGAATGACAATAAAATGAAAGACAATACAATATATAGGAAACCTAGGGTGATCCTGACCGTAGGATTGGAAGGTTCGGGAAAGGTGTCAAAGGGCCTCGATGTGTCGAATCGAGGTCCGGAAAGGCCCAGGAGGCTCGAACTGAAAGGTATGGAACCCTATCGCTGGTTCGGGACTGTTCAAGTCGTACGCCCTATAGCAAGCCTCAGTAAGGAATTACCAATTCCTTACACTCTCCCCCCTTCTAGATAAGCACACAAATAAACAAAGCTAGACAAACCTAACTGAATCTCGTCGTAGTGAGGATTCTACTGTTGAGAATCTCGAGCTTCTTCAAGGAAACTCCATCCAACGGTCGAAACGTGTCGAAACGATCGCCGTCGATCGTAGCTGTCAAAGCTTGGTCGAATTACCCAGATAATCAAATGGGCAGTAAGGGAACTACCGCACCACAGCTTCCTTGTCTTCAGTGAGTCCGTTGCTGAGAATTGCAACTCCCGTCGTCGTGTACTGTATCCGCACAGTAACACTACGTTATTCACGCTGCTGCAAGTTTGCGAGCCGAATCCGCTGCATGCGCCAAACTTGTCCGTAGCTCCACGACTGTAGATAACTCCTCGTTTAATTCCATGTGATTCGTGACACGCGCAGAAACACGCGTCCGTATTTCACAAAGTCAACGAAATCCAGCTATTCGTCAAATGCGAGTTCATTCGCGACACATGCGAGAACACGCCTCCGTGTCTCACGAAAGTCAGCGAAGTCCATCAGCACATGGACGAAAGCTCAACCAGTCCAGTAACTGTAGTCGATGTTACCTCAGGCGATTAATTGAAACACGCCTTTAACTTTTGCAAACACCTGCGAAATTCCCGAAAGGCCAACACGAATCTGTCCGTCAATTCAGTCGGTCAAACAACATCTGTCCGTCGATGCTCATGCAGCGGATGCCATTGTCGAGGGAAAACCCAAAAAACAACTGCTGTGCAACTGCTCTCTCCCCCCTCCATGAAAAGAAAATCTTCTGTCGAAGTCAGTCTACTGTTCCAAGTATTTCTTCACACCTAGGAAATTGTTGATGTATCTTCAATCTTGCTCGTCAGGACCGGTCTCAGCGCGACCCTATAACGCAGGGTAGCTGCGCCACGTAGACCCTAGCTCCATCCGACGCCGTAGATACATATTCAGCTTCTCATTTGCCGTCGATCTGCTTCGTGTTGTAAATTTCAAAACTCCATTTGATGAATACACTCCAGAGCATGGAGGAATTCGCCGTGTGCTCGTACTCAGGTAAGCGCCAACGCTATCGTAGTTGGGCGAATTTATTAGTCTAATTCGCGGGCAACTGCTATGCAGCTTACGTGAGGGATTCTCTTTCCACTCCCTAAAAAGATCGTCTCTGCAAACAATCTGCTCCGAGCTACAGCAAAATTTCTTCAACTAACGCTTCAAGATAAAACTCCCGTAGGCCGTTGTTCACCCAGCGCCCACGTTTGTCGTTCTCCAAACTGTACCGTGCAAGTTCGTTCGAAAAGCTCGCAACTCCGTCGATCTCAGCGACAAATTCTTGTCATTCGTATCGGACTCGAGCTCCGCGTAATGCCCGATCGCCGTCGCAAAACTCCTTCGCTATTTTCGTTAACCTGCTTCACGTGCCTCCCACTATACAACATTCGATTTTTACAAATTGTTCGCCTGTCGTGTAGCGCTAAAAACATTTCTTCCTTAATCCACCAGCGCAGGGTAATCCGCAAGCTTATCCTCCTCTATTCGTCTGGGAGCAGTTGATAGCATGTATTGTACTACCACACAGTGGAGATGCTGAAAATCGGGCGACCCAGCCAAGTCTGTCGGGGGATCCGTCTGCCGCTGACTCTTAACCAGCTGTTCCCAATCGCTCTTCTTCCACTGCTTCATTTCTTTGCCGTTAGTCCTTTGCGGTGACCCCGTGGAGACACTGAAGTAAATACCCTGAGGGTGGGTCTTCCTCTTCCTCCGTTGACCGTGGAGTGTAATTTTCTGACCACGAAAACAATTTCCTTTCGGGAAAACAGCTCTTGCTGAGCTTGTACAGTAGCTCCAGGGCAGACAAAATTGCTCCTCCAGGCGGGCAGGTCACGCGAAAATCCGAGGTTTGCCGCCCTCCGATTACTCCGTGCCTGAGCCCCACTTGTTGCATGTGCGATCTCGGTCGTGCCGAAAATTCCAACTGCATGTCCGTGAACAGCTCCGAAGTCCCGTCTTCACTTGTGTGTCGCGTGCCAGAAGCGTCGAGCCTTATGACGTCTGCTACAGTCGAAGCTCGTCAGAGTCGCACAAGATTTGAGGGTGCCGAGGATTCAATCGCTCAATTATTTCGCATGCCCTCACCATGGGCAAATGAGGCTTTCGCACGAGCACACGGCGAAATGGGTGTGTATTTGTGGGGAGGGCTTGTGTGGCGATGTTTGGCCAGTGTGCGATTCTTGTGAAGCAATGAGGCAACGGCGGTACATAGTTCCGTGGCGACAAAACCTTGTCGGTAACGACTTGTCCCTTGCTATATGTTGGTCGCATACGCAATCATGAGTGACTCAAACGGATATCCCATTGCCCGTATATCAGGGGTTTTGGGAAACGATTCTGATTGGGTGCCAGGTTGAGCTGCGATAAGGTTGGGCATCGTCTGTACATGCCCTCCTGACAAAATCCTCTTCGCCTGGGGATATCCGCGAGCTTGTCGTCTCGTGACAAGCTCCTCGCTCCATTCGGACACCAATCCGAGTCGTCGTCGCTGCTTGCTGAAAATTCTGGAAACTGCAACGATATGCGAAATGAACAGCATACCGGAAACACTCTTCAAAAACTTCGCCATGATAGGACGGACACAACCTCCCTCGAGGGGATGGCCAAGCAAATCCTGCTCGTCCCTTGGGGTCAGATCGACCGTCTTCAAAAGCCCACGCAAATAGTTGAAGCATGTCATATCATGCTTTAGGATAACTGTTGTGCCTTCTGTAGCGCCATCCACCTTCTCCTAAAAAAAAAATACTTCTGCCCCCGGAAGCCCAGAGGGTGAGGAAAGCGGCTCTGATACCAAGTGTTATGAATGGAACTGCCGAGTAGCGCGGAGGGCAATGGCGAAACTGTGAACGAGTGAATGACAACAAAATGAAAGACAATGCAATATATAGGAAACCTAGAGTGATCCTGGACGTAGGATCGGTGTTAGGGTGGTTTGCTTATGGAATGTGCAAGGACTCGTGAGTGTTCACGAGTTGGGGCAGGAGCATGAGCTTGCGAGAATTCGCGAGCTTCTGCAGGTTCAAGTGTTAGCGAGTTTACGCGAGTGGTTGGGAGGTTTTCGCGTGCTTGCGTTATATGCGTGAATTTCAGTGAGTGTTCGCGAGAGTTCGCGAGAGTTTGGGAGATTCGGAAAGGCGAAGAGTTTTAGCGAGATTTTGGTGAGTTCTCGTGAGTTATCGCGGGAGTCTAGTGGGATTTCGTGGGAGTGAAATGGTGTTGGGCGAAATTCGCCTCTAGGCTAATTTTGACCAATCAGATTGGTCAAAATTGGGTGGTGCTTCACCACCAACCTAGAGTGACGAATTTGAGGGGCCCCCCTTGAGCTTGGGGTCCAATCAGATTTAAGGAGTTGACTTTGGTACACCTCCTTAGAGGGTGGTGAAGCACCAAGAGACTTTGGTGCACCTCCCCCTAGACCCAAACAGGTGGAACCAATCAGATTTCGCCACTCCTATCCAACCATCCAACTACAATTCGGTTCACATTCGGAAGACAAATGACAAGCACCGAATTTTGGTGCAGAATTCGGTTACGAAGCTAAGGTCAAAATGGGGCAACGCGGACCGCAGCGAAATCCGAAACGCAAAGCGCATCGAGCTTGTTTCTCGTTTCTTTCTGCTTGTTGAAACGCAAAGCGCATCGACCTAGGTGCTTGTAAAACTTCGAATGTATCACTTGTTTCCACTGGAATTGAGTGAAACCTCTTGAGTTTCCAGCATAGAAAACGACTACTTGCTATTCTCAGCAATAGTAACCTCCTATGCCAGGGGCGCTGCCGAAATAGAATTGGAAAGTTCAGGAAAGGTGTCGAAGGGCCTCGATGTGTCGAAGCGAGGTCCGGAAAGGCTTAGGAGGCTCGAACTGAAAGGTCTGAAACCCTATCACTGGTTCGGGACTGTTCGAGTCGTACGCCCTGTAGCAAGGCTCAGTAAGGAATTACTAATTCCTTACAGATCTAGATGTTATAATAACGGAATATGCTCGATTGTGTCGTATAGGGAGGTTTTGTGCTATGGTGTTGTACCCTCTATGAGCATGCACCTATCTAGCCTATAACATATACAAATATATATTGATACTGTAACCTCATAGGGAATGTACCCCTGTTAAGAAAATATTTGTTAAACCCTTCGCATTCTCTTGTACCACTTTATGAACCCTGTATTCTCTTGCAATAATCAACACTTTTATGTTAGAGCATATACCTACGAAATGGTGTTCAGTACCAGAATAGGAAAACGGACTTTTGAACACCGTGATCGACAAAATTACCGAGTCCAGTACCAACAACACCCACCTGCATGTTCGCGCACAAGCCCAGCAATTTGCTGCGTGGCACTGTCACATTCGCAAACAGAACCACATGCGTCGCATGCATATCGCGTGTCACTCTGTTTTGTTTCGCCCACGCCTGCGAACCACGCTTTCCTGGTACTTAACACCGTCCTGTAAATCGGCAAATACAGCACGGTGTTCAAGTACGGGATTCCCCATTTTGGAACTAAACACCATAGCGTAGGAATACGCTCTTACCGTAATCCCCCGGATATAGGTGTTAGAATAACGGAATAGATTAGATTGTGCCATACAGGGTGGTTTTGTGCTATAATATTGTACCCTCTATGAGCAAGCACCTATCTAGCCTATAACATATACAAATATATGTTGACACGCCCCCTAGGCTAGACAAGGGGCAGTGCTTGGCAAGAGACATGCAGCTCATGGTGGCACTACTAGTCCAACCTCTGAGGTAAGGGTCTGAAGACCAGTCAGAAGAGTACAAACAAGATAAGATCAAATCAAGGCGGCACTACTAGTCTGGCCACTAGAGCAAAAGCCACAAGGCCAGTCAAGAGAATGTAATAAGAGTAGTACACAATCAAGGTCCTAGCAAGCGAGGAGCTACTGGAACTAGACCAAGCTGTACACAGTGCCGCTGATGACATTTAGGCGCAAGCACTTACTAAAGATATCAGCTGTGTTGGCACTGGAGGCCAAGTGAACTACGCGGGCCTGGCGTCACTGCTGCAACTCGCGCAGGAGAAAGTACCGCAGCTAGATGTGCTTCTCTCTGCCCTCCAGTCGAGGCTCCTGACATCGGAGGATCATGGCCCTGTTGTCAGCGTACAGAACCGGGGCAGAGCTAGGTCGCTCACCTAAGTCTATGAGCAGGAACGTCAGGCAGCGGAGCTCCTGTGCCGCCATGGCACCAGCGTAGAGCTCAACCTCGAAGTAAGACAGTGCAACAGACGACGAGCGGGTGGACCTCTACGAGACAGCGCCTGCACTCAGGGTAAAGTAGTAGCCCTGAGAGGACCCGAGCGTCTCAGTGCGTCGGCCCATGAAGCGTCTGTGTGCCCTGTCAAGACCACTGGCCAGAGTCCTCCTAGCACTAGGCCCATGCCGATGTACTTGCTAGATAATGCAAAACCCTCTTAGCTGCCGACCAGTGCTGTGGTCGGTGTGTGCCTGTCGCCACGAAGCGAGCTAGGATGCTGAGAGGGTATGCAAAATCTGGACGAGTGCAAGTCATCAGGTACATGAGGCAACCCACCAGCTTTGCGTACAGACCACTAGGCTCTACCGACTCTTCAGGGACTGGAGCTAAGAGCCAGTGATCTACTAGCAGAGGTGTGGGCTGCGCGGAGGAGAACTGAAGACCAAACCTCTGAAGGACCTGGCGCACTAAGTATGACTGTGAGAGAGTGGTGGTGCGCGCTGCTCTGTCCCTGGAGATCTGCAGCCCAAGGTAGCGGCGCAGCTCTCCTAGGTCAGTGCAGGTGTGTCTCCTCAGTAGCTCAGCCTTCACTGAGGCCAGAGTGTCTCTGTCTGCAGTAGCAAAGACCAGGTCGTCTACGTAGACAAGGATGTAGAACGGGGTCTGTCTTGAACGAACGAAGAGTGAAGGGTCCGCAGAAGTCGGGAAGAAATGCAAGACAGCTAACGTAGCACGCAACGTGTCGTGCCACTCATGCGGCGCATGCCGCAGGCCAAAAACTGGGTGCCACTCGGTCCGAGGGGCGAAGGTGCCGGTGAAGCCCGGCGGACGGCGCAAATAGACCTGCTCGTGTAGACTGCCTTGGAGAAAATTTGTAGAGAAGTCGAGGGAGTGCAGCTCGTAGTCACGCTGAGCTGCTACGTGTAGCGGCGCCAAAAGAGTGGTCATCTTCAGGGTCAGGGCGAAGGTCTGAAAGAAGTCAACGCCCTTGCGCTGACTGAAGCCTCTAGCAACGTAGCACGCCTGAAATACCGGCGGCACTCCAGGAGGGCGCTTCACCTTGAAGAGCCACAGGCCATCGACTACGTTCACCCTAGGTGGGGGAATTTCGTTGACGTAGGTACCGGTGGATCTCCGAGATGCCATCTCCGCGTCCTTGTCAGCTATCCACTGAGAGGCCCAGGGTCCCGTTGTCGCCTTAGCATAAGTGCGAGGGGTCAGGATGTCAAAGGCGTATGGGTTACACTCATGGACTAGCAATATGGAGCAAAGATGAGGAGCGACCTCGGACAGGAAAGCGAGCTCGTACTGCCGGACCTCCATGACAACACTGCCGAGGGCAGGAGCACCCCCGACGGACGGAGGAAGTGCAAGGTCAGAGACTAGGGCAGTGGCATAGTTAAGGCGGCCGGTAGAGGCAAAGTCAGCGACGATAGCGACAAGAGCGTCAAGACTCGAGACAGGAACAGAAGGGTCGGTAAAGAGGGAGGCAAGGACCCGAGGAACCAGAGGACTGGCGGCACGAAGGTAGTCCGACAGAGGGAGCGACAACAAGCGACAACGGAGGAGGCGACGGGAGGAGGGAAGGACGAGACGCGTGGGAACGGAGCAACATAGGGTGAGAGCGCTGAACAGGAGAGACAGGACGAGCACGAGAGGGACATCGTGACCAGAAATGGACGGAGGCGTCAGGTCAGGAGACAGAGGAGGAGAACGAGAGGGGAAACCAGCTGGAGACGAGCCCTGCGGTGGAAACACAGGGCCGTAGTCAGGCAGGGGAGGCGGCGGTGGGGGAGGCGCAGGTGGGTGGTTAGGGGAGGGAAGACCGAGGAGGAGAAGGGCGGACACCAGCGGCGAGTGCTGCTGCTGATACTGCTCCATGCCAACACCAGAACCTCTAGCTGCACCATGGCTACCACCGGGACACTCCACGCCAACACCCCCAGAGCGAGAACCCTCTCCAAATACAGGCCACCCCCAGGACCGCCGGGACGAGCAATGACAGGAACCCCAGGACTAGCACCCCCAGAACCAACACCCCCAGAACGAGAACCCTCTCCAACACCAGTGCCACCCCCAAGACCAGCGGGACAAGCCACGAAAGGAACCCCAGGACTAGCACCCTCCTCAACGCCCGCACCCCCAGAGCTCGCGGACCAGTGCAGTGGCTGCTACTGTGGCAGCGACGACGGCGACTGCTGCAACGGCGACAACGGCGGCGGCTACTTTGACGGCGGAGAAGGAGATACTGGGGCAGAGATAGGCAGCGAGAACGGCGCCGCGGGGCCACCAAAGTCAGCCGAATCCTCGACCGGGACACGTGACGGGAGGGGAGTGACGTGAGACACACCAGACGGGGCAGGACTGGGAGGGAGATAACCAGGGGCTACCGGGGGAGTGGGAACCAGAAACAGGGGCGGGGAAACCGGGAGACCTTGGTGGGGAAAGCAGTGGTAGAAGGAGACAGATTCGTCAAAAGTGACGTCACGGGAGTGAAAGAAGCCGTGAGACGGCGGGTGGTAAAAGTGCCAGTCAGACGCGTCAAGGGGGAAACCAAGGAGGACACAGGAGATAGTGCGGGCAGTGAGCTTGTCCGTGCCAGAGGCATGTACGTGAGCAAGGCTGCCCCAGACGTGGAACGTAGACGCGTCACCAGGGAACCCGGCCCAAAGAAGGGTCGGCGAAACCTGCGGCCACTGGGAGTGCGGCCACGGGTTAAGCTGGTGAGCAGCATAGCGAACAGTGAACGGCCATAGAAAATGGGGTGCAATGGCATGGATCATGGAGGTACGAGCCACCTCCATGACCAAACCGATGCATCGCTCAGCGACCCCATTCTGTTGCGGGGAGTCCGGCAGGGTGTACGACTGGGTGATGCCCTCCGCACGAACTGGCCGAGCCGACCGGAGGCAAACTCGCCACCACGGTCGGAGTGGAGACGCAGCACAGGGAGGCCGCGGTGGACTCGCACAGCTATGACCAACGGGTTAAGAACGTCAGGCACGCCGGCCTTCCGCTCCAGGGGAAAAATCATGGTGTAGCGTGTGTAGTCGTCGACAAGCACTAGAAAGTAGCGCTCGCGACGTGGCCCAGGAACGAGGGCTAGGCCCCAGACATCCAGGTGCAGGGTCTGGAGTAGCGCGGTGGTAGGGGGAAGCAAGGAGGAGTGAGGAGCACAACGCACTCGGCCCTCGATGCAAGTCGTGCATGGCGGCGCAAGCGAGGGAGGAAGGGCAGGGAGTGACACTGGGAGACCAAAGACAAGACCGTGATGGGACATGTGATGTAGACGCGGGAGTGCAGGGTGACCTAGGCGGTGGTGCCACAGCAGCGACGGGTGGGTGAGCGACCGACACAAGCAAGCCGCAGCGACCTGGGTCAACGCAGGCACTTGGGGGGACGCCCTCACCGGGGGTGGCACAGTGTGAAGCGTAAACTGGCCAGACACAAGGTCTCGGGGGAACGTGGTCAGAGGAGCACCAGTGGCGGCCTTGGTACAGATCGCGTACCGCTCCAGTCCAGGGAACGTAGTGGTGACGCCGATGTACTGAAGATAGCTGACTCCAAATAGGTTCATGGAGAATGAGGGGATGTGCAGGCTTGTAAAAGAACCTGAGGAAACCATTGGACAAGGAAGGATGGTGGAGTTGCGGGCAACTAGCGGACCTGAGGAGGGGTCAGCAAGCGCAACAGCGGCAGGGGCGGCATGCGGCGTGAGCGCAGTGTGGTCGCGGAAGAAGCATGCAGTCGCTCCAGAGTTGAGCGTGAAGGAGAGCAAAGCAGTAGCGTCCGCCGGCGGAGGGGCTAGCATGGAGCCTAGGCTAAACAAGGCAGGGGGTCTTACGCCTGACGCAGCTGGGGAACCTAGACTACACGCAAGGGACACGCCTACGCTAGGCAATACCAGGTAATAGGGTCCATTCACATTAGAGTCATCAGCATACATGGCATACAAAGCAGACCTAATCTGGTCCATGTCCATCTCAAAGACAGGCACATGACGATGCACCAGGCTGTACCGGTCGGGGGGGTTTGCCGTGGGGCCGAAGCGGAGACAGAAGAGGTCGTCGAGGCGGCGGTAGCAACGCACGGCGGTGTGACCAAGGCGGTCGTAGACGGTGCTGCGGCAGGGTCCGGACTGAAGCTGGTACTAGCAGGTGACCACACTAGAGCCGCCACCCGACACCGAGCTGCGCCCCCTGCCACCACTAGCACTGCCAGTCCACCACGGCATCGGGGGTCCCCACGGTGTCTGCTCCTGTTGTTGCAATGGCTGTTGCTGCTGCTGCTGCTGCTGCTGCTACTGCAGAGGCTGCTGCTGCTGCTCCAAGGCACCAGCTCCAGTCCCCTCGTCTGCACCACCTTCCTCTCGACCATCTCTGCCACCTCCGCCACCCCCGCCACCTCTCTTGCCACCACGCCCCCCCCAGGCCCGCCGTCCCCTACCTTGACGAGACTGCGCTGAGGCCGCCGCAGCGGTCTCAGCAGCAGGGGTCATCTCAGCAACAGTGGCAAAGACATCAGAGTAAGTGCACTGGGAGGGAGCACAACCCCGGAAGATAGGGACCGCCGCAGTACCACTCGATTGAGCGATAGTGTACTGGCAGGTCTCTATCGCGGGCAGGGTAGTGACAAAGTCAGTGAGGGTGAGGTCAGCAGTGTGGAGGGCAAGGAAATGGTCGCGGGCAGTGGCTAGGCGGTCAGGATGGCGTGTGGCAAGGAAGTAGAGTGTAGCACCAAGCGGGGGAGGCAGTACAAGGAGCTGAGCCTCAGTGCTAGCAACCTCTAGTGAGCGCAGGTGAGTGGCGAGATCAGCGACAGTGGGAAAAGGTGCAAGGTCAGGAAAGAGCATAAGGAGGAGGAGACGACCGGCAAAGGAGGAGGAGGGAGGGGAATAGCGTTCAATAACAACATTCAAGTACGCCTGCTCAGTCTCTAGGGCCTGGTAGCGGGGGCGCTCAGACAAGGGGAGGACACTACTGATGGCAAGCTGCGCAAATGCGTCACGCGACTCCCAGACAGAGCGAGCGAGCTCAGCAGCTGCAAAGGCCTCCTGCTCAGCGCGCGTGGGGGCGTCAGAGAGAGCAGCAGGTGGGTTGGGGCAGGGGATCTTACCGACGACGTGAACGGCCAGAGACTGTCTATCCTGGCGCTGTCCCCTCAGCAAGCAGCGGAGGTCGGCAAGCCACGCCTCAAAGTCGATCGCCCGACCCTCCGCGTCCAGGCGGAGTACAGCGTCCGCCATCGCCATGGCTGCAGCAGCTGACCGCCGCTAGGGGAGGAGGAGGAGAGGGCGGTGGAGAGCAGTGGTAGAGATGGCCGGCGGGAGCGCCGGCACAAAAAGGGGGGCACAGCAGCACGGCGGCTCGGTGACTCGGCAGCTCGGCAACGCGGCGGCTTGGCTACTCGGCGGCTCGGCGGCACGATGGCTTGTCGGCTCGGCTACTCGGCGGCCCGGCGGCTCGGTGGCCCGGCTGCTTGGCGGCTCGGCGGCGTGGAGCAACGCGGCATGGCGCGGCTCGGTGGCGCGGCTCAGCAGCTTGGCGGCGCAGCTGCTCGGCGGCGAGGCGCAGGGCTCGGCAGCTAGGCGGGACGCAGTGAGGCGGGGCCGGCGCGGAGTGATGGGGCCGGCGCGGACTATCGGGACCGGCACGGTGGGACGGGGCCGGCGCGGCATGACGGGGTTGGCGCAGAGTGACGGGGCCGGCGCTGTCTAGCGGAGCCGGTGCGGCGAGACGTGGCCGGCGCGGCCTGACGGGGTCGGCGCGGCGGGACGGGCACGGCAGCTACGAGATAGATAATGAAGAGCTGGAATGGAATATGCCCGTTCCCCTCCTAGAGCCGACCCCTTACATCACCGACATGACCTTTGGGGGAGACGGACATTGCTGGCATGTCTTCCCAAGGAACCACCGCATGCACCCGTCCAACAAGCCATACCTGCTGACCCCAAGGATTGCAATGATCGCTCGCAACAACCGCGACAACTGCAACACCCAGTACTTGGACAGTTGCTGCGGACAACACATGGTCGGCTCAGAACGCTACATCTCCAATGCCATTTCCACCCCCGCCACAGCCTTTGTCACAGTCACCAACAACGAGCAACTCATGGCAAGACAACAAGGCATAGTCGTCCTACACGCACACAACTCCCTGACGAACATCACCCTGAACGACGTGCTTATCGTTCAGAACCTGCGGTACAACCTACTCTCTACGGCGCAGCTGATGTCCTGCGGTGTCGACATCAGCACCAACCCCCAAACCTAAGACATCCTGCTATACTACCGCAAGCCGAAACAGCCCAACGAACAGCCAAACCCCCTACAGCTAATCGGCAGAACAACGACGGTTGATGGGGTCTATGTCCTCGACTTCGACATCCCCAACTGCAACGGTGACAGCCATGAGCTGATCGACCTCGTTCCCCTAGACTTCGCCTACAAGGAGGAGAAAGAATGGAAACACCTAGACGGCCGCCTGTGGGTCACCCACCACATGCACCCATCTGAGACGGATCTGCACGACCCTGGACAAGACGGCATCTGCCGCACCTGTCAGACCCCGACAGCTTCCTGCAGCAACATCGCTGAAACAGGACTCGGAACTCTCGAAGAAGAAGAGACGGAGACCCTCCTCACTCCACAAGTCGGCATGACAACCTCAGAACTTGCAGCAGCCATCACCATCGTTCCTCCTTCACGAACAACGAGCATAGACTCACGCCAACGCCTCTAAAGCATTCTGGCCTACGTGGGGCCCGGTTGCTTTGACAAAATAGGGCGACCAACCCCATGGGAACTTCACACCCACATCGCGTTCAACCCCAATCGGAAAAAACCCACACCCCGAGAAGTAGCAGCGGCAGAGGCAGAAGCAGCAGCAGCGGCAGAGGCAGGAGCAGCAGTAGCAGCAGTAGCAAAGCAGCTGAAGCAGCAACAGCAGCAGCCACGGCAGCAGCTGAAGAGAGAACAGAGGGAACAAAAGAGGGCGCATAACAGGCAACACGCCTCGAACCTAGAGTCGAAATTGGTGCACCATCCTTCAACGCACTAAGTGGCTGGGGTCTAACCCCAGTTTAAAACAACTAGGCAGAAGCATCAGTTGAGGACGCCGAATGGGACACCACCACTAACACACCAACAACTAACGACTGGCGCAGACTACGCCCGAGACGGCCCTGGTTCAGAAACCCCGCTACAGGACGATGGCGTCTGAATCACAAGGAGTGGTACAACTGAGGAACTGATGAGGACGATGAAGGCGAAAGGGGGAGAATAGCACATGATGCATATCTTCACCTCGGTTGCCCTCCTCAAGCCCTTGGAACTTGGGCTGAGTACAATAAAATCCCAGATGGAGAAAACACCTTCCTCTGGAGAGGCAACCACGAGCCCCCACCACCTGAGCCTCAAAGTCCTCTTCCCTTCGAAACAACTCCCATCGGATTCAAAGCTGATACTGAAACTGATCTCCAAGAAACTGAAACCATCGATCGCCTGCCACCGCTCCAAGAGACCAGCATCATCGAAGGTCCACCACCTCCTCATCTCCATCAGCAAATCAACACCGAAGTGCTAGACGAGAGTGCAGCTGGACCAGATGGCTCTCCTCGAGATCGAGAGGTTAGAGCGGACCGCATAGATCGCCAATTCCTCGCTCTCGCTATCACAACCCCTGCATTCGTTGAGACCCCCAGCCCCTCCTCCTGATGATTCTCGCCAGCGCTATCATTGCGCACGAGGACATCGCGCCTCCAGTGACATCTGGCACCAGCGACTTGGCTACCCCTCCAAAGTCACACTCAACAACTCAATCAGTGCCAACGTCTTCGCCCTTGGAGCACTCCTAGACTCTGACAGGCACGAGCTACAAGTCAGCCAAGCACCATGCACCTGCACAGTCTGCCCCGAAGCTGCTCTCACACACAGCCCATTCCAAGATCTCCCTCGCTGCCCCAACCGCTACACTCCACATGACAAATTCTACAATGAATACCTCGTCCTCACACAAGTAGGACTCTACGGGGAGCAGTACACCCTCACCTTCATCGACGCCGCTGCCCGGTACGTCTGGGCAGTCAATGTCCACAACAAAGGGGGAGTACTCAACATCTTCCAACCCTGGCTCGCCGTTGCTGAATGCCAGTCCGGGAAGAAGCTGAAATACTGGCAAACAAATGGAGCTCGGGAATTCCGGAGTGAGGAACTACAGACTCATCTCAAGGAACTTGGGATCGAGCACAGGCTCTCCCTTCCCTATGCTCACCAACAGCAAGGTGTTACTGAACGGACCAACCGCACCCTACAGACCAAAGTACGAGCCATGATGCTGCAGTCCGGACTGCCCACAGACTACTGGCCCTTCGCCATGCACCACCCAGTTTGACTGCACAACGTCCTATCCACCACCATCAATGACAGAAACCTCTCCCCTTATATGGCATGGACGGAAGAACCAGCCGACACCAGCATGCTACGAAGCTGGGGCTGCATGGTCCAATACCGCCCTCATCAAGCCATCATAGGCAAATTCGAAAGGCGAGCTCGTTGGGGAGTAAACCTGGCCATCTCTCACGAGTACCAGGCGTGGATAATCCTAGACCAGGAGAACTCAACCGTCGTACCCTCCAGGGATGTCCTCTTCTATGAAGGACTCACCCTGAAGCAGTTCAAGAATGACCATCGAGCCAATCGCCAAGCAGCCTATGCGCATGGCGAACGCAGCTTCGCCTCTCAGGAAGACGAAGAAGCCGCTGCCCACATGACAAGTGTCAACTTATACCTACATTTGCGTGTAGAAGTTATAGGCTAGAATAGGTGTATTTTTTAGAGAGTACAACCCAACCCTATATCTTGCTTGTTCTCTCTTGTTTTCAATCATTCTAGTATTCTAACATCCTGCGCATCGCCCCGGCCCTTTCCCGCACCTGGCCGGCCCCTCGTGCACCTTGGCCCCTTGCACGCCCGCAGGATCCTCGCGTGCCCTCCTTGGCCTTCCGTCCGGTTCCCGTTCCGAGGAAACCTGCCGCCGCGTTGCTGTATCGCCGTGCAACTGTGTCCTTGTGCCGCTGTACCGCTAAGTCCCTGTGCCGCTGTGCCGCTAAGTCCCTGTTCCGCTTACCGCTGTGTCTCTGTACCGCAGTGTCGTTGTGTCCCGGTGCCATTGTGGTTGCACGATGGCGAACGTCATGCTACTTCTGGACGCGGAGGGGCATGCGATCGACTTCACCGCCTAGCTTGTCGATCTTCCCCGGCACCTGACAGGTCAGCGCCAGGATGGGCACTCCCTGGCTGTGTATGTTGATGGCTTGCTTCCTCGCCCCTCTGCTCCTGATCCCCTCCCTGCTGACCCAACCACTTCGGAGAGTGAGGCCTTTGCTGCTGCTGCACTCGCCCGGGCTGTCTGGGATTCTCACGACGCTGTAGCGCAGCTTGCCATTAGTCATGCGCTTCCCCATTCAGAGCATCCGCATTTCACGGTGGCAAGTTCACCTCTAGTCGGCTTGGACAGTTCTGTCGTGCAGAGGGCATAACCCAGTCGTACACCCTTCCGGACTCCCCGCAGCAGAATAGGGTGGGTGAGCGACGCATCGATTTGATCATGGAGGTGGCTTGTACCTCCATGATTCATGCCGGTGCACTCCATTTTGTGTGGCTATTCGCAGTTCGCTAAGCTGCTCACCAGATTAACCTCTGGCCACGCTCCCAGCGGCCACAGGTTTCGCCGACCCTTCTTTGGAACGGGTTCCCTGGTGACGCATCCGCGTTCCACGCCTCGCTCAAATCCATACCTCTGGCACGGACACGGTCACTACTTGCATTGTTCCCTGTGTCTTCCTCGGTTTCCCCCTGGACTCATCTGACTGGCACTTTTACCACCCACTCTCTCACCGCTTCTTTCACTCCCGTGACACCACTTTCGACAAGTCTGTCTCCTTTTACCACCACTTTCCCCACCAAGGTCTCCCGGTTTCCCCTCCTCTGTTTCTCGTTCCCATTCCCCCAGTAGCCCCTGCTCACCTCCCTCCCTGTCCAGCTCCCTCTAGTGTGTCTCACATCACTCCCCTCCCGTTGGTTGTCCCGGTCGAGGAGTCGGCTGGCTCTGGTGGCCCCGTGGCGCACTTCTTGCCGCCTACCCCTCCCCTGGTGTCTCCTGCTCAGCCGTCGCCACAGCAGCAGCCACCGCCATCGCCGCAGCAGCAGCCATTTGTGGACTCTAGGGGTGCTTGCGTTGAGGAGGGTGCTTGTCCTAGGGTCCCTGTTGTTATAATCACAATAGGCTCAGATGTGCCTAAAATGAGAGATAGAGAGCACAATCGGATTTCCGTCAGACGGCTTCAAATATTGTTGCCGGTCTGGACGCTGAGTCAAACAGTGATCTCTTAGTTGGACCTGGAGTGCGATGCTGTCGCCTATCAGCAGCAAGTTGAATTATGAAATTCCATGAAGATTTGACAACAATATGGCGGTTTGACTGGCAGGAGGTATAGCAGCCACTATAGTCTTAGAAGTACAACCTTAGCAAGAAGAATCGAGATTGAGATAGTTCTCAGCCTCTACATACCCCAAGAGCCGAGGTCCAGGCTGGTGGTACACAACCACAGGGTCCCCAACCACGAAGGGACTCGAAACAAACTCAACAAGGGGCTGGACCAAGTGAAATGTACCACTACATGAAGTAGCATTACTATTTTCACAATTTTAATATTTATCCATTTCCCTTGGGCTTGAAATCTTGAGCTCTTGGTCTTGATTCTGCAAGATAAATTCTTCTTGAGTTGATGAGGGCTTGCTGCACACACCTGCGACGTGATGGACACTTCACACTCGACAAAATAGAAAAACACATGCGACACGCAAACGACGACTTGACATGCGAGTTGTGAAAACTCGCTAATGTCTTGACCAACACGAACCACATTGTGATACACCATTCACACACAACCACAAGCACTAGATAGCAATGACATAAACTCACAAGTCATTCCATGCCATGCATGCACACACACAAACAAGGACGACAAGCCGAGTGCAAACCATAGGGTTGCACCAACAAACTCCCCCTCGGATTGTTGGCCTTAGAATCTGCTCCCCTTAGTTCAGAGCCATCCCAGCAAGCTTGCACCACTTCCAATGCTGCTGCTCAACCAGCCTCTTGGTCATCATATCAGCTGGCTGCGCCGTCGTCTTCACGTAGTGCAACTCCACTTCACCCGAGGTTACCATGCTCCTCACCCAATGCCATTTCACCTTCATGTGCTTGGTAAGGCCATGAAGTACGAGGTTCTTAGCCAATGCAATAGCATCCTGGCTATCACAATAGAGTGGGGTAGGTCCTTGCTGCTCCTCCCCCAATTCAGCTAGCAAACACCGCTGCCACACAACCTCTCTTATGCCACGGAAGAGTGCCATGTACTCGGACTTCACCGAGCTCAATGCTGGGTCCACTTGTTTCTTGCTCTCCCAAGCTGTTGGCCCTCCACCAACATAGCAGATGAATCCTCCCACACTTGTCATATCCTCTGTTTCTGATGCCCAAGATGCATCAGAGAAGGCAGTGAGAAAGAGCCTCCCGGGTTCGACTCCATCCGCACCCTTTTGACGCCTTTGTGCCGCCGCGGAGTATTGCAGTCCAATAGTTGCTGTTTGGCCAAGGTACTTGGCCACTCTCTCTCCAGCTGCTACCTGCTCTTCATTAGGGCATTGGACAACCCTAGCCAGCTGCCCGGTAGAAAAGGATGCATCGGGCCTTGTGTGAACGGCCGCATACATGAGGCTGCCCACCAAGGAGTGAAAACGGCGCCTCTTCTCTTCACCAACACTTTCCTCCGTTGGTCCTTTCACACACTTGAACCCCGAGGGAAGAGAAGTTGCCACATGACCTTCACTCTTCCCAAAGTTTGCAGCCAAGGCCTCCAAGTACTTCTTTTGATGCACTCGCATCCACCGCTTCTCCACATCTCGCTCAATGTGAAGCCCAAGGTAGTAGTTGACGTCACCAAGGGTCTTGCACTTGAACTTGTCTTGAAGCTTCAGCATTACCTCCTTCACAAGGTCAGAGGAGGGTGAGAATATGAGGATGTCATCCACATAAACCACCATGAAGCTCCTCTGCTCCCCCTCGCCAAGCATGAACAATGATTGATCGGCCGTTGAGGGAGTGAAGCCGATCGCCTCCAAGACTTCCCGCAGCTTGATGTACCATTGCCTAGGGGCTTGCTTGAGGCCAAAGAGTGCTTTCTTAAGCTTCCACACTCTACCACTCCCATCATTGTACCCCTCTGGCTGCTCCTGAAGGTCTCTTCCTCCAAAACTCCATTGAGGAAGGCCGTTGCTATATCCATTTGCTTCACCACCCATCCTTTGATGGCCGCCGCGGCGAAGAGAGTTCGAAGGGTTGTACCCTTCACCACAGGAGCATATAATTGATTGTAGTCCAACTTCTCCTGCTGCTGGTACCCCTTGGCTACAAGTCTGCTCTTGTAGCGCTCAATGTTGCCGTCGGCGTCGGTCTTGCGCTTGACGAGCCACTTGGAAGAAATCGCCTTACGCCCCGGAGGTAGGTTCACCAAGTCAAACGTGTCGTTCTCGATGATGCTCCCCATTTCTTCATCTGAGGCCTTGTTCCACTCCTTCCCATTGGGGCCCTCCCAAGCCTCCTTGGGATTTGTAGGCTCCCCCGGCATCTCCACCGGAGAGAAGACGGCAAAAGTGCTCTCCTCGCTGTCATCTTCCGCATCATCGCCTAGCATGAGAGCCGAACCGGTCAAGGTTGAGTTGGCTGGTCCTCCAAGCCGTTCATAGCTCAACCTTTTGGGGGGCTGAGTCTTCCTTTTCCCCTTTCCTTCCTCCTCTGTTGCAAGGACGTGGATGCTCTCATGGCGTTGCTGCAAATCTGGTCGGTTCCCGCGAGCACTTGTAGCACGAGGCGGAAGTGACGGTGCACGCTCATCACCTTGCTGCACCTCCTCCTCCTCTTCTCCCCCATTCATTTGAGGAGATTGCCTTGTGATTGTGCTGCTGCTACACAGCTCCAAGGGCAGATCCACATGCTCCAAGCCGGGACTCTTCACCTCTCCAAGCCGCACACCAATCTTCGCTTGGTTATCCGCCTTCCACTCCTTGTACGGTAAGTTCTCCATGAACTTGCAATCTCTGCTCACCAGGAACTTCTTGGTAAATGGTTCCCATAGAAGCCATCCCTTGCTGTTTTGAGCCATGCCCAGGTGCACAGCCCATTTTGCCTTGGCATCAAGCTTGTTGTGCCGAAGTTTCTTAGGCACAAGTGCCATGCACATGCACCCGAACACCCGAAGCACATCCACCTTCGGTTTCCTTCCAATCCACTCCACATAGGGCACCCATTTGTCTTCTCCCACATGAGTCAAGGCTCTGTTCTTGGCCACACAAGCATGCCGCACCCGCATCCGGCCAAAAGTAATTGGGTAGACCGGCTTCAATGAGAAGTCCCCGAGCCGTCTCCGTGAGTGTCCGATTCGCACGCTCGGCGATGCCGTTCATTCAGGAGAGTAGGGCATGGTAAGAGAGTGCCTTATGCCCTGCTTCTTCAGCCAAGTTGAGAAGTCCTTACTCAGGAACTCCCCCCCACGGTCAGTGCGAATCGCCTTCACAAGCCGGTCTTGTTGCCGCTCCACCATCGGCAACCAATCGGTCTTCACCGTTTCAGCTACGTCACTCTTCTTGGGCAGCACATACACCCAAGTCATGCGAGTGTAGACATCCACAATGGTGAGGAAGTACTCTGATCGAGCAGCTCCAAGCTTCAAGGGGCCCACCACATCCATCACCACCTCATCAAGTGGTGCCTTCGCTGTTGTCTCCGAGCTATGGAATGGATAGCGGGTGAACTTGGCTTGCATGCATGTTGGACAGCCAAGCACCTCATTGGGCTCCCCCTTGACATGTATCCCACTGACCATCTCTGGCTTAACTATCTGCTGCAAAATGGGCAATGCCACATGCCCCATTAGCGGAAGTTGGGTTGGAGAAAGCGGCACTCGCAATCGCAATCTTTCTCATTTGCCGTTGCTGCTTTGCTGATCTTAGCCTTCACCTCCTCATTTCCACCATCTTTAGCTGCTGCACCACTCTCCGTGGGTTCACACGCCTTGCTGGTCTCTCCAAGATTGCACTCCTTCGATTCACTCTTGGTGTCACTTTGCTTTCCGTTTAACTCTTGGTGCTGACGCTTGCTGCCACTTGCCTTCCCTTAGGCATGGGGACCACTGGGATTTTCCACATCTCATTGTAGATGTCCCTGTCCTCATGAAGGTCCCAAAGCTTCCGCTCACCAAGCCTCGCGGTATATGTTTTGGATCCCTTGGAAGATGTGTCCATGCCGGCCTTTTGCAAACGCCGCACGGAAATCAGGTTGGCTGCTAGGTTGGGCACCCAAAGCACGTTCCTGAGGCCCACCATCTTCCCATCAGCACCCTTGAACATGGCCTTGCCCATGCCTTTCAACTCTGCTCGCTGCCCCAAAGCCGATGTAACATGCTTGACCGGCGACGGTTCGAGTTCGGTGAGCAAGTGCGCACGAGGTGTCATGCTATAGGTGGCGCCGCTATCGATCACCCAAAAGTCCAGAGAGTGAAGGGTGACCTTTCCCACAGTAGCTGGCTCCTCAAAGACTCCCACACCTCCTGCTGCAGCTGCCGCTTGATTGGAGACAAAGAAGAATTGGCCCGGGTATCGATCTTCACTCGGGCCCGTCACGTAGTCTCCACCTTTCATGCTTCCCGCTTTGCTTCCACGACCACCACGGCCTCCACGACCTCTGCCTCTTCCTCCCCTTGCTCCTCTGTCCTCTTGGCCTTGAGAAGGGGTCCATCCATCAGGCAATCTGTAGCAATCTCTCCACATGTGGCCGGTCTTGTGGCAAAAGTGACATTCGCCATCAAATTGACCGCGCCCATGCCCGTAGCCATTGTTGTTGTTGTTGCTGCCATATCCTCCATTACCACGGCCTCCACTGAAGTTACTGCTGCCAAATCTGCCTCCTCGCCCTCTGCCCCTTCCATGGCCGTGCCCACAGCGCATGCTTGCAACTCCGGCACCATTGGGACCCGCCAATTCGCGACGGCAGAAATCTTCTTGTAAGATTTCCCGCTTCACATCTTCGAGTGAGAGACGGGGCAGATCTCGATTTAGGTTGATGATGAGCGAGGACCATGAGTCCCGAAGTAAGGCCAGCAGCTTGGTCTTCTTTTGAAGGTCACTGTAGTTCAGGTCAGCTCCTTCGAGCCGTGTCAACAAGTCGAAGAATTTCTGCACTCCTTCCTCCACTGGTTCGCCTTCGTCAATTCGAAGTGCCGCTCCAAAACCACAGCCACCGCCGCTGTTGCAGGATCGTGTACACCTTTGAAAGGAGCCCATGCCTTTGGTCCCTTTGCTGGTTCATGCTGAAAAGGCTTGATGTGACGGATTTGGCTGCTCCCCAACGCTTGCCCAAGTAGAAGGTAGCCTTGTGCGCTCTTCCGCACCCACGGGCTCTTCTCCAGGTCGTTCTCGGGGCGCTTCTCCATTCCTTCCATCACCTCCAGCAGATCATAGTGGTCAAAGATGTTCTCCATCTTGAAGGACCACTCGGCAAAGCTGTCACCGTTGAACTTGTCAAGGCCAAACACTCTAGGCTCATCCCTAGAGGTTCCAACTCTAGGTTGCACCGTAGCAACGGGTGGATCTTCGTGTTGACCTTGTGCTTGGGCGTATTCTCTACCTCCAGCACCTCTGCCTACCTCTTCCTCAGGTCTTGGCATGGTCAAGAATGCTCCAACGGGCTCTGATACCACTTGTTATAATCACAATAGGCTCAGATGTGCCTATAATGAAAGATAGAGAGCACAGTCGGATTTCTGTCAGACGCCTTCAAATATTGATAACGATCTGCTCACTGAATCAAACGGTCATCTGTAAGTAATATCTGGAGTGCGTTGCTGTTGTCTATCAGCAGCAAGTTGAATCATGAAATTCCATGAAGATTTGACGACGCTATGGCGGTTTGACTGGTAGAAGGTATATCAGCCACTATAGTCTTAGAAGTACAACCTTAGCAAGAAATATCGAGATTGAGATAGTTCTCAGCCTCTACAATCCCCAAGAGCCGAGGTCCAGGCTGGTGGTACACCACTACAGGGTCCCCAACCACGAAGGGACTCGAAACAAACTCAACAAGGGGCTCAAGTGAAATGTAACACTACATGGAGTAGTATTACGATTTTCACGATATTTAATATTTATCCACGTCCTTTGGGCTTCAAATCTTGAGCTCTTGGTCTTGATTCTGCAAGATAAATTCTTCTTGAGTTGATGAGGGCTTGCTGCACACACCTGCAACGCGATGGACACTTCACACTCGATAAAATAGAAAAACACATGCGACACGCAAACGACGACGTCACATGCGAGTTGTGAAAACCCGCTAATGTCTTGACCGACATAAACCCCATTGTGATACACCATTCAAACACACACACAAGCACTAGATAGTAATGACATAGACTCACATGTCATTCCGTGCCATGCATGCACACACACAAAGAAGGATGACAAGCCGAGGGCAAGCCATAGGGTTGCACCAACAACAAGCTCACTGCCCGCACTGTCCCCTGCGTCTTCCTTGGTTTCCCCCTTGACTTTTCAGACTGGCACTTTTACCACCCGCCGTCTGACTGCTTCTTTCACACGCGTGATGTCACTTTGGACGATTCCGTCTCCGATTCATTTCTATCACTGATTTCCTCACCGAGGTCTCATGGTTTCCCCGCCCCTGTTTTTGGTACCCACTCCCTCGATAGCCCCTGCTCCCCACCCTCCCGGTCCTGCTCCGTCTGATGTGTCTCACGTCACTCCCCTCCTGTTGGTTGTCCCGGTCTAGGAGTCGGCTGACTCTGGTGGCCCAGCGGTGAGGTTTTTGCCGCCTGTTTCTCCACCGGTGTCCCCTCCTCCACCGTTGTAGCAGCCGTCGCCGGCACCGCAACAGCCGCAGCTGCCGTCACAGCCGCAGCAGCAGCCGCTGCCACCGTCCGCGAGCTCCGGGGGTGCGGGCATAAAGGAGGGTGCTGGTCCTGGGGGTGCAGGTTCTGGGGGTGCTAGTCCTGGGTTTACTGTCGTGGTCTGTCCCGGCGGTCTCGGGGGTGGCACCGGTACTGGAGAGGGATCTCGTTCTGGGGGTGCTGGAGTGGAGCGTCCCAGATGTAGCCGTGGTGCAGCTGGAGATTCTGGTGTTGGCGTGGAGCAGCAGCAGCAGCAGTCGCCACTGGTGTCCGCCCTTTGCCTGCACGGCCTTCCCTCCCCTGACCACCCGCCCGCGCCTCCCCGCCGCCGCCTCTTCTGCCTCTCTACGGCCCTGTGTTTCCTCTGCTGGACTCGTCCCCGGCTCGTTTCCCCCTCCTTCTCGTCCTGTGACTCCTCTAATGTCTACTGACCCGACGCCTCCGTCCCACTTCTAGTCTTGTTGTCCGTCTCGTGCTCGTCTTGTCTATCCTGTCCTGTGCTCTCATCCCTTGTTGCTTCGTTCCCACACGTCTCGTCCTCCCCTCCTCCCCTCGCCTCCTCCGTCGTCCCTCGTTGTCGCTCCGCCTTTTCTCTCTGACTACCTTCGTGCCGTTCATCCACTTGTTCATCAAGTCCTTGCCTCCCACTTTACCGACCCGTCTGTTCCTCTCTCGAGTCTTGACGCTCTTGTCATTGCTGTCGCTGACTTCGCCTCTACCCGCCGCCTTGACTACGCCACAGCTCTGGTCTCTGGCTCTGCCTGCCCTCCATCCGTCGTGGGTGCTCCTAACCTTGGCAGTGACGTCCTAGAGGACATGCAGTTTGAGCATGCTTTCTTGTCAAAGGCCCCTCCCCATCTCTGCTCCATGCTGCTAGTCCCTAAGGGTGACCCAGACGCCCTTAACATCCCGACCCCTCGCACTTACGCAGAGGCGACCTCGGGACCCTGGGCCTCTCAGTGGATAGCTGCCATGGAGCAAGAGATGGCATCTTGGAGATCCACCAGCACCTTCGTCGATGTAGTTCCCCCACCTGGTGTGAACGTAGTCGATGGCCGGTGGCTCTTCAAGGTGAAGCACCCCCCTTGAGAGCCGCCTGTGTTCAAAGCGCGCTACGTGGCTAGAGGCTTCAGTCAGCGTGAGGGGGTTGACTTCTTTCAGACCTTCGCCCCGACACCGAAGATGACTACTCTTCGGACGCTGATACACGTAGCAGCACAGCGTGACTACGAGCTTCACTCTCTTGACTTCTCCATATCGTTTCTTCAGGGAAGTCTATACGAGCAGGTCTACCTGCGTTCCTTCCCCTGTTAAGTCTATATGAGGGAAGGAATCGATGAAGTCTATACGAGCAGGTCCACAGGGCTTCACCGGTTCCTTCCCTCCTTGGACCGAGTGGCTCCTCCGGCGCCCGGTCTACGGCCTGCGGCATGCGCCCCGTGAGTGGCACAGCACGCTGCATGCTACGCTAGATGACTTGCAGTTCATCCCATAGTTTGCAGACCCCTCGCTCTTTGTTCGTTCTGGCCAGATCCCGTTCTACTTCCTTGTCTACGTAGACGACATGGTCTTCGCTTCTGCAGATAGAGAAGCACTGGCCTCTCTGAAGGCTGAGCTGCTGAGGAGACACACATGCACTGACCAAGGAGAGCTGCGCGGCTACCTTGGCCTGCAGATCTCCAGGGACAGAGCAGCTCGCACCATCACTCTCACAGAGTCACACTTGGTGCGCCAGGTCCTTCATTGGTTTGGTCTTGAGTTCTCCTCCGCACAGCCCACACCTCTGCTAGTAGACCACAGGCTCTCTGCTCCAGTTCCTGAGGAGTCAATAGAGCCTAGTGGTCCTTACGCAGAGCTGGTGGGTTGCCTTACGTACCTGATGACTTGCACTCGTCCAGATCTCACATGTTTGTGTGGCCACACGGAGACACCGACCACATCAGTGGTCGGCAGCTAAGAGGGTTTTGCGTTATCTAGCAAGTACATTGGGCATGGGACTTGTGCTAGGAGGACGCAGGCCAGTGGTCCTTACAGGGTACACAGACGCTTCGTGAGCAGACAATGTTGAGACACTCAGGTCCTCCCAGGGCTACTGCTTTAGCCTTGGTTCAGGTGCCATCCCGTGGAGGTCCACCCACTCGTCGTCTGTTGCCCAGTCTAGCTGTGAGGCTAAGACCTACGCTGGTGCCGTGGCGGCACAGGAGCACCGCTGCCTGACCTTCTTGCTCACTGACTTAGGTGAGCGGCCTAGCTCTGCTCCGATCATGTACGCTGACAACAGGGCCATGATCCTCCTGTGTCAGGAGCCTTGAATCGAGGGCAGAGCGAAGCACATCCAACTGCGGTACTTCCTCCTGCTTGAGCTACAGTAGCATCGCCAGGCCCGCGTAGTACACTTGGCCTCCAGTGCAAATACAACTGATATCTTTACGAAGGCGCTTGTGCCTTAAGATCATCAACGACACTGTCTGCAGCTTGGTCTAGTTCCTGTAGCTCCTCACTTTCTAGGACCTTGTGCCGAACATATCTTTGTATGTTCTTATAGACTACATAGGGTTGTGCCAAATAGAATACAACCCATAAGGTTATATTCCCTTGTATGCCATGGTTCTAGTCATTCGTTAACTTTGACATGGTATCATGAGTAGGTTAGGTCCCCCCTGCCCACTAGCGCTTCCGCCATAGGTCCTACCCACCCCGTTGCCCTCCCTCCCGTGCAGGCCCGTCCCCTTGTGGCCCCCGTCGCCTAGCCGGCCCCGTCGCCCAGCCGGCCCCGTCGCCCAGTCAGCCCCGTAGCCTAGCCGGCCCCAGTCGCTTTGCCGCCCTGCGGCCCCTGGTCTCCTAGTCGCCACGCGGCCCCTGCTGACCAGCCGCCCCGTGGCCTGGCCGCCTAGTCTCCTCGCGGCCTCGTCCCTCAGCTGCCCCCGCGGCTCCCACCTCGATCCATCGGCCTTTTCCACCGCACTGCACCGCCCTGCACCGCACTCCACTGCACTACACCGCACTCCACCGTACTGCACTGCACTCCACCATACTGCACCTCACTCTACTGCCGTTCTACCGCATTGCACCGCACCGCACCGCACACCACTGCTTCCCATCGCACTCTGTCACTCAGTACAGCCCAGTACCACCTTTCTGCTGCTACAACGACCATGATGGTGGACTCGGTCCTGCGCTTTGATGCGGAGGGTCAGCCGGTTGAGTTCGACACGTAGCTCGTCAACCTCCACCGCCACCTCACTGGTCAGCGGCAGGACGGCCACTCCCTGGCCGTCCACATCGACAGTACAACCCCCTGCCCTGACCCCGTGCTGCTCTACCCGCTATCCCCACGTCTGCTGACTGTGAGTCCGCTGCTGCTGCAGCCCTTGCCCGTCTGTCTGGTTGTCACATGACGCTGTCGCACAGCTCGCGATTAGTCTTGCCCTGCCCCTGTCTGAGCGCCCCCGCTTTAGGTCAGTCCGTCCTACGCAGGAGTTCCTAGAGGCTGTTGTCTCATGCTATTCCACCCCGCCCTCTGCCTCTGTCGGTCGCCTGATCCTGCCCATGCTTTTTCCTTATCTCGCGTCGTTCCCTACTGTTGCTGACCTTGCCGCCCACCTGCGCACGCTAGACGTGACATGGCGCGCCATCTGCTCTGAGGCCTAGCTTCGTGTGTTTCAGCCCCCCATCTGCTCTACCCTCTACTTGCTTGCCACCCACCTCCATGACCGCCTTGCTACCGCCCATGATCACTTCCTTAGTCTCCACCCCACTGACCTCACTCTCACTGACTTTGTCGACACCCAGTCTAGCGGTACCGTGCCGGTCACTATCTTTCAAGGCTGTGCCCCTGCTCAGTGCTCTTACTCTGACAGTTCTGCCACTGTCGCTAAGACAGCCTCTGCTGCGGAGATAGCCGCCGCGGCTGACGCAGCGCAGTTTCATCCGGGTAAGGATCGCCGCCCCAAGGCGGGGCACGGCAGAGGTAGAGGAGGAGGGGGTGGGGGCGGTGGTGGAGGTGGTTCGCCCGCTGGTGGTACTGACGAGGGTGCTGGGACTGGTGCCTCGGAGCAGCAGCCCCAGCAGCAGCAGCAGCAGCAGGCGCCGCCGCTGGACCATCAGCAGCAGTCGCCGCAGCAGACGCAGCAGCAGCGGCGGGTCGGCCGTCTCCCCCTTGTGTGGCCTGGAGCCGGTAGTGGAGGTGGTCGCAGTGGTCATGCGCGTGGCGTGACGTCGAGTGGTGGTCCGAGCGATGGGCCCGGCTAGTACCAGCTCTTGACCGGTCCTCGCCGCGGCCTCGTGTGCGGTAAGATCGGCCATACCCCCACTCGTTGCTTCAGTCGCCTAGACAACATGTTTCGTCCCCGCTTCGGCCCGCCGCCAGACCTCCTCGACTAGCACAGTCTGCTCTGCCGTGGTGCTAGGATCTTTCATATGGACATGGATGAGATTAGCTCTGCTTTGTATGTGCTGTATGTCGATGACTCTAGGGTGACTGGTTCTAATTACCCCGTGTTGCCTAGTGTAGTTGTGCCCAGTGTTCCTAGTTCAGGCTCCCCTGCTGCGTTAGGGGTAGGACCCCCTGCCTTGTTTAGCCTTTGCTCCTCCCTTGCTCCTCCGACCCCTGCCGCCACTGCCACGCGCTCCTTCACCATGGACTATGGTGCTTCTCGGTGTTTCTTTCGGGACTCCACTACGTTTACGCCGCTTGCCGCTCCCACCGCAGTTGCTCTTGCAGACCCTTCCTCTAGTCCTGTAGTCGCTCGTAGCTCCACCACCCTTCCCTGTCCGGTGGTTCCCTCGGGCTCCCTTACAGGCCTACACATCCCCTCGTTCTCTAGGAACCTAGTTGGTGTCGGCTGCCTCCAGGACCTTGGCGTCACCACTATGTTCCCTGGTCACGAGCGGTACGCTGTCTGTACCGAGGCCGCCATTGGTGCTCCCCTCACTACGTTCCCCCGGGATCCGGTGTCTGGCCTGTTCACGTTGGACACCGCGTCCCCCTCGATTGGGACGCCTCCCCAGGAGTCTGTGTCTACCCAGAATGCTGCGGCTTGCTCTTATCGGTCGCTTACTCACCCGTCGCTTCTGTGGCACCACCGTCTAGGTCACCCCGCTCTCACCCGTCTCCTTCACCTGTCTCAGCACGGTCTTGTCTTAGGTCCACGGTGTTTCCCCTGGATCGGAAGGCCGACATGCCTGACGTTCTTATCCCGTGGCTTGTCTATGCCCGCGTGCACCGAGGTCTCCCTGTGTTCGCCTTCACTCTGACTGCGGTGGCGAGTAAGCCTCTTGTTGCCTTGGTCGATTCTGTCATGCGGAGGGCATCACCCAAACGTTCACCCTGCCGGACTCCCCGCAACAGAATGGGGTCACGACGCATCGGCTTCGTCATGGAGGTGGCTGGTACCTCCATGATGCATGCCGGTGCACCCCATTTTCTGTGGGTGTTCGCCATTCGATACGCCGCTCACCAGCTTAACCTGTGGCCGCACCCTCAGCGGCCGCAGGTTTCGCTGACCCTCCTCTGGACCGGGTCCCATAGTGACGCGTCTGTGTTCCATGCCTGTGGCTGTCTTGCTCACATTCGTGCCTCTGGCCCGGACAAGCTCATTGCCTGCACCATCCCCTTTGTCTTCCTAGATATCCCCCTCGACTCATCCGACTGGAACTTCTACCTCCCGCCGTCTCACCGCTTCTTTCACTCCTGCGACGTCGCCTTTGACGAGTTAGTCTCCTTTTACCACCGCTTTCCCCATCGTGGTCCCTGTTATAGTCACAATAGGCTCAGATGTGCCTATAATGAGAGATAGAGAGCACAGTCGGATTTCTGTCAGACGGCTTCAAATATTGATAACGATCTGCTGGCTGACTCAAACAATAATCTAAAAGTTGTATCTGGAGCGCGTGGCTGTCCTCTATCAGCAGCAAGTTGAATCATAAAATTCCATGAAGAACTGACGACGCTATGGCGGTTTGACTAGCAGGAGGTACAGCAGCCACTATAGTCTTAGGAGTACAAAAAACTTAGGAAGAAGAATTCGAGAGGGAGATGGTTCCCAGCCTCTACATACCCCAAGAGCCGAGGTCCAGGTTGGTGGTACACCACCACAGAGTCCCCAACCATGAAGATTCTTGAAACCAACCCTCCAAGGGGCTACACCAAGTGAAATGTAACACTACACAAAGTAGCGTTACTATTTTCACTATTTAATATTTATCCGCATCCCTTGGGCTTGAAATCTTGAGCTCTTGGTCTTGGATCTGCAAGATAAATTCTTCTTGAGTTGATGGGGGCTTGCTGCACACACCTGCGACGCGATGGACACTTCACACTCGACAAACTAGAAAAAACGCATGCGACACACAAACGACGACTTGACATGCGAGTTGTAAAAACTCGCTAATGTCTTGACCGACACAAACCACATTATGATACACCATTCAAACACACACACAAGCACTAGATAGCAATGACATAGACTCACAATTCATTCCATGCCATGCATGCACACACACAAACAAGGACGACAAGCCGAGTGCAAGCCATAGGGTTGCACCAACAAACTCCCCCTCGGATTGTTGGCCTTAGAATCTGCTCCCCTTAGTTCAGAGCCATCCCAGCAAGCTTGCAACACTTCCAATGCTGCTGCTCAACCAGCCTCTTGGTCATCATATCAGCAGGCTGCGCCGTCGTCTTCACGTAGTGCAACTCCACTTCACCCGAGGTTACCATGCTCCTCACCCAATGCCACTTCACCTAGGATAAGACCGTGCTGTGACATGTGACGCAGTCACTGGAGGGCGGGGTGACCTAGACGGTGGTGCCACAGGAGTGTTGGGTGAGTGAGCAACCGACTGGAGCAGGCCGCAGCAAGCTGGGTAGACGCAGCCACCTGAGAAGACGTCCCTACCAGAGGGGTCGCAGTGTCCAGTGTGAACAAGCCAGACACCGGGTCCGGGGGGAACGTGCTGAGGGGGGCACCAGTGGCGGCCTAGGTACAGACAGCGTACCACTCGTGACCAGGGAACGTAGTGGTGACGCCAAGGTCTTTGAGGCAGCCGACACCAACTAGGTTCCTGGAGAACGAGGGGATGTGCATGCTTGTAAGAGAGCCTGAAGGAACCGCCGGACAGGGAAGGGTGGTGGAACTGCGAGCGACTACCAGGCCGGAGGAGGGGTCGACAAGGGAAACTGCAGCAGGAGTAGCAAGCAGCGTCAGCGTAGTGGAGTCACGGAAGAAACACTGAGAAGCGCCAGAGTCGAGGGTTAAGGAGAGCGCAGCGGTGACGTCTGAAGACAGAGCAGCGACAGTAGAACCTAGGCTAAACAAAGCAGGGGATCCTACGCCTGACGCAGCAGGGGAGGCAAGAATAGACATGCCGACACTAGGCAACAAGGGGTAGTAAGAAGGAGTCACACTTGAGACATCAGCATACATCACATGCAGGGTAGCAACAATCTCATCCATGTCTATATCAAAGATCTGAACGCTACGGCGAATCAAGCTATGCCCGTCGGGGAGGTCAGGCGACGGGCCGAAGCGCTGACGAAACAGGTCGTCCAGGCGACGAAAACAGCGGACGGAGGTGTGACTGATCTTACCGCAAACATAACCACGGCGAGGACCGGTCTGGAGCCGGTACCGATAGTGCGCGACACCCGACCCGCCACCCGGCAGCCCACCACGTGCACGACCACCACGTCCACTGCCACCACCAGCGCCAGGCCACCAGGGCGGGAGGCCACTCGCCCGGCTCTTCTGCTGCGGCTGCTGCGGCTGCTGAGGCTGGTGCGAGGGCTGCTGCTGCAGCTGGTGCGTATCCAGCTGCGACACCTGCGGCTGCTGAGGCGGCTGCTTGGCTGCACCTGTTAGGGTCCCCTCGTCAGCGCTACCACTAGGCGACCCGAATCCACCACCACCTCCACCCGCACCTCCACCCCCACCGCCGCGCCCAGCCTTGGGGCGGCGGCCCTTCCCCGAACGGATCTGCGCTGCAGCTGCGGACTCAGCCACAGCGACAGAACCGTCGGAGAAGGTGCACTGAGCGGGGGCACAACCCTGAAAGATATGACCGGCACAGTACCACTAGACTGGGTGATAGAGCGCTGACGGGTCTCTATGGCAGTCAGGGTGTCGACAAAGTCAGTGAGAGTGAGGTCACCAGGGTGGGTGCTAAGGAAGTGGTCGCGGGCAGAAGCAAGACGATCAGGGAGGCGGGTGGCATGCAGGTAGAGGGCAGAGCAGAGGGGCGGCTGAAAGGCTCTAAGTCGGGTCTCAGTGCAGGCAGCACGCCAGGTCGCGTCTATCGTGCGCAGGTGAGCGGCTAGGCCAGTGACGGTAGGGAAGGACGCAAGGTCAGGGAAGAGCATGGGCAGGATCAGGCGACCTACAGAGGCATCAGGCGGGGTGGAATAGCGCTTAACGACAGTCGGGACTGACCTAAAGCGTGGGCGCTCAGACAGGGGGAGGGCATGACTGATCGCAAGCTGCGCGACAACGTCACGCGACAGCCAAACTGAGCGGGCAAGGGCAGCAGCTGCAGCGGACTCACGGTTAGCGGACGAGGGGTCAGCGGGCAGGGGAGCCGGGGGGTCAGGGCAGGGGAGCGTACCGTCAAGGTGGATCGCCAGGGAGTGGCCGTCCAGCCGCTGATCAGTGAGGTGACGCCGGAGGTCGACCAGCCACGTGTCAAACTCGATCGGCTGTCCCTCTGCGTCGAAGCGGAGCACGGAGTCCGCCATCAGGAGCGATGCAACAGCGGCGCAGTGCTGTACAGTGCAGTGCGGTGCTGTGCGGTGCAGTGCGGTGCTATGCGATGCAGAGCGGTGCAGTGCGGTGCTGTGCGGTGTAGAGCAGTGCAGTGCGGTGCTGTGCGGTGCAGAGCGGTGCAGTGCGGTGGAGAGCAGTATAGTGCGGTGTAGTGCGGTGCTGTGCGGTGTAGAGCGGTGCCTGGCGGTGCTGGTCGGGAAGGACGAACCGGGCACGAGTCGGAGGTGGGCGGCGGCGAAACAAACGCGGGGCCGGCGCGGAGCAGGCGTGAAAAGGCCGGCTAGGAGAGGGCGGGGGGCCAACAAGGGGCGGGCGCAAGGGGCCGGTACGGGGCGAGCGCGATGGGGGCGCGAGGGGCCGGCTAGGGACGGGCGCGACGCCTCAGGGGAGGGGCCGGCTAGGGACGGGCGCGACGGCTGGGACAGACGTGATGGCTGGGACGGGCGCGACGGCGCTGGGAGCCGGCTAGAACGGCGGCGGCGGCTCAGGGGGGGCCGGCTAGGACGGGCGCGACGGCGCAGGGGGCCGACTAGGACGGGCACGACAGCTCAGGGGGCCTTCTAGGACAGGCGCGAACGGCGCAGGGGGCCGGCTAGGAACAGGCGGGACGGCGCAGGGGGCCGGCTAGGAACAGGCGCGAACGGCTCAGGGGGTTGGCTAGGACGAGCGCGATGGCTCAGGGGGCCGGCTAGGACAGGCGCGAACGGCTCAGCGGGCCGGCTAGGATGGGCGCGAACGGCTCAGGGGGCCGGCTAGGATGGGCGCGACGGCTCAGGGGGCTAGCTAGGACGGGCGCGAACAGCGCAGAGAGCCGGCTAGGAACAAGCGCGACGGCTCAGGGGGCCGGCTAGGACGGGCGCGAACGGCTCAGGGGGCCGGCTAGGACGGGCGCGAACGGCTCAGGGGGCCGGCTAGGTTGGGCGCGAACGGCTTACGGGGCCGGCTTGGACGGGCGCGAACGGCTCAGGGGGCCGGCTAGGACGGGTGCGATGGCTCAGGGGGGCGGCTAGAATGGGCGCGAACGGCGCAGGGGGCCGGCTAGGAACAGGCGCGACGGCTCAGGGGGCCGGCTAGGACGGGCGCGAACGGCTCAGGGGGGCGGCTAGGACGGGCGCGAACGGCGCAGGGGGCCGGCTAGGACGGGCGCGAACGGCGCAGGGGGCCGGCTAGGAACAGGCGCGACGGCTCAGGGGGCCGGCTAGGACGGGCGCGAACGGCTCAGGGGGCCGGTTAGGACGGGCGTGAACGGCTCAGGGGGCCGGCTAGGACGGGCGTGACGGCTCAGGGGGCCGGCACGGACAGGCGCGAACGGCGCAGGGGGCCGGCTAGGGGCGGCGCGACGAGGGCCTAGGGCGGAAGCGTGGGCGGCGGGACCTACCTACCAAGCGTGATACCATCTTAACGTAGGATTGAATGTCGAGAGAGAAACGTACAAGGGTATAAGCCAAAGTGTTGTACCCTCTAAGATACAAACCTATACAGTCTATACAAACATAACCTATATATATGTTTGACAGCTTATCCTATATACAACGGAAAGAACGAGTCTATACAGTGAGAAACCGTAATAACAGAACTGGCGGAAATAAGCCCTACTGGGGCTTTAATTTTTCAGGGTCTTAAATCCGGGCAAACACGGTAGGAGCATGCCTTAGAGAGTACAACTTATTATGTCAAAACTATCAGAAATAATAAATCGAACTAGAATGTGTGAGTTAAGGGTATATAGATTAGGGTGTTGTACCCTCTAAGGCACAATCCAATATAGTCTACAAAAACGACCTAAGTTATATTTGACACACCCCCTAGACTATATAGGGGCAGTGCCTAACAGGGAAAGAAGCAGCTCAGGGCGGCACTACTAGTCCAGCCTCTGAGACAAGGATCTAAAGACCAGTCAAAGGAGTACAGACAAGACAAGAGCAAGACCAGGGCGGCACTACTACTCCAGCCACTGGGAGAGGCCACAAGGCCACTCAGGGTAATATATATATATATAAAGGACAGTACAAACTGAGAGGCTACAGGAACGAGACCTAGCTGTACACAGTGCCGCTGATGATCTTTAGGCGCAAGCGCCTTTGTAAAGATATCAGCTGTGTTGGCTCCGGAGGCCAAGTGTACTATGCGCGCCTGGCGGAGCTGCTGGAGCTCACGCAGGAGGAAGTACCGCAGCTGGATGTGCTTCGCTCTGCCCTCAAGTCGGCTCCTGACACTGGAGGATCATGGCCCTGTTGTCAGTGTATAGGACCGGGGCAGAGCTAGGCCACTCACCTAAGTCAGTGAGCAAGAAGGTCAGCCAGCGGAGCTCCTGTGCCGCCATGGCACCAGCGTAGATCTCGGCCTCACAGCTGGACTGGGCAACAGACGAGGAGCGGGTAGCTCTCCACGAAGTAATGTCGAATGCTGGTCCATGCCGTAGTGTTGTCGTGAGTCGTACCCTCTCAGCATCGTAGTGCTGCTCAGCGTATCCCTTGTGTTCAGATCCATGCGAGGGGTTGGTACCACAAACGCGGAGCTGGTAGCATCCAGAATCGCCGCCAAGGTAGTTTCCCTCGGTGGTTGCTCAAGCAAGGAATCTCTGCTGCATAGATACAGTGACGGAAAAAACTGTCCATGTCTTGACCCTTTGAGAGGCTAAAATGCGTGTGTATTTTTCATAAAAAATCTTTAAAATAGGGGACTTTAATATACTAGTATAATGCCTCATGAGCAAGAAGAGCACATGTCATGCAGCCTGAAAGGGCATGTTTATAATGCCAAACCAACAACCACATTCACCAAGCACCATTCGGACACTTTTGGCCAGATTTGAAGAAAGTGTTTAACAATCAAAAATCAGTACCTAGTCCACCTCCCCTTAGCCCTAACCACTGCCTTCACCCTCCTAGGCATACTGTTGATAAGGCCCCTGCACACATCCGCCCCAATGCCATCCCATGTTTCTTGCACCCGCTCCCAAGTCTGGAGCATCCTTGTGGGGGGGTGCTCATACTTGGCAAGCTCCCTTTTCAGGTGTGCCCACAGGTGCTCGATTGGGTTGAGATCAGGGGAGGAGGAAGGCCACATGAGGACTGCATACGGCTGCTCAGCCAGCCATGCTTGCACATGGCGGCTCTTGTGCTTGGGGTCGTTGTCATGCTGGAAAATTACATCCGAGGGGGTTAGACTACAGAAATCGATAGTTTGAGCAAGCTCATCATGTAAAATGCTTCTGTACAGCTCCCCATCCATGCGGCCGTCAATCTTACACATATAGCCCGGGCCATCATAAGTCATGCATCCCCATACCATCAATGACCCGCCCCCATGCTTGACGGTTTGCTGAATGTGGTGACGTTGCAGAGCCGCCCCGTCGCGTATCCACGCGTACTTGCGGCCATCACTAGAAAAGCGGTTGATCTTGGTCTCGTCGGACCAGATAACCCGCTTCCAGTCTTCAATGGTCCAGTCAAGATGCGCCCTGGCGAAATCGAGTCGGTCTCTGATATTTCTGGCAGAAAGTCGCGGCTTCTTCGGTTTCTGCACGGCTACTAAACCGGAGTTCTTCAGGGCGTTGCGCACGGTTCTAGGGCATATCTTGATGCCGCGCTCCGATTCTAGAAGTTTCGCGGCTTCTATGCTAGTATTCGCTCGGCCAGAAGTGACGGCTCGGACCAGAGAGCGCCTATCACGAACCGATAGTATGCACGGTCGGCCGTTCCTAGCAACATTAGGCCTTACCGCAAGGCTGCTCGAGCGCTGGGAGGATTCGTGAGCATATTTCTGTACCGTGCTTTTTCCTATTCCTAATGCTTTAGCGATTTGTCGAATACTCTGGCCCTGTCTAATAAGTGTCGCGATCCTATCTTTCTGCCTCGAAAGAAGCGGTCGCATCGTCGCTGGGGGCTTGGCGTAGTTGCCGCTGGACTATCGAGAGAAAAATGGCAGCGTAGGTTGTGAGGTCGCGTAATGCAGGCAGGAAATAGATCTGGACGCGAAGTGGGCCTAAAGTGTCCGCATCGAGTAACGAACGCTCATTATTGTACTCTTTACAATAAAATCGATAAAAGTTACAACACCCAAGTGCATTGTGTAGCTGACGTCAAGGGGCACAATTTGCAATATGTTATGGTTGGGTTATAACAACATATCATGCCAAAATCACATAGTCTATGTACTGCAGTGGATTAATAAGCCCACTTATTTCCGTCACTGTATCCCACGGTGATGGGTTAGGACATCTGGGAATGTTATGGGTATTCCCAAGTAATCCTTTCCCACTTCCAAACGGGCATTGGTGACAGCCAATCCAGTATGACCTTATGCACGTCCAGTTTAGCACGGAGGCCATCGGTAGGCATCGGTGTCTAGGCGCACATATTGGAATAGGTCTTCTGGTGCCATCATGTGTTGTCTCATTCTGTTACTGTCCTTGAAGTAGCGTTGATGTCGAAGAAGTCTCAGCTACTTAGCATCGATGTTAAAGTCTGCTCCATTTCAGCAAACAAGGGTGTTGTTGGAGATACGCGGAGTCCACTATCTGGAGAGGCGTCGGCGCTCCATTCCACGCCTATCTGCTTCCGTGGAGTTGGTGCTGGTGATGGATTGGTTGCGACGCAGGTTTTATGACTTTAAGAAAAGCCATAGGCCATGAGGACTTGTATACCGGTAGAGTACCGTAGTCCTCCCATCCTCATAAGAGCAAATATCTCCTGCTCTTGAGGGTGTATGGCATTGCCATAGCTATTGTTTCCTCGCATAGTGGTATCTCCTCCCCACTAGCTGGAAATCATACTATTGTGCCTGACCAGGACTTAACGATCATACTTGAATATAATCCAGCGTTATCTCCATTGAGCGGAGAATTATCCATCAGGGTTTGGATATGACTATTGTGTCGAGTCTTCTGCTGCGGCGGCGGTGGCGGTAGCGACGATGGCGACGGCGGCAGCTGCTGCAAAGAATTCTCTCAACTTGTACTGGTTGAGGGAGAATCCATCAACTCCCTCTTCCCAGTAGAGTGTTCCTGATGGGTGTAACAGGCGTAACTACCAGGAACACGTGCACATTGGTACACATGTGTTGCTCCATTGCTGCCGGTGATTGTTTCATTTGAGGGTATGAAGAGAAATTTGCTTCTCCCCTCAATGTATCCACGGGTAGCATATCCTGGTATGCTCATCCGTGCCTCCGATGTACGGTCGGTAGAGCGCGTGATCGTGTTGTAGTAGTCCGCATCTCCCTCATTTGTTGACACCTCGTGTTGCTTGGCGTTCTCCTGCATCGTCGAAGTTACACTGATGCTTGTAACGCTTCGGCTTCTGGTAGAATCGCCTCCAATGCATGTGCCGTAGGGCCGCTGGTGAACGAATACTTGCTGGATTAGAGATTAATTACTCCTCAATCTGTCAAGCATCGTGACGTGCACGGAATTTTTTTCCACGCAGGTCATTAACACCTGGAATCGCAACACATGATTGGTGTGTCACCTCGTGAGGTCGATGTTAAGACTGCTCCAACCAATCATTTCGGATGGCTGAGATTCTTGATGAAGACGAATCGTTTAGCTCCTGTTACGAAGTAGTGTCTCGCTGGCGTTGACGAGACGGGTTCATTGCATTGTCGTTGTGTGTGAAATCTGCTCATTCGCAGCAACTTGAACTTGAGAGCATTGCAAGTGAAAACGGCTACTTCTCTGCAATCCCATAGGTTGTCGATCAAATTTATGAGATGAAGTGTCTCATTGGTGGAGAACATGTCTTCACGCAGCTCTATTTTTTTTTTTCTTGGGTGAAGATCTCGCGGTGTTGATGTCGATCCATTTTTAACGAAGTTGACTTTGTCAAAATAAGTCGTATCGTTATCAACACGAGTTAGAAGATGCGTCGATTGTGCAGTCGCTGGTCACGAATGTTGTCTCCATGGTGATGTTTTCCCATAGTGTGGTCTCCGCTGCATTCGTGCCGTTGATTCCGCACCAATCCGACGATCCACGTTCCCTTGTCAGTTTTCTGCTTGCAGCTATTACCAAGTAGGTAATACTCTGGCAGATTTCTGACTTGGCAAATGATTTGCGCGCCAAATTCGTCACCAAATGAAGGAATTCGAATCTGGTTGTCCAGATAATGTCAGCAGTGTCGAAAGCGGCTGATTTCTGGTTCTGTGCGTCATTCTCCCTTTGTGCGTCATCTCGTCCGTTAAAGAAGTAGACCATCCGACAGTCCAAACTCCAAGCGATCTGAAGTTAATTCTGAGTCGCGTTCAGCAACTTCCGGGGCCATGTAGACTCGTTTCCTGCAGCAATTCTCGGTCGTCGATGTCGAATGTTGGACGATCGGACGCTCCGAAGGATTTCACGGCTTCTGAGGTCCCGTTCCCATTTGCGCTGAAACTCGAACTTCCTCAGAAGGTTTCGTTTTCACCTCAGTCGATCTGAAGCGTCGAATCCCCATCGGACGGATGTCCTCGGTCGCAGCTCCGCACATTTCCGCGCAACTCCAAGTGTCGTCACGAACTGCGAACTCCTCGGAATATTGCAGGGAGTGTTTTGCCAGAAGTGACGCGTTCGCGAGGTCGAGCCGTTTGCCAACGCGAAAAATCGGCTCCGTCGATGCAGTCCATCCAACGGTCGGTGAGGCGTCTCGCCTTCGAAGGGGACCCCAGGTGCAACTTCGCGAGGTGTGTCGAAACTTAAATGAAAGTGCATTGTACTTACAGGAGAAGAAGTTTCGACTCCATCCTCGGCGTGCTCGTGGGGGCCCAGCGGTTAAGCGTTGATCTGAAACCCTGGCTCTGATACCAAGTGTCACAGGGTCGAATGAGGTTTGCTCAATGTTTTACTATCAATTAGTACAATGTGCTTTTATACTTCCATAATACATAAGGTAATTAGGTTTCTCCTATCCAAAGGGAATAGACCCTTCTAGAAATAGAATCACCATGCGTATAGCCACGCGAGGCTATTGGCTATAAGGGATTACGGCAGGATTACACTCGATATAGCGCGCCAGTACATCCCGAGTCTGGTCGGTGATAGAATTATAATAATAGGATAAACCAAAGGAAAATGGAAAAGGAGGAATAGGAAACCAAATCAGATAAGATAAAGACCAAATGAACCAGGATAAAAAGATGAATATCGTAGAGAGGAAAAATGAATAGGGGAAATTGGTATAACGGGGTCGTACTCTCACACTGAGGGTCTCGGCGTCGTCTGCCCAAGAAGCGTCTGTGTGTCCAGTAAGGACCACTGGCCTGCGTCCTCCTAGCACTAGCCCCATGCCCGATGTACTTGCAAGAAAACGCAAAACCCTCTTAGCGGCAGACCAGTGCTGAGGTCAGTGTCTGCCTGTAGCCACAAAGCGAGCCAGGATGCTGAGAGGGTATGCGAGATCTGGGCGAGTGCAAGTCATCAGGTACATAAGGCAACCCACCAGCTCTGCGTAAGGACCACTGGGCTCTACTGACTCCTCAGAAACTGGAGGAGAGAGCCTGTGGTCTAGAGGCAGAGGAGTGGGCTGTGCGGAGGAAAACTAAAGGCCGAACCTCTGAAGGACCTGGCGCACCAAGTGTGACTGAGTCAAAGTGATGGTGCGCGCTGCTCTGTCCCTGGAGATCTGCAAGTCAAGGTAGTGGCGCAGTTCTCCAAGGTCAGTGCAAGTGTGTCACTTCAGCAGCTCTGCCTTCACCGAGGCCAGTGCGTCCCTGTCTGCTATGGCGAAGACCAGGTCATCTACGTAAACAAGGATGTAGAACGGGGTCTGGCCAGCACGAACGAAGAGCGAGGGGTCTGCAGAGGACGAAAAGAACTGCAGGTCAGCAAGCGTAGCACGCAGCGTGTCGTGCCACTCACGGGGAGCGTGCCGCAGGCCGTAGACGGGGTGCCACAGGAGCCACTGGGTCCCAAGAGGGAAGGTACCAGTGAAGCCCTGAGGGCGGCGCAGGTAGACCTGCTCTTGTTGACTGCCCTGAAGAAAGGCAGTGGAGAAGTCGAGGGAGTGAAGCTCGTAGTCACACTGAGCTGCTACGTGTAGCAGCACCCAAAGAGTAGTTATCTTCGGGGTCGGAGCGAAGGTCTGGAAGAAGTCCACCCCCTCACGTTGACTGAAACCTCTAGCCACGTAGCGCGCCTTGAACACAGGCAGCTCTCCAGGAGGGCGCTTCACCTTGAAGAGCCAGCGGCCATCGACTATGTTAACCCCAGGTGGGGGAACTGCTTCGACGTAGGTGCCGGTGGATCTCCAAGATGCCATCTCCTGCTCCATGACAGCTATCCACTGAGAGGCCCAGGGTCCCGAGACCGCCTCAGCGTAAGTGCAAGGAGTCGGGATGTCGAAAGCGTCGGGGTCACCCTCAGGGACTATAGAGTAGAGATGGGAAGCAGCCTCGGACAGGAAAGCAAACTCGTACTGGCGGTCCTCCAGGACGTCACTGCCGAGGGCAGGAGCACCCCCGACAGACAAAGGATAGGCAGGGTCGGAGACCAGAGCGGTGGCGTAGTCAAGGCGGCGGTAGAAGCAAAGTCAGCGACCGCAGCGACAAGGGCATCAAGGCTCGAAACCGGAACAGACGGGTCGGTAACGAGAAAGGCAAGGACCCGAGGAACAAGAAGACGAGCGGCATGCAGGTAGTCAGACAGAGGGGGGGGAGCAACGACAAGGGAGGACGAAGGGGGCGACGGGAGAAGGGGAGGACGAGACGCGTGGGAACGAAGCAACATAGGGTGAGAGCGCGAGACAGGGGAGACAGGTCGAGCATGGGAGGGATGGCGAGACCAGACGTGAGACGGAGGAGTCGGGTCATGGGACATAGGAGGGGACACAAGAGGGGAATGAGGGGGGGAACGGGCCGGAGATGAGTCCGGAGGAGGGAACACAGGGCCGTAGACAGGAGGAGGAGGAGGTACAGGCACGGGGTTAGGAGACGGAAGGCCGAGCAGGCGAAGAGCGGACACCGGCGGGGACTGCTGCGGCGGCGGTGTGACACCAACGCCGGGACCGCAAGCTGCCTGGCGGCTACCTCCAGAACACTCCACGCCAGCACCCCCAGAAGGAACACCCTAGAGCTCAGAACCCCTTGAGCACCGGTACCACCCCCAGGCCCGCCGGGACAAGGCACGACAGGAGTCCCAGGACTAGTATCCACCCCAACTCTAGCACCCCCAGGGACAACGAACTGCTGCGGCGACGGCTGTGGCGGAGGTGGCTGCAATGACGGCTGCGGCGGCGGCGGCGGCGGCGGTGACTACGGCTGCGATAGCGATGGCGACGGCGGCTTCGGAGGCAGCGGAGGAGGAGACACCTGAGAAGGGGCAGGCGGCGAGGACTACGCTGCAGGACCACCAGAATCAGCAGACTCCTCAACCGGGACAACCGACGTAAGTGGGGTGACGTGGGACACACCAGAGGGGGCAGGACGGGGAGGGGGAGGAGGAGGGGCAGCGTCGGCCGAGGAAGGGGTGACCAGGAATAGGGGGGGGGTAACAGGGGGACCTCGGTGGGGGAAGCGGCGAAAGAAGGAGACGGACTCGTCAAAGGTGATGTCACGGGAGTGAAAGAACCGGTGAGACGACAAGTGGTAGAAGTGCCAGTCAGACGCGTCAAGGGGGAAGTTGAGGAAGACACCGGGAAGGGTGCGGGCAGTGAGCTTGTCCGTGCCAGAGGCACGAACGTGAGCAAGGCAGCCCCAGACGTGGAACGCAGACGCGTCACCAGGTGACCCAGACCAGAGGAGGATTGGCGAAACCTGAGGCTGCTGGGGGTGCGGCAACAGGTTAAGCTGGTGAGCGGCGTAGCGAACGGCGAATGGCCACAGAAAATGGGGTGCACCGGCATGGATCATGGAGGTGCGAGCCACCTCCATGACCAAACCGATGCGTCACTCAGTGACCCCATTCTGCTGCGGGGAGTCCGGCAAGGTGAATGTCTGGGGGATGCCCTCCGCACGACAGAAACGACCAAGGACACCAGAGGCAAACTCGCCACCACGGTTGGAGTGGAGACGCAAGACAGGGAGACCGCGGTGGACATGCGCAGAGACAAGCCACGGGATAAGAACGGCAGGCACGTCGGCCTTCCGCTCCATGGGGAACACAGTGGTGTAGCGCGTGTAGTCATCGATTAGCACTAGGAAGTAGCGCTCTCGACGCGGCCCATGGACGGGGGCGGGGCCCCAGACGTCCATGTGCAGAGTCTGTAGCGGTGCTGCAGTAGGGGGAAACGAGGAGGAGTGAGGGGCACGGCGGAGCCGGCCCTCGACATAGGGCGTGCACGGTGGGGTTGGGGAGGAGGGAAACTCGGGGAACAACCCGGGGAGGCCTAGGACGAGACCGTGCTGTGACATGAGACGCAGACACGGGAGCGCAGGGTGACCTAGGCGGTGGTGCCAGAGAAGATTCGGGTGAGTGAGAGACTGACAGGAGTAGGCAGCAGCAACCGAGGGAGACGTAGTCAACTGAGGGGGGGTCCCAGCCAGGGGTGTCACCGTGTCCAGTGTGAAGAGACCGGACACCGGGTCCCCGGGGAACGTGGACAGGGGGCCACCAGTGGCGGCCTCGGTACAGACTGCTTACCGCTCGTGTCAAGGGAATGTAGTGGTGATGCCAAGGTCCTGAAGGCAGCCGAAACCCACTAGGTTCCTGGAGAACGAGGGGATGTGCAGTCCTGTGAGCGAGCCCGAAGGAACCGCCGGGCAGGGGAGGGTGGTGGAACTGCGGGCGACTACTGGGCCGGAGAAGGGGTCAGCAAGAGAGACTGCGGGAGGGACAGGAAGCGGTGTCAACATGGTGGAGTCACGGAAGAAGCACCGGGAAGCGCTAGAGTCGAGGGTGAAGGAGAGCGCGGCAGTGGCGGCCGAAGGCGAAGCAGCGACGAAAGCACCAAGGCTAAACAAAGTAGGGGATCCTATGCCTAACGCAGCAGGGGAGTCTAAGCAAGGCACACCTACACTAGGCAACAAGGGGTAATAAGATGGAAGCACACTAGAGGCATCAGCATACATTACAAGCAGAGTAGTAACAATCTCATCCATGTCCAGATCAAAAATCTGAACCCTACGACGAAGCAAACTGTGCCAGTCTGGGAGCTCGGGCGATGGGCCGAAACGCTGATGAAATAGGTCGTCCAAGCGACGGAAACAGCGGACTGAGATGTGACCGATCTTACCGCAAACGAATCCACGGCGAGGACCGGTCAGGAGGAGGTACTGACAGCGCGCGGCATCCGAACCACCACCCAGCAGCCCACCACGCGCACCACCACCACGTCCAGCGCGACCACCAGCACCAGGCCACCTGGGCGGGAGACCACTCGCCCGTCTCTGCTGCGGCTGCGACTGCTGCAGCTTTTGCGTCTGCTTCAACTGCTGCGAGTGCTGCGGCTGCTGAGGCTGACGTGAGTCCGGCTGCAACGCCGGCGGCTGCTGAGACGGCTATTCGGCTGCACCTGGCAGGGTCCCCTCGTCCGCACCACCACCAGGAGACCCAGCTCCACCACCACCTACACCTGCACCCCCACCCCCGCCGCCACGCCCAGCCTTGGGGCGGCGATGTTATAAGCACAATAGGCTTAGATGTGCCTATAATGAGAGATAGAGAGCATAGTTGGATTTCCGTCAGACGGCTTCAAATATTGATAACGATCTGGTCGCTGAATCAAACTGCAATCTGTAAGTTGGATCTGGAGCGCGTTGCTGTAGCCTATCAGCAGCAAGTTGAATCATGAAATTCCATGAAGAGTTGACGAAGCTATGGCGGTTTGACTGGCAAGAGGTATAGCAGCCACTATAGTCTTAGGAGTACAAACTTAGAAAGAAGAGTTCGAGAGGGAGATGGTTCCCAGCCTCTACATACCCCAAGAGCCGAGGTCCAGGTTGGTGGTACACCACCACAGAGTCCCCAACCATGAAGAGTCTCGAAACCAACCCTCCAAGGGGCTACACCAAGTGAAATGTAACACTACACGAAGTAACGTTACTATTTTCACTATTTAAAATTTATCCGCATCCCTTGGGCTTGAAATCTTGAGCTCTTGTTCTTGGATCTGCAAGATAAATTCTTCTTGAGTTGATGGGTGCTTGCTGCACACACCTGCGACACGATGGACACTTCACACTCTCAGCCACAGCAACAGAACTGTCAGAGAAGGTGCACTGAGCGGGGGCGCAACCCTGAAAGATAGGGACCGGCGCAGTACCGCAAGTCTGAGCGATAGAGCGGTGGCGGCTGGAGGGCTAGAAGATGTGTGGAAGTGCAGGCAGCACGCCAGGTCTCGTCTATAGTGCGCAGGTGAGCGGCCAGGACGGCGACACTGGGGAACGACGCAAGGTCAGGGAAGAGCATGGGGAGGATAAGACGACCGATCGAGGCAGCACGCGGGGTGGAATAGCGCTGGACAGGAGCATTTAGGAAAGCCTAGGCAGTGGTGATAGACCTGAAGCGCGGTCGCTCGGACAGGGGGAGGGCATTGCTAATGGCAAGCTGTGCGACAGCGTCACCGGACAGCCAGACAGAGCGAGCAAGAGCAGCGGCCGCAGCGGACTCACGCTCAGCGGACGAGGGATCAGTAGACAATGCAGCGGGGGGGTCAGGGCAGGGGAGAGTACCGTCAAGATGGACAGACAGAGAGTGGCCATTCTGCCGCTGACCAATGAGGTGGCGACGAAGACAACAAGCCACGCATCAAACTCAATCGGCTAGCCTTCAGCGTCAAAGCGAAGCACCTCCGCCATTAGTGACAATAGAGGGCAGTGGAGAGCAGTACAGTGCGATGAAGTGCGGCGCAGTGTGGTACAGTGCGGTGCGGTGCAATGCAGTGCGGTACAGTGCGGTGCAGTGTGGTACAGTGCGGTGTAGTGCGGTACAGTACGGTGCAAGGCGGCCTAGTACGGTACCGGGGGGGTTCGCAGGCAACGGCGGCAACGGGGGCCGGCGAGGAGCTGGCGGGACGGCGAGTAGGGCCAGCCACGACGACGAGGAGACACGGCCACGACGGCGGCCAGGGACAACCGCGACGGCGGCTAGGGGCGGCTGCGACGGCAGGAGTGACCGTAAGGCGGCTGGAGACGGCAGTGATAGCAGCAAGGGGCGGCCGCGACGGCAAGGGGGGGGCCAGCTAGGGACGGGTGCGATGGCCAGAGGGCCGGCTAGGGGCGGACGCGACGGCTAGGGGGCCGGCTAGGGGCGAATGCGACGGCCAGGGGGCCGGCTAGGGACGAGCGCGATGGCCAGGGGGCCGGCTAGGGACGAGCGCGACGGCCAGGGGGCCGGCTAGGGGCAGACGCGACGGCCAGGGGGCCGGCTAGGGGCAGACGCGACGGCAAGGGGGCCAGCTAGGAGCGGGCGCGACGGCCAGGGGGCCGTTTAGGGGCGGACGCGACGGCCAGGGGGCCGGCTAGGGACGGACGCGACGGCCAGGGGGCCGGCTAGGGGCGGACGCGACGGCCAGGGGGCCGGCTAGGGGCGGACGAGATGGCCAGGGGGCCGGCTAGGGGCAGACGCGACGGCCAGGGGGCCGGCTAGGGACGAGCGCGACGGCCAAGGGGCCGGCTAGGGACGGACGCGACGGCCAGAGGGCCGGCTAGGGACGAGCGCGACGGCCAGGAGGGCCGGCTAGGAGCGGGGCACGACGGTGGCTAGGGCCTAGGGGGCGGAAGCGTGGGCGGGCTAGGAGGGGAACCTAACCTACTATGATACCATATTAGAAAGAATAAATTGAACTAGAATGTGTGAGTACAAGGGTATATAGACTAGGGTGTTGTACCCTCTAAGGCACAATCCAGTATAGTCTACAGTAACGACCTAAGTTACATTTGACAAAAACCACCCTGTACCCTCCGTTCTAATTCATTCTGCTACTCTAAGACAACGACTGTTGCACTCCGTACCTCTCGTCATAAGCTGGGACTCGACAAGGGTTACGGCCAGGGCTGATTTTATCAGACTATTTTAGTCTGATTGTCTGAAATTTCAGACCTATTTTTTTGCCGATCCTGATTTTTCAGACTTGCCAATTTCCTAATGCTGAACCCTTCAGAGTTATATGTTTTTGAATCCTGAGAATCTCAGACTTGGCAGCTTGTGGAAACTGAGTTTTCAGAGCACAGCGCGTACGGACCCTGAGACAGACATACCTACCTGCCCTCACCCAAAAAATTTCGTCCAAATCCCCAACGGCCAGAGTCAAGTCTTTTCACACACCCCGCCCCGCAACCTATAAAATCTGGCTAAGTCCTAGCAGCCAGAGACAGCTCCCCCCAGCACAACCAGCAGCGCGTAAAAATTGTTGAAGTCCTGTTCTATAGACAGCCCTCTCACACCCCCAACACCCACAAAAGACTAACTATGTGACTGAGACTGACATACTGACAACTTAAAAAATTCGACTAAGTTCCCAGCCACCAGAGTCAAGTCCTCTCACACACCCAACAACCTATAAATTTCGGCCAGAGACAGTTCCCCCGCACACCCAGCAACCCATAAAATTTGTTGAAGTCCTGCTCTAGAGGCACCCCTCTCACACCCCCACCTACCCACAAAAATCGGCTAAGTCTTCCATTTTTTGGGACATTCTTTCCACAGCCCTTTCGCCTTTATTTTTTCTTTTCGACGTTCTCTCAGGGACTGACACAAGTCCCTCGACAACCAATCACACACTTGCAAGGACAGCTTGTAGACAGACTTTTGATTCGACGTGCATCACGGCGTGTGTCTACGTGACATAAGGAACACGCTAACTCGTGTCAATTCGTAATTGACTGGCGAATCTGACGGGCAAAATCTTGAATGAAGCGAAGTTGCCCGACAATGTGTCGCGTAAGAACACGCCTTCACAATGTCGGCTTTGCGACACGTCACAACAAGCTCGGCCTCGGCATTTGCAGAACGCGAGTGCTTCGGAATATGTGCGTTAATATCCCACGAATTTATGAAATTTATGGGGGAAATTAACCAGCCCCCACGAAGTTTTGCACTTCATCATACTTGCATACTCGGAAGTGGAGAACTTCGTGGGGGAACTTGAACTTGGGGGATTGAACAGGTGTCGGGTTCCCACCCAGAGCCACATTAGATAAGGGGCCACGTGTGTGTGTACCGACTCCGTCAATCTACGTAATCATTTACGGCCCTTATTTTTCCGTCAACTTAGACGCGTCGACTCTGATTCGACATTTTGAACCCTGGGTATTTCAGACTAGTCAACTTTTGGATACTGAGATTTCGGAGTAGGCAAAATTTGGAAAATGGTCCTTCAGACTTGCGGAATTTTTTTTGGGGTAAAATCAGAGTGCCTTTTTTTCAAAACGTCAGCCTTGGTTACGGCTCGAGTGTCACTTTCAGGAATGCAACAATTTTGTTATCGTAACATTACCACAATAACTAGTTTCAAATTTCAAGGTAGTTTTTGCGAAGTTCACTTCCACTCAGGAAATGGAGTTAAGTCTAGTGCCGCACTATCCAAGCTGTGCCCTATATGGTAACAAACAAACGGCTATTGCACTAATTAGTTTGGGAATCTCAGTGAGCTGAGCACGCCCTGATGTGCTATTGATGGGAAGTGCAATTGTAGCACAAGTTGTATTCTCTTGTTTACAAAACTACAAACAATGCCTGTATTCTCTTGACATGTTTGCTTGTAATCCACGCCCTTCTTTCCCTTGCTGCTCTTCCCTACTGGCGCACTTAAAAAAAAAAATAAAAAAAATCAGGAACCTCACTTTCAAACCTCTCTTTCCCTGCAATCAGCGATCACCACTGCCACCCACACAAAATCTTCCCCCCCTACCATCACACAAACCCCCACCCCCCACCCCACCCCCTCTCTCTCTCACTGCATCGGGTCATACCCCTGTTTCTTGAGCTCCCTCTCGGCCTCTCTCCTCATGCGCAGCCACAGCCGCAGCGCCTCGCGCTTCACCCTCTGCACTTCCACGGCCCTCCGCCCCTCCAGGTCCGGCCCAGTGCTGCCTGCAGACGACGACTGGCGGAAGCGCGCTGGCACCACCGTGGTCGCCACGCCGCCGCGCTCAAAGTACCGGTCCACTGCGTGTGGGTCGCCTACTGCCCTGTCCCCTGGGAAGGGCGTGGGGCCTCTCTCATATAAGTGAGCCATGGCCTTCTCTTCCTGTGGGATTGGTTGGGTGAAGGGGAGGAAAGGAAGAGCGGGGGAAACGATAGGATGGATGTACATAGGGTACAAGGTGGAAAGTGAGTGGATGGACATTGGGGGGGGGGGGGAGGTGGTGATAGGGTACAAGGTGAGTGGATGGAGGGGGAAAATGGGATATGGCGATTGTAGGGGATCTTTACAAAGGAATCGGGATAGGAAGAGGTGAGCAGTGCTGAAGGAATCAATTTTGTCATTTGCAATGCATGATTGGAGGATACAGGGTGAATCTCACATGGTCCAACAAGGACGGACGGAGCATCAGCTTCAGACACATCAATGACGGCATGTTTGTGAGAGATGGTATTCGTGTATATCACCAACGTCACCAACATGGCATGGATAAGACAACCATCAGCCAGGCAGCCCACCTTGGGGCGAGGCTTGAACGTCCACCAGCCCAGAGGCGAGTACTTGTCAAACAGGTACAGCGCGCCTATGAGCGCCCATGTCTTGCCCAGCGCGCCAAAGAACCGACCCACCGTCACAGGCTCGGCCATGCCGAAACTAGACACTCAGGCTCAAGTGCGTGGTCGGCTACAGTCCCATTGCCATGGGGAGCTCTACGTTGTGGAAGGTAGGGGAGAGGAAGACACGCAATAGCGGGAGACAGGGTGAGAGGGGGCAAGCGGGTGAAGGGGCAACGGAATGGAAGAGGAGGCAAGGCGGGGAGGAGCGAGTGGGGGCAGGGGCGGGCAGGAAGCGGGGCGTTTGCCCTGATATGAGGCTTCTCGTAGCACGCGCGCGCGGCGACGGGAGAGGACGAGATGGGGAAGGCAGGAGGGGAGAGCGCAGAGGAGCCGGAAGGGTGATTTTCACAACATGCGCACCTATGCACCTCAGACCGCAGGACAGCATAACGCCCCTCACAGCACCCCTATCGACGGAGAGGCGAGGAGGGTGGGGAGGCGCGAGTGCGTGGAGCGACGGGCGACACGATGACGAGAGAAAGGCGAGCGGAGGGCCGAAGGGATCGTGGTGGGGAATGACACAAGCAGCGGAAGGATCCACGAGAATCCAAGATGTGGCGTAAAGAGGAACCATGGGGAGGGGTGGAGTGGCTTGGGAACGATAGTGAAAGGAATTTCCCTTCCTTACTGAGTTGCCCGCTACCGCGTACACCCGAACACCTCGACTCATCACGTTCTGCCTACAATTTCGGCCCAACCCTTTCTCGAGTCGCGCTCGACAGCGTCACCACAATTGCCGAACCTACCCACGTCCCGAGGTTATCGCCCTATTACGTCCACTCCTATATAACCTTGTGCTTTCATGGCAATAGGGACGTTGTATTCCCACTATAGTACTTTGACATTTCCTAAATCATAACAACTGGTATCAGAGCCCGATCTTTCTCGGAACCTTCCGTTTTCCCCGTTAGTTAGTTAAGGGTGGTCAAAGGGGATTAACACGGCTGCACAGCAGTTGCCTTTGATCGTAAATATTTTTACGTCAACAACTACAGCGTGTGCACTAGTTTCTGCCCCGTCCTGACCGCCATGGCCCCGGTAGACTCAACGGTTGAGGAACAGACAACCTCGACTGCTGCGAACTCTGCCCGGGAAACAGTAGACCTGCAAGCATTAATGGAGCAGTTGAATAATTTGACAAGCGTCGTCAACAACCTCCGTGACGAAAACCAACGACTTTGCCAGGCGCAGGAAAGGCGTTCAGAGGAGCCGGGCGACGATGCACGAAGCGAGGCGGGTGAGCAGCAACCGACACCAGTGGAGCTGGCACGGCAAGCGGCGACAGCCCCGCGCTCGACAAGTGGCGGCGTGAGATATCAGCAACCCGCTCCTTTCGACCCAGCTAATAAAGGCGTGACGGTGCGGCAGTGGATATTCGCCATGAATATCTATTTTAACGCGGCGGGCATCCGAGACGACCAGAAGCGGATTAGCCACGCGTTGACACTGCTGCAAGGGGCAGCCCTACAGTGGTGGAAGGTCATCATCGATTCAGCGGCAACTCGCACAGAAGGACAGCATGAGTGGTCCGAAGAATTCGGCGACGAAGACGAGGCAGATTTGCTGTTTGGTGCAACTCACATTCGCACGTGGGCAACGTGGTGCGCAGAGCTTCGCAAACGGTTTGAGCATGCTCCTGACTCAGACAAAGCGTGCGAGACTCTACGCATGTGGAAGCAGCTGGGATCTGTGTCCGACTACACCGCGTCATTCTTGACGTTGGTGGATCGATGTGGCTACATGCACGAGTTGGAGAAGGTCGACAGGTACATGGGCGGACTAAAGCCTGAAATACAGTACCAGATAAAATTACAACGACCTGCGAAACGGTTACAAGACTTCATCCAACTCGCCGAAGCCGCTGATTCGCTCACGAAGCCGAGGACGAACTTCTACGACGGAGGTCGCCCTCGAGAACAGTACCAGCGCACCACGATAAAAGGGATGGACGCAGTGGACATTTACGCAGTTGCTCCGCGAAATACAGGGCTATGCTACCATTGTGGCCGACTGGGTCACATCAAACGCAACTGCCAAGAGTTCATAGCCACCCAGAATTCTATGGGGAAGAAGCCGGAGGAGCGACCGGGAAATGGGTCGCGTCAGTAAGTACCGGGCCCCTTACTGACGGGCTGGCTTCCTCGCCCGAACCACACAGTCCCCACCGGGTCGTGATCCCGATTGCTGCAATCGACCGGACCCGGACGAATAAGGGGGACGAAACTGCTGATCACCCTGTGTTGGTGGAGGGTAAAGTCAACGGGGTGTTGCTGAAAATATTCGTGGATGGAGGCGCGAGTCACAGTCTCATACAGCTAGACAGGGCTAAGAAAATGGGTATCCCTTTATTAAAGTGTCTACCCGAAATCGACGCACGACTGGTGGATGGTACACCGTTGGCTATACGGGAGCGGGTGGAACACGTCAGTTTCCACTGCGGCGAGCACGTAAAATTTCGGATAGGGCTGCTGGCGACTACACTCGACGGGTGCGACATGCTGGTGGGAAGGGATTGGCTGCGACAGTACAACCCGAGAATTGACTGGACGACGGGCAGCTGCAGCATCAAGATCGATGGGCACTATCGCGAGTTACCGAAATGGGCGGGACCCCGCATGCGAAGTACCCAAGTCCACGCGATCACCTTCAAGCGCGCGATAAAAGCGGGAGCAGCAGCATACGCCGTCGATCTACGCGAAGTGACGTCGCCGATAACAGCGGAAGACATCACGAAGCTGTATGAAGCCGTTCCTCCGGATTTAGCGGAACTCATTCGAAAATACCCCGAGATTTTCCCGGACGACCTACCCGCCGGACTTCCGCCAAGTCGACCCGAAGACCATCGCATCGTGCTGGAACCTGGTGCACAACCGACAGTACAGCGCCAATTTCGGCTCAGCCAACCGGAACTAGAGGAATTGCAGCAGCAGCTGGATTACCTCCTGACGAAAGGTTTTATCCGCCCAAGCACATCCCCATACGCCACCCCCATACTGTTCACACCGAAAAAAGATGGCGGATTCCGTATGTGCATCGACTACCGCGCACTGAACCGCATCACCATCAAGTCTCGTTACCCGATCCCGCGAGCCGACGACCTACTCGACCAACTTCGCGGAGCCAAGTTCTTCTCGAAAATCGATCTGCGAGGAGGTTACCACCAAATTCCCGTCGCCGCCGAGGATTGTCACAAGACCGCCTTCCGCACCCGCTACGGCAGTTACGAATACTTGGTGATGCCTTTTGGGCTCACGAACGCGCCCTCGACTTTTCAGATGACCATGAACGGTGTTTTCCGCGAACTCCTGGATAAATGCGTAATTATCTACCTCGACGACATCCTAATCTACAGCCGCAGCAGGGAGCAGCACTTAAAGGATCTTGATGCAGTCTTCACGCTGCTGCACAAGAATCGCCTCATCACAAAAGGGTCTAAGTGTGACTTTCTTAAGCAGGAGTTGGAGTTTTTGGGTCACGTCGTCTCTACCGAAGGCGTGAAAATCGACCCCAGGAAAATCAAGACCATACAGAAATGGAAGCCGCCGACCAACCTCAAGGAACTCCAAAGTTTTCTGGGTTTTGTCAACTACGTCCGCCGCTTTATCCCCAATATGGCTGGGATATCTGCACCGCTAACCGACCGATTGAAGGATCACGATTGTTTTTGGTGGGGAGAGAAGCAGCAAGCTGCATTCGACCAGCTCAAAATCGCCCTCACGTCGCCGCCCGTCCTTCGCATATCCGATCCCAACCGTCCCTACAAAGTCATCACCGACGCCAGCGACATCGCCATCGGCGCAGTTCTCCTCCAGGACTTCGGCGACGGGCTGCAACCAGTCGCCTACGAATCACGGAAGCTGCAAGGCGCAGAGAAGAACTATACAGTGCACGACAAGGAAATGCTGGCAATCGTCCATGCGTTCAAGACTTGGCGGTGCTACCTGACCGGAGCTGACGTCACGGTGCGAACGGACCACAAATCCTTACAGTACCTGCGCGCCCAACCGAATCTCAATCCACGACAGATCCGATGGCTCGATTTCCTCGAGTCCAACTTCCACTACACCATCACCTACAAACGGGGTGCCAATAATATCGCCGATGCCTTGACCCGCCCTACTGTCCATACCGCCGCGATACTAATCGCCCAGACCAACCCATTACTTACGGGACTATTCACCCACGGCTACAAGATCGATCCCTTTTTCCTCTCAACCATCCATCAACAGCATACCACAGCCACCGGGCCATATTTTTATAAGCGTGGTACTTCTCGCATTTGGGTACCAGGCTACGATTTACTTCGTACCCTCCTAATCCAGGAATCCCATGACAACCCTACCTCATGACACTTCGGCGTCGATAAAACCACGAAGATGTTGCAGCGGAATTACTATTGGCCGAACATGGCCGATGACGTGCGCAAGTACGTGTCCTCCTGCACTGCCTGCCAGATCATGAAATCGTCGCATCAGCGAGCAGCCGGACTACTACAGCCGTTGGATCCACCCGAGCGACCCTGGCAACACGTCACGATGGACTACGTGACAGGACTGCCGGCCAGCCCCAGCGAAAACGACGCCATCCTCGTGGTCGTTGACCGACTCACAAAAATGGCGCACTTCATCGCCTGCCAACAGACAATCACCGCCGAACAAACTGCGCAGCTGTTCATCACGAACGTCATCCGCCTGCACGGCCTGCCCTCCGCCATCATTTCAGACCGAGACCCCAAATTCACCTCGAATTTCTGGCGCCACCTGTGGGACCAATTCGGCACCAAACTCCAATTTTCATCCGCCTACCACCCACAAACCGACGGGCAGACCGAACGCGTTAACCAAACCATGGAGCAGCTCATTCGCACCACCTGTACTGACCCATCGACATGGGAGAAATCCCTACCGCTACTCGAATTCGCGTATAATAACGCGACCTCAGCTACAACCCATCACTCCCCATTTTTCCTCAACTACGGACAGGACCCGGTAGTACCCTCTACACCGAACATCGAGTCACCAGTGCCCCGGTCCCAGAAATTTGCTGAAGACATTCTCGCCACTCGCGAAAAAGCAGCTGAGGCCATCCGGAAAGCTAACCTAGTCGCAAGCCGACAAGCCGATCGACATCGACGCGACGTCACTTACAAAGCGGGAGATCTTGTCCTTCTCGACACTCGCAATTTGCGGCTGCCGATCCCAACTCTGGGAATAATACAAATATAGGAACTCTGTCCTGCATGTCACACTAATCTATTCTCTCAGTTTAACATGGTACCGTATCATCGCTAGATTAAGTCCTAGCCTCCGCGCTTCCGCCCTAGGTACTCCCTGCTCCCATATCGCCCTAGCTTGTCCCCCTAGCCTATGCCCTAGCCTATGCCCTAGCCCTAGCCCTAGCTCGTTGCTCGCGCTGGCCGCTGCCGCTGCCCGCTGTTCGCGCTGCCCGCAGCCACTGGCCGCTTGCCCGCCCCCCCCCCCCTCCCACCCCAACCCCCGCCCGCTGCTCGCACTGCCCGCAACTGCCCGCTGCTCGCACTGCCCGCAACTGCCCGCTGCTCGCGCTACCCACTGTGTGCCACCCGCTGCTTACGCTGTCCGCTGCCCACTGTGCGCCGCCCGCTACGTGCGCCCATTGCGCGTCGCCGCTGCTCGCTGCTTGCTGCGCGCCGCCCGCTGGCCGCCGCTCACTATACCCTGCCCGCTGCCCGCCGCCCGCTGCGCGCTGCTCGCTCCGACTGCCCACTTCATGCAGCCTCTTGCCGGCCCGCGTGCAGCTGCAGCCGCCGCCACTGCCATCGGCGCAGCCCTCGTGGCAACTCCAGCTGCCGCCGCCGCCGCTGCTGCACCCGCAGCCACATACGTTGCAGGCGCCACCGCCAGCACCACTGCCGCCCGCACTGCAGCTACAGCCACCAGCACAGCTGCTGCCAACCCAGTCGTCAGCACCGCAGCCACTGGCATCATCACTTGCCACTAGTCCCTAGCACCCGTCTCCTCGTTCGGTGGCTCCTAGCCGCCTGCTGTCAATGATGTCGCTGGACCTGCCACTGAACCTACTGCCGCCGCTGCCGCCATGCGCCGCCCCTACGAGCCCAGGTCCCTGACAGGGTACGTGTCGTATTTGGTTCTTCTACCGGCATCGCGGCCCCGTCGGCATCATTGTTCATCCTTCGGTTAGACGCCGAAGGCTGCGCAATCGGTTTCACGACGCGGCTTTCCACCCTCCGTCAGCAACTGACGAGCCAGCGTGTGGAGGGCGAATCGCTTGCAGACCACGTGACTGGTGAGCTGCCCGCCCCCCCTTGCCCTGATCCCCTTGGCCCAAAGGCGACGACGGCGCAGCGTGCGGAGTACAAGGTTGAGAGGACCGCCCTCGCCATGTAGGAGTCTCGCGACGCCGCCACGCAAATTGCCATCACTTAGTGCCTGCCGGTCGACGAGCACTCCCACTTTGAGTTGGAGGAGATGGCCCAGGCCCTCTGGGACACGCTCAGCACCCACTGTGTGATATCATCCGCCACCCTCAGTCGCTTCTTTCTCCCGTTCCTCTTCTCCAACCTGGAAACAGGAAACAGGAATACGCCCTTAAGAAAGGCAAGGCAAGCCTAAAACTTAACAAATTACTACCCTTAGAACCGAACCCCACGGTCGCGGACCTTGTCTCACACCTGCGCTCTCTTGAGGCCGATTACCGTGCGGCATGCACCATGGCCCAGCTTGCAGTGCACCACCCCCCCACCTACGTCACTCTTTACCTCCTCACCACCCGCCTCCCTGACCTCCTTGCCCCTGCACGTGATGCCCTTCTCACACGGCACCCCACCGAGCTCAATATAGACCTCTTCTCCACCCCCCTCGACGTAGATAGAGACCCGCCTCCGCACCATCGCTTAGACCACTGGCGCGGTGGCGGCCCCTATCTTTCAAGGTAGCCCTCCGCCCCAGCTCCTTGTCCCTACTGCCTCTGTCTCTGGGGAAGGAGGGGAAATAGCAAGGCTAGGCCAGGGTGGGGGAAAATAGGGAAGAGACCCTGGGCAACATGGGCGTTACAGCCAACCCACGATCCCAACCTAGAACATCATGTATACTAGGTAAGGCACCTTCGCACGTGGAGCGCTCCATCCATCCTCATGCTCACAAACCCCCCCTCCCCCCCCCCCCTCTGTCCACACTATGTCAAGTCGACTCATCATATACACAACTGTGTGAGACGTTGGGTGTGAGAGGCTGAACTACGCCGGGTGGGGAAAAATGTCGCAGTCGAAGCGTTCGCATCTAGTTGTCAATCACAGGAGCGTACTGATCTCGATCCTCATGATTTCTCTTGATAGTGTATGCTGACTGTTAAAATTGTTGATTGGCCGTGTCGCGTATATGGGGTTTGCACCTAAGGAATAAATTGCAGCTGTGAAATCCTTGCTCTAGTCGTCATTGCACTAGTCAAATATGCTCAGTATTATCCTTACCAAACGAGTTGAAATTTCGAATTCAGGTCAAACCAAAGGCCATATAACCTTTCAAACAACACAGCTATGACAAGCCTTGCACTACACGTGTTTGTGTAAAAAAAAAAAACGAAATGGGTGCACCAAAGATGTACACAATTTTTTCTATTTAGTCCCATCATTTTTGCACGCGGCTCGGGCCTCTAAGTAGGAAACGGTCAAACCCCGGCAAACGAGATATTGAAGGGGAAAACCCACAGTAAACAATGTCATTTGGTTACAAAGTTTCGCTCATGTACTAGATAAGTTGCATCTGCGACCTCCCAGCTCTGAAACTCGCAACTGTCGAAATAAGACTTGACCGTTCGCTATCATTCAGACTGCAACCAATCAGGTTCAGTTTCAACACAAGCCATGCTGAGTGGTAGGTGGGTTAAAATTTGGACTGTTCCAAGTGGGACAATAGAGGGGAAAAGGCGTACCAAGGGTGGTAACATTTTAGACAAATTACAAACGTCCCTCCCGTGTTGTTATGAATGAACAAGCAGAGTAGCGCGGAAATGAATAACGAAATGTTCAATCACTGAATCACGATACAAGGAATGGCAAGCCAAGATATAGGAACACCAGAGCTGGTCTAACCATGAGATGGAAAGGTTCGGGAAGGAGATCGAAGGGTCTCGAGTGACGAAGCAAGGCCCGGAGAACTCCCGAAGGTTGAACCAGAAGGTCTGGCGAAGCCGAGGTGATTCTCTCAGGAAAGGTCCGGAACCATCCCGAGGCTTGGGGTGTGTTCGAGCGTACGCGATTGCAGTACCGCTCGGTAAGGAATAGAAAATTCCTTACACCACCCCCCCCCCTTAGCGAAGGTGATCTATATCAGTCACGTGCTTGCGGGCCAAATAATTCGCAAGTATCGGAGGTGACTGTATCTGGTCCGAGGGCACCCACGTGTCGTCCTCACTGGTACGATTGGTCCATCGTATCAGGAAGTCAACGTGTCGTCCTTGGCCGTCGATACGAATCCGATGGCTCAAAATATTCGAAGGTTGGATGGTTGTCACTGCTGGTGGCCGTACATCTGGCACCAATCGCTGTCGGGCGATGTCTGATCTGTCGGGTACGAAAGGTCGCAACAGGCTCACATGGAACTTGTTGTGAATACGCCAATCGTTAGGTAGGCGTAACTGGGCAGTCACCGGCGTCACCATCATCATGATCTTGAATGGGCCACAGAAACTTGGTCGTAATTTTGTCAGTAGTGGCAGTCATAAATTCTTGGTGTCCAAAAGGACTAGTTGCCCAGCTACCATTGTAATATCCCGTCGATGTAAATCTGCATACCGTTGGGCAGAAGCGTTTGCCTTGCGAGTAAGTTCGACAGCTTTGTCTCGGGCAGTCTTTAATTCTTCGACGAACTGCTGCGACCGTGGTACTTGACTCTCAACATTGGTGGAGACTGGTACCCTAGGATCCATCCCGTAATTGAGGTAAAACGGGGAGTGATTAGTCGTAGACGAGGGCGCGTTGTTGTAGGAAAATTCCAACATGGGCAGCACGTCCTCCCATTTTTTCCGGTTGGGGCAGTTTGTCCGAATAGGCTGCTCCATCGTTTGATTTGTCCTTTCAGTCTGGCCGTCCGTTTGGGGATGATAAGCGGATGAGAACTGCAGACACGTGCCGTACCGAGCCCACGTATCCTGCCATAATTTTGACGTGAACTTCGGATTTCGATCGCTAATGATTGCTACTGGTATCCCGTGTAGGCGAACGACGGTCGAGATGAACAGGCGCGCGGTTTCTTCGGCTGTGATGGTTGTACGACATGGTGCGAAATGCGCCATTTTCATCAATCGGTCGACGACAACCAAAACTGCGTCGTTTCCGCTGGATCCGGCCGGTAGGCCCGTGACAAAATCCATCGTCACGTGTTGCCATGGACGTTGTGGTGGCTCAAGGGGCTGCAACAGTCCTGTCGGTCGCTGATGGGATGACTTCATTCGCTGGCAGATCGGGCACGCGGCCACATAACGCTGCACATCCGTCACAATATCTGGCCAGTAATAAAACCGCTGCAATGCCTTCAGAGTTTTATCAACCTTGAAATGTCACGATAAATTTGAATCGTGGACTTCTTGAAGTAGATGATAACTTGGGACCCAAATTCGATCTGTTCCGCTTCGTAAGTAATAGACGCCTTTCCGTGTAATGATTGGGAGATGGCCGTCATTTACGAAGAAGGGGTCAGTCGAATACCCGTGGGTAAATAGTCCACTCAGTAGCGGGTTGCTCTGGGCAACTAGTACTGCTGCGAGTTGGGCAGACGGTTTGGGAAGGGCGTCTGCAATATTGTTGGCACCCTTTTTGTACGTGATCTTGTACGTGAAGTTGGATTCCAGATAGTCCAGCCACTGTATAGACCACAGACTCTCTGCTCTAGTCCCGGAGGAGGCTGTAGAGCCTAGTGGTCCTTACGTAGAGCTGGTAGGTTGCCTCATGTACCTGATGACTTGCACTCGTCCATTTCTCGCATTCCCTCTCAGCATCCTGGCCCGCTTTGTGGCCTCCGACAGACACCGACCACGGCACTGGTCTGCAGCTTAGAGGGTTATGCGTTATCTAGCAAGTACATCGGGTATGGGGCTAGTGCTAGGAGGACGCAGGCCAGTGGTCCTTACCAGGCACACAGGCGCTTCTTGGGCAGACGACGCCAAGACTCTCACGTCCTCCTAGGGCTACTGCTTTAGCCTTGGTGCAGGTGCTGTTTCGTGGAGGTCCACCCGCTCATCGTCTGTTGCCCAGTCTAGCTCTGAGGCTGAGATCTACGCCGATGCCATGGCGGCACAGGAGCTCCGCTTGCTGATTTTCCTGCTCACAAACTTAGGTGAGCGGCCTAGCTCTGCCCCGGTCCTGTACACTGACAACATAGCCATGATCCTCCTATGTCAGGAGCCTCGACTCGAGGGTAGAGTGAAGCACATCCAGCTGCGGTACTTCCTCCTGCGCGAGCTACAGTAGCGTCGCCAGGCCCGCGTAGTACACTTGGCCTCCGGTGCCGACACAACTGATACCTTTACGAATGTGCTTGCGCCTAAAGATCATAAGCAGCACTGCGTACAGCTCGGTCTTTTGCCTGTAGCACCTCATTTGCTAGGACCTTGATTGTGTATAACTCTTAATATATTATCCTGACTGACCTTGTGGATTTCTCCCAGTGGCTGGACTAGTAGTGCCGCCCTGGTCTTGATCTTGCCTTGTTTGTACTCTTTTGACTGGTCTTTAGACCCCTGCCTCAGAGGTTGGACTATTAGTGCTGCTCTGAGCTACTTATCTCTCACCAGGCACTGCCCATATGTAGACTAGGGTGTGTGTCAAACATATGTGTGTATGTTTAGTAGAATATATAGGGTCATGCCATAAAGAGTACAATCCATTGGCTATATACCCCTGTATGCTCCCATTCTATTCAATAATTCTAACTCTGAGACTTTGGCCATCCATTTTAATTCACATTCCCATCTGATGACCCTCAAGCCAACGTGTTACCCTAGTGCACCACGAGTGATTCAGAGCGCAATCTCAACCGTCGAACTTCCTGTTGGTGAATTTGATCGTCCACGAGCATTTTTTAATTCGCGAGAAAGAACACCCTCGCTATTTCTCCGTGTTACGTATAACCCAACGCCCTTTTTCATACGCACTGCGTATGAACAATTTGAGCCGCAAGTTCTAAAGGCGTGTCATGAGCATTCATTTTTGCTAGCAACCCTACCCAACCCAACATTTCTACATCTAAAATAATAGAAAATGCAGAGCATGTCAACTTATACATCTATTGTTATGTAGAAGTTATAGGCTAGATAGGGTATGTTCTCAGTGGGTACAACCTAAACGCTACATCTCCCCTGTTCTCCCTTGTTCTAATCATTGTTTCTAGTCTTTACATGGTATCACAAGTAGGTAGGTTCACCCACCCGCTTTCGCCCCGTGCCGCCACCTACCGTCCCTCGCTAGACCTAGCCGGCTCCGTCGCGCCCCTACCGGCCCCTCGCGCCCCTAGCTGGCCCCGCGCGCCCCTACGACCCCGTCGCGCCCCTAGCAGGCCCCGCGCACCCCTACGGCGCCTCGTGCCCCTAGCCGGCCCCGCCGCGCCCCTACGGCCCCCTTGCGCCCCTACGGCCCCGTCGCGCCCCTACGGCCTCGTCGCGCCCCTAGCTGGCCCCGTCGCGCCCCTACCGGCCCCGTCGCGCCCCTACGGCCCTGTCGCACCCCTACGGCCCCGTCGCGCCCCTAGCCGGCCCCGTCGCGCCCCTACTGGCCCTTCGCTCCCCTAGCCGGCCCCGCGCGCCCCTACGGCCCCTCGTGCTCCTACCGGCCCCCCGCGCCCCTACCGGCCCCACGCGCACTTGCCGGCCCCGCTCGCCCTAGCCGGCACCTTGTGCCCTAGCCGCCCCCTTGTGCCCTAGCCGGCCCCTTGCGCCCTAGCCGGCTTCGTCGCCTAAGCCGCCGAACCACCGTGTCCCTGAGCCGCCGAGCCGAGCCGCCGAGCACCAGAGCCGCTGAGCCGCCGAGCCGTCGTGTCGTTGTGCCGCTGCACTGCTGAGCCGCTGTGCCGCTGTCAAACAGTGCGATGGCGGACGCCGTTCTTTGCTTGGACACTGAGGGGCACGTGATCCACTTTGCCGCCTGGCTTGTCGACCTCTGCCGGCACCTGACAGGTCAGCGCCATGATAGGCTCTCCCTGGCTATGCATGTTGATGGTTTGCTCCCTCCCCCCCCTGCGCCTGATCCCCTCTGTGAGAGTAAGACACCGTTGGTGATCTTCACACGTGGACCACATGCGGGTAACAGCATGCACACATTGGACAACATAGCCATTCATTTGCACGTTACAGCATACCGTTCCAACCATTCACATCTCCAACTGCAACTTGCACCTGCCCATACATCACTGACGGCGATACACACCATCCTTCCTTACTGTGGACGGAGCTCGCTCATTCCGTAGCAACAGACAGTTCTTACTACAGTCCAACCTGCTTACGATTTCATCCGCAAACCATCCGCAGACAGACGGACAAACCAAGCGTCTTAACCAAATTGTGGAGCAACTCCTCCGTGCAGCCTGCAAGGACGAAATCTTCAAGTGGGACTTGCATCTGCCCGCCCTGGAGTTTGCCTACAACAATGCTACTCACGCCGCTACTGGACAGACGCCATTCTTCCTCTATTACGGACGCCACCCGATCACACCACAACAGCCAACCATACCAGCCACAGTCCAACCCGCTCATGATTTCATCACGACCATGCACAAACTTTTGGCTCGGACCCACAAGTGCCTTTCTCGACATTCAGCAACAACAGAAGCGCCAAGCCGATCGCCACCACACAGACCACACCATCAGCGTGGGAGACTGAGTATTGCTCGACACGCGCAATCTTGATATCGGCCATCTCCAATCCAAATTGCGACATCCCTTCTGCGGGCCTTTCCTCGTTGAAGCACAGGTCACTCCTGTTACCTTCCGCTTACGCCTGCCAGCTACCTGGAAGATTCACAATGCCTTCCATGTCCAACTCTTGAAGCCCTACAGAGATCCCAACAAGGTCTTCTCTGGACGCCAGCCGCCACCGCCTCCGCCCGTCCTCGTCCATGATGAACCCGAGTACGAGGTCGAGTCCGTGCTTGCTTACCGCTGTCGACGGAATGGCAACGTGAAGCTTCTCATCCGTTGGAAGGGTTATGATACTTCGGAGGCTGCATCTCTGAATTCGACATGGGTAACGCCCGTCGTCCTCTTCGCGACTACCTTGTCAAGCAGGGTGTTACTTCTACCACCGAGCATTGAGGGGGGGAAGTGTGAGAGTACGACACCGTTACACCAATTTCCCAATTCCCTATTTCCTTTCTATTTCATTCCTCTTTTTATCTTGATTCATTTGGCTTTATCTCATCTCATTTGGTTTCCTATTCCTCATTTTCCATAATCCTTTGGTTTATCCTGTTATTATAATTATATCATCGACCAGGCTCGGGATGTACTGGCGCGCTATATCTAGCGTAATCCTGCCGTAATCCCTTATAGCCAATAGCTTCGCGTGGCTATACGCAGGGTGATTCTATTTCTAGAAGGGTCTATTCCCTTTGGATAGGATAAACCTGGTTACCTGATGTACTCTGGAAGTATAAAAGCACCTTGTACTGATTGATAGTGCAACATTGAGCAAACCTCATTCGATCCTGTGACACCCTCCCTACTGACCCTACCACTGCTGAGAGCGAGGCTTTTGCTGCTGCTGCGCTTGCTCGAGCTGTCTGGGATTCTCGCAATGCCGTAGCGTAGCTTGCCATTAGCCATGCCCTTCCCCCTGTTTGAGCGTCCGCGCTTCACCGCTGTTGCGAACGCCAAGGACTTCCTCGCTGCGGTAGTTGAGCGTTACTCTACCCCTTCTTCCGCCTCTGCTGGCCACTTGATCCTACCCATGCTCTTCCCAGATCTTTCTGCTTTCCCTACTATAGCTGACCTCGCCACTCACCTCCATGCACTAGAGACCAGCTACCGCGCTGCTAGCTCTGCCGCCCAGCTTACTGCCTTCCCTCCACCCTTCTGCGCTACCCTGTACCTCATCGCCATGCGCCTGCACCGCTTAGCCACTGCCCGTGACCACTTCCTTAGTCAGCACCCTGCCGACCTCACCCTGACCGCCTTTGTCACTACTATGTCTGAGATAGAGACTCGCCAGCGCACCATCACTCAGTCGAGCGGTGTTACGGCAGTCCCTATCTTTCAGGGCTGTGCCCCCTCCCACTGCACGTACACTGATGTCTCCACTGCAGTTGCCATGACTGCGCCTGTACCTGAGACAGCAGCTGAGGCTTACCCGCAGCCGCGCCAGCGCCGGGGCCACTGTGGCCCCAAGGGAGGACGTGGAGGTGGCGCTAATGGTGGTGGTGGCGGGGACAGTGGTTCTGACGAGGGGGTTGGTACTGGTGCCCAGGAGCAGCAGCAGTCGCCGCAGCCGCAGTCGCAGCCGCAGCAGCAGCAGCAGCAGCAGCCGTGGGCTCGTCTCCCGCCCAGGTGGCCAGGAGCCCCTGGCGGTGGTGGTCGTGGTGGTGGCCCTCGCAGCTCGGCGTCCACCGGCTGCTTCGGTGCTGTGAGCTGCCAGTACCGGCTTCAGACCGGGCCCCTGCGTTGCACGGTGTGCCGCCGCTCGCATCCGACCGCCCACTGCTTCTGCCGCCTAGACGACCTCTTCCGTCGCCGCTTTGGTCCAGCCCCGGACCTCCCCGAATGGCCCAGCCTGCTGCGCCACGGTGTGCCTGTGTTTGACTTAGACATGGACCAGATTAGTTCTGCCTTGCATTCTCTGTATGCTGACGCTTTGAGTGTTTCCGGATCGTATTTCTCTGTGTTCTCTAGCTTAGGCATAGCACCTGTATGTAGTCCAGACTCCCCTGCTGCGTCAGGCGTAGGACAACTTGCTTTGTCTAGCCTAGGCTCTACCCTTGCTCCTCCACCGTTTGTCACTACGGCGTCTGTGAGAGTACGACCCCGTTACACCACTTGTTCCTTTTTCTATTTTCATTTCTCTTTTTATCTCATCTCATTTGGTTTCCTATTCTCCATTTTCCATTCACCTTTGGTTTATCCTGCTATTATAGTTATATCACCGACCAGGCTTGGGATGTACTGGTGCGCTATCTCGCGTAATCCTGCCGTAATCCCTTAAAGCCAATAGCCTCGCGTGGCTATACGCAGGGTGCTTCTATCGTCTAGAAGGGTCTATTCCCTTAGGATAAGATAAACCTGGTTACCTGATGTACTTTGGAAGTATAAAAGCGCCTTGTACTGATCGATAGTGCAACCTTTCCTCGACACATTCGATCCTGTGACACTTGGTAATCAGAGCTTTTCTCACTCGACCGCGCTCAGCCAAGCAGCAGCAGCGGGGATCCTGCCTTGAAAAACCAATGGGAGCGACCAATTCGACGCCGATTCTGGTAAGCACCAGCTCCGCGATTATCGAATTACCCCCTCCGTGCGTGTTTTGAACAGGATGGCAACCTTCGACAACGCCGAGGTTACCCAGCAGCTCTTCGCGCGCATCGCAGCCCTTCAGGAGGAAATGCGAGCGGATCGCGAAGCGTGGCAAAACCAGTTCGAGGGAGTAACTCGACTCGCCGAAGCGCAGCACGAGACGACAACGGCGACGACGCAGCAGTCGCAGCAGTTTCTCGAGGCTCCGAAACCGCGCCCACCTGAGCCGTTCGATCCGAGCGATCGAAACTCCGACGCCCGCAGATGGATCGCCGGGATGGAGATCTACTTCGCAGCCGTCGGATGGAGCTCGCCAGTCTGGGACAGACAACGTGTACAACTCGCGGCGACACTGATGCGAGGGCCGGCACTCGAGTGGATTGGCGGCAACAGTACTTTCATCCACGGTGAAGCCACGTGGCAGCAGTTCCGCACCGACCTGCTGAAACTATTCGAGCCGATAAATTCGAGTTTCCTTGCCCGGGAAAAAATTCATCGACACCGACAGTTCGGGAGTGTAGCGCAGTACACGCAGCAGATGGAGGATTTTTATAACCGCATTCCCGATCTGACCGAAGGGGAAAAAGTACAATCGTACCTCGCCGGGCTGAAGACCGAAGTCAAACGACAAGTGGCAGCGTCAAACTACGCGAGCTACAGTGACGTCGTTTCGGCAGCGGAGCGCTTCGACATGGTCAACGCCGGAACACGACGGACGCACGTCGGCAGTACGCGACAGGGCGACCGCTCGGCTCACCCCACGTTCGCCGACCCGATGGAAGTCGACAGATTCGAGGGGCGGCCACGTCCGAAAAACACCAACTACACGTGTGATTTTTGCGGGGTGCCGGGACATCGAATCTTCGACTGCAGCAAAATGAAGGCCGCACGCGCAGAGTATCGGGCACGCAACAGTGGCGGAATTCCTTCAGCCAATCAGAAGTAAAAATACGGGAGTCGCCAGTGATTGCGGATCTAGCTGGCAAAAATAAAAAGATCCGAAAACGGCTGCGGGATTCCGGAAAAATCAACTTCGACGAAGCTGATTCGACGCAAGAAGGAGGAAATGATGGGGGAAAATATCCACCCCACGACCAGTCCTCGCCAGGGAAAATCGCCGAGGAAAAATACGACTCCGCGAAAAAAGACTCTGCCGAGACGGGGAAACTCCTTGAAGACCCAAGAAATTATAAGAATTCGTTAAAGTTATCTTATAAAGATGCCTTAATGAAAACTTATGAATTTCGAGGGGCTAGAGCCTTGGAGAAATTTCGGGAGGGACTCCAAAAGAAGCAGACAGCTGTGGAGATTATACCGGTACCGGAAAACTTGGGGACCAAATTAAGGAGTGTGGAAAGAAGCCGACCTTTCCACGGAGTCAACGTCCTCTCCCAACACCAGCCCACAACGACTACCCGTTCCCAAGGGAAGACGTCGGTGGAGCTAAAGCAGCTCAAGAGGAAGCTGGGGGTCTACAAGAAGCTGCACAAACCCCGAACTCCTTCTACGGATGCATCCAGTTCTTCGGCATCAGTGACGCGCACAGTCGTCAAAGAAACTCCGGGCCCTGGAGAAGAGCCGTTCTCCAAGCAGCCTCGGCCAGCTGCCAGCTCAGGAGTAGATAGCAACACAAAGGTGTGTACGGAGTATTGGGATGTACCCTATGACCCAATCAATGAAACTATCTTTGGGTACTCCGAGCAACGACTGCCCCTCGTGCTCGAGGTCATCTGCAAAGGGCGACGCCTCCAAGCACTCGTGGACAGCGGAGCGTCACACACCGTCTGCAACAAGGCAGTAATCGACCGACTTCGGGGAGAGTACAAGCCTTCAGGATTCTCTGCAACGATGGTGGACGGCAGCAAGTTACCAGTATACGGCGAAGCAGTGCTACACCTACAAATCGGACCACTGCGCTGGAGACCTGCACTCCCCATCACTAACATCAAAGGACTTGACCTGATCTTCGGGCGAGACTTCCTGAAAATATTCAACCCCGAGATCAACTGGGTAAACCGCACCGCAAGCATCTACAACAATGGACGGAGAGTACAGCTACCCAACTGGGACGATACTGGAGATATCCCAGTGGAGACACTCACACGATTCGAGAAGGACGTGAAGCGGACCGACACCACGTTCCTGGCGATAGCAACAGAGGTGGAGAATGACGGAGAAAAAGCCTCGGAACCTCCAGAAAAAATCAAGGAATTACGGAAGGAGTTCCAAGACATTCTTCCTGACGATCTTCCGAACGAGCTACCGCCATACACGAGATCGTGGAGGAACCGGGTTCGAAGCCGACCTTCCGAGCACCATACCGGCTCAGCCCTACGGAGCTGACTGACATGAAAAAACAGATCGAGTATCTCCTAGCCAAAGGACTCATCCGGCCATCTACTTCGCCATACGGTGCCCCAGTACTCTTCACACCGAAACCGGACGGAAGCCTGCGCATGTGCATCGACTACCGAGCGCTTAACAAGCAGACCATCAAGAATAAATATCCGATACCGCGAATCGATGACCTGCTTGACCAGCTTTGGGGAGCTACGGTATTTTCCAAACTGGATCTGCGGTCCGGATACTGGCAGATACGGATGGCGGACAACTCTATCCACAAAACTGCTTTCCGAACTCGGTACGGATCATACGAGTATTTGGTAATGCCGTTCGGACTCACCAACGCACCAGCAACGTTCCAAGCCGAAATGAACCATATTCTACGACCACTTTTGGACGAATGTGTGGTGGTGTACCTGGACGACATACTCATCTACTCGCGCGACATGAAGCAGCACGTCGAACACCTGCGACGCGTCTTCGAAATTCTTCGACGAGAACGATTCTACGTCAAACAGTCCAAGAGCGAATTCGCCCTTGAAAAGGTCCAGTTCCTAGGACACATGGTGAGCGCTCAAGGAGTTCACGTCGACCCCAAGAAAATCGAAGCCGTACGTACGTGGAAGACACCCGAGAACGTGAAGGAGTTGCAGCAGTTCCTAGGCTTCGCTAATTACTACAACAGGTTCGTGCCACAGTATGCGAAAATCGCAGCACCACTCACGAATCTGCTGAAGAAGAACACGCCCTACAAATGGGAGCCGAAGCACCAGGAAGCCGTGGAGCAGCTGAAGCAGGCACTTACGTCCGCACCGGTACTCATTTTGCCAGATCCCGAACGCGACTACGTCATCGAAGCTGACGCCAGTGACCAAGCAGTGGGAGCAGTCTTGATGCAAGATCAAGGGAATGGACTGCAACCAATCGCTTACCTAAGTAAGAAACTACACGGGACAGAACTCAACTACCCGATACACGACAAAGAAGCCCTTGCCATCGTCATCGCCTTCAAAGCATGGAGATGTTATCTCGAAGGACGTAGAACAACCGTCTACACCGACCACTGCAGCCTGAAATACTTGAAGACACAACCCAATCTTTCCAGGCGGCAGGTCCGGTGGATCGACTTCCTCGAGACACACTTCCACTACGACATCGTGTACAAGCCCGGCCACAAAAATAAAGCAGACGCTCTCAGCCGGCCTGCACAAGTTCTTGTTTTAACAATTCACACTTGGAGCCCTTGGTGATGAGACGGTGCTGCTGCAGCCGCTGAAAAACAGCTTCCAGGTCCTTCAAATGTTGCTCCCGGGTCGTGCTGTAGATCAGGATGTCGTCCAGGTAAATTATCACACATTTGTCGAGTAGATCGCGGAACACCCCGTTCATGGTGAGTTGGAACGTCTAGGGGGCGTTCGTTAATCCAAACGGCATCACTGTGTATTCGTAACTCCTGTAGCGAGTACGAAACGCGGTCTTGTGGTTGTTAGCGAACACCCGAATTTGATGGTAACCGCCGCGAAGGTCGATCTTCGAAAAGTAGCGAGCTCCGCGAAGGTTGTCGATCAGTTCATCCGTGCGTGGGATTGGGTAGCGTGTTTTTATCGTTACCCGATTAAGGGCACGATAGTCCGTACACATGCGAAGTCCGCTGTCCTTTTTTGGGGTGAACAGGATCGGTGCTGCGAACGGTGACGTGCTCGGCCGAATGAACCCTTTTGCCAGCAGGTAGTCCAGCTGGTTCCGTAATTCCTGTAGCTTCGGTTGAGTAGGGCGCCATTGCGTGCGTACAGTAGGCTGCGCGCCGGGCTCCAGCTCTATTTTGTGGTCCTGGGGTCGTTCGGGTGGCAGTCCACTTGGCAAGTCGTCCGGGAAAATCTCTGGATATTCCCGAATGATTTTCGCCAAGTCATCCGGGATCGAAGCGCAGAGTTTGTTGATGTCGGTCGCCTTGTTCTGCTCCGTGGATTCGGTGAGATGGACGGCGTATAAATCCGCTCCATTCTTGACCGCTCGTTTGAGGCACACCGCGTTGACTCATGTTGATGTTGTCTCTGCTTCCAGCCACGTGGGTAATTTTCGCCAGCCTTTTTTGCACTTTACTATGCACTCGCCTGCTGTCCAATCGATCTGCGGATTGAATCTTCGCAGCCAATCGCGTCCCAATAGCATGTCGTAGCCATCCAGCGTTGTCGCCAGCATCAGCGCGCTGAAACCAAAATCTTCGCCACTCTTCATTCGAACGACGGGTACTTTGTCGCGTATCGCCAGGGGGGTGCCATCCACCAATCGCGCGTCGATTTCGGGCAGAGACCTCTCCAGCGACAGGTGTAGTCGTCTTGCTGTCTCTCTATTTATCAGGCTGTGACTCGCACCTCCGTCGATGAATATTTTTATTTTTCGTCCATTGAGTTGTCCCTCCGCCAGTACAGGGTGGTCCACTGGGTCATCCCCATTATTCAGCCGGGAGTGGTTGATAGCATGTATCAGAACCACTACTCGGTGGGGATGGTGTTTTTCGGGCGATCAGGCAGGGTCAGTAGGGGGCCCGACCGCTACTGATGCTTGTCGTTTCCCGACCTGCCTTCGTCGCTCTTCTTTATCTACTTCTTTCGGGGGCAATCGTGAGATTGGTGACCCGGCTGGTGGTAGTTGAAACATTGTCCCTTGCGAAAGTCTTCCATGTGCTCCCTCGCCACTACGCCGTGAATCGTGGGCCGTGGATCCTGGCCACGAAAACGATTTCCCTCCCGGGAACCCGCTCTCGCATACGTCCGATGTGCGTCGAAATTGTCTGCGATCCGGCCGGCTTCGTGAAACGTCGCCGGTAGTCGCAGTCGGACCCCGCATTTAATGTCATGCTTCAGACCCGAAATGAATTTAGCTTTCTTCTCGGAGTCATGCATGTCGGTGATTTGATCGCATAATGCCATGAAGACCGACGCGTAATCGTGGACAGAACTCCACTGTCGCCAGTTGTCCAGCTTCGTGCGTGCGTTGTGCGAGGCAGATATTGGCTCGAACCGTTCACGCAGAGCTGTACCCCACGCCTTTGACGTGCGAATCTTGGTTGATCCAAAAATCGCGGTTGACTCTTGGGCAGCAGACCCAAAGTTTCCGAAAAACCCCTGTGTGTCGCCTGCCGAAAACTCCCTCTCCTGTCGTGTGTATCGCCACCAATCTAGCGCAGGTCCCCGCAGTAGTGATACAGCCAGCCGAATTTTTAAATCGTCAGTCGTGACCCCAGCGGCATTAAAATAAGTTCCGCCGAAAATAACCAGCCCGTAACAGTAGTATTCTTATCTGTGGGGTTGAACGGGGGCGGCATTGTCGGTTTGATCGTCGCTGTCGTCACGATCGGCACTAATGCTGGTGCGGCTACAGTAGCGGCTGCTTCTGACCGAGCGGTTGCTGCTGCTGCTGCTGCTTCGGCTGCTGTGCGTGCTGCCACGTCAGCTGCTGCGGCGGCTTCTTTGTCCTTGCGCTCCTGTGACACCTCACGTGCGATTTCATCCAAGACGGTTTCGATACGTCCGGTGCTGGCGACCTCCTCTTGGGCGGCAGTTTTCTGACGCGAATCCTCTCGCGCCTGGCGTAACTCGGCAACTTCTGCACGAAGTCGCTCGTTGTCCTCCAGCACTGTAACCATGCATGTCTTCATGGCGTTGAACTGCTCCAGAAGCTCGTTGAACTGAGCTTGGTCCATTTGTCGAATGCTCCGCCGGGGCAAGGGGAAATCCGTAATGTGCCTGTACTCAGGTGGGCGCAAACGCTATCGTAGTTGGGCGAATTAATCAGTCTAATTCGCGAGCAACCGCTTTGCAGCTTACGTGAGGGACTTACCCCCCCCCCCCCCAAAAAAAAAAATCAACTCACGAAAACGGGTGAGCGAGGAAATTGGCTGTGAATAGCAGGTGTTATGAATGAACAAGCAGAGTAGCGCGGAAATGAATAACGAGATGTCTAGCCACTGAATCACGATACAAGGAATGGCAAGCCAAGATATAGGAACACCAGAGCTGGTCTAACCATGAGATGGAAAGGTTCGGGAAGGAGATCGAAGGGTCTCGAGTGACGAAGCGAGGCCCGGAGAACTCCCGAAGGTTGAACCAGAAGGTCTGGCGAAGCCGAGGTGATTCTCTCAGAAAGGTCCGGAACCATCCCGAGGCTTGGGGTGTGTTCGAGCGTACGCGATTGCAGTACCGCTCGGTAAGGAATAGAAAATTCCTTACACGTGTCGTGTGCCATGTGTTCATCCCGTCACCCCTGCTCCTCGTCTCTGGAGTGTCCGAAGTAGAGGGAAGGTTTCGGGACGTCGTAGGACCGAGAGTTTATGCCCTCTAACCGTTCTAAAAAAAGCGAATACCGTACTGCATCTTCCTGTGACGTCCATCGACGTCACTAGTCGTTTTACTTCGGACATCCCGTTACTGCTTCCTCTCACCGCACCATGCGCCTGGAAGGCTCTTGCCACTGCGGCGCCGTGACGTTCTCTCTGGAGTCCAACAGCCCGTGCCCCTACCAGGTGCGGCATAGGAACAGTCACGTCTCTCGCGATCCTTGTCCGTTTCTCTAGAATGTTCAGGCTTGTTGCTGGCATCGCGACGACCATTCGCGTGGCCCTCTGTTCCACTCGCCTCAGCCTCGCGAGGGCGAAGTCGCCGTTTCTACTTCGTCGAAAAAATTGTAAACGCGATTTGTAGTAAGGTGCAGCAATGAAAATTATATTTCTCGCTCTCCCTCTCGCTCCCCCCCTCTCTCCTCCACCGTCCCGCGGCGTCCTTCCCCTCCTTTTGTACCAACCCGGTCCTTTTTCTTGGGCCAAAACGGGGGTTCCTCCGAGCTCACAACGGTTGTGTTTGCCCTAACGTGAGCATCCAGAGTTGTTACACCTCTCCTCTTCCCCCTCCCCCCCCCCCTTTTCTATTCCCCCCCACATACGCCACCACCCCCCCAGCTGTGCTACTGCAGCATATGCCGGAAGATGGGCGGGTCGGGCGGGTTTGGCATCAACATAGGCGGCGATGCAAGGACGATGCAGGTGCAGGGGGAGGAGCACGTGGCCACGTACCGCGCCAAGATGAGGGCGGACACGGGCGAGGTGAGGGCGGCTGGGCATGGACGGATGGGGTGGGGTTGTTGGGGGACGCGGGTCTGACTGGTTCGCTGGAGGGATAGTGGCGTGCTGGTTTGATGCACACTTCTGCTGGTTCTCCAGTGTGAGACTTTTGGAATGTCACCCCTGGGATGGGATGCAATCACGCATGGCGGTGAAGGGAGTACACTGGTGGAAGGACTTTACTGGCGCTCTTGCCCCATTCCACCCATTCCCCTCGGTTTCCTGGCTCTTCGTCCCACTTTACTCACCGCACTTAATCCCATGCTCAGGCTGCGTCACAGTCTGTGCCTGCACTTTGTAATCCCTTCTCTCCTTCCATTTCCCCCCCGCCCTCCCCCTTGCAAGGTGACTGAGAGCACGGCACAGCGGCGCTTCTGCCGCGAGTGTGGGTCGCACCTGTGGCTGTACGACCCCACGTGGCCCGCCCTCATCCACCCCTACGCCTCCGCCATTGACTCGCCCCTGCCCGGCCCCCCTGAGCGCACGCACATCATGCTGGGCTCCAAGCCCGCCTGGGTGCAGCCGAGTGTGGGGCCCACGGATAAGATCTTCCAAGGTTACCCTGAGGAGAGCCTGGCGGACTGGCATGCGCGCACAGGGGCCGTTCAGTGACAGGGCTGGCTGGATTGAGGGGGGTGGAACGGGGTTAGTGTGTATAGCAGATGGATGGACTTGTAGGATGGCATGGATGAATGTGGTGTACAGGGCCGGAGCCATGGTTGGTTGGAGGGGCTCAGGTTTGGAAGCAAGTGGGAGGGGAGTAACCTTGCTGGGAATGGACTCTTTCATTGAGGCTAGGAGGCAGGGTGGACCTCGGTGAGTGAGAGACCTCTGCTGTACGTTTTGCAACCAAGGGTGTGCACACTGAGGTTGGGATGGTTTTTCTTTTCAAGAGGCAAGGGGGGGATGGGGGCAGGGCTGATTTTATCACACTATTTTTTTCTGATCGTCTGGAATTTCATACCAATTTTTTGGCGATCCTGATTTTTCAGACTTGCCATTTTCTGAATGCAGAACCCTTCAGAGTTGTACGATTTTGAATCCTGAGTTTTTCAGACTAAGCGGATACTGGATTTTCAGAGTACAGCGCGTACGGACCCTTATCAACTTATACATGTCATGCATGTAGAAGTTATAGGCTAGTATCGGTGTGTGCTCCTAGGGAGTACAACCCCTATAGCTATATGTTCCTTGTTTCACCTTCTAGTGATCATTCTCGTATGCTAACATGGTATCACGCTTAGGTTAGGTCCCCCCGCCCACCTGCTTCCGCCCGCGCCCTAGCCTACGTGCCCTAGCTAATCCCCTCCCCCCTTAGCGCTAGGCCCCCGTCGCGCCCTCCAGGCCCCGTAGCACCCTCCTGGCCCCCGTCGCGCCCTACAGGCCTTGTAGCGCCCTCCTGGCTCCCGTCGCGCCCTCCAGGCCCCGTCGCCCCCTCCTGGCCCCCGTCGCGCCCTCCAGGCCCCGTAACGCCCTCCTGGCCCCGTCGCGCTCCCTAGGCCCCCGTTGCGCCCGCCTGGCCCCGTCGCGCCTGCCTGGCCTCTGTCGCGCCCGCCTGGCCCCGTCGCGCCCGCCTGGCCCCGTCGCACTCGCCTGGCCCCGTCGCGCCCGCCTGGCCCCGTCGCGCTCGCCTGGCCCCTCCGCGCCCGCCTGGCCCCGTCGCGCCCACCTGGCACCTCCGCGCCCGCCTGGCTCCGTCGCGCCCGGTTGGCCCCTCCGCGCCCGCGTGGCCACGTCGCGCCCTCCTGGCCCCTTCGCGCCCTCTTGGCTCAGGCGCGCTCGCCTGGCCCCACTGCGCCCGCCCGGCCTCTCCTAGCGCTGGCCCGCCCCCCCCCCTTCCTAGGGCTGCTCGGCCCCTCCTAGCGCTGGCCCGCCCCCCCCCCCCCCCTTCCTTGGGCCGCCCGGCCCCTCCTAGAGCTGGCCCGGCCCCTTCCTAGAGCCGCCCGGCCCTTTTCGCGCCCGCCAGGCTCCTAGCGCCCGCTCGGCCCCGCCGCGCCTCTCCGACTTCCAGTGCCAGTTCGGGCCCTGTCTCCTCTGCCCGCCTGCCCTGGAGCGCCTCGCGGCCGCCCTGCTGGAGAGTGCTGCCGCCGTGTCCCCGCTCCGCTGAGTTCCTGCGGAGCTTTGCCGCTGTGTCGCTGTGGAGCTGTGTCGCTAACCCTGCACGATGGCTGACTTTGTGCTCCGCCTGGACGTTGAGGGCCACGCGGTTGACTTCGCCGCCTGGCTCTCCGATCTCCGCCGCCACCTTACAGGTCAGCGCCAGGATGGCCACTCTTTGGTTGTCCATGTCGATGGCTTGCTCCCCCGCCCCCCTGCTCCTGCTCCCCTCTCTGCTGACCCCTCCCCTGATGACCGTGAGACCTTCTCTACTGCTGCGCTTGCCTGTGCAGTCTGGGACTCCCGCGATGCAGTAGCTCAGGTTGCTATTAGTCATGCCCTCCCTGTGTCTGAGCGCTTGCGTTTCGCTACGGCTGAAACGGCCAAAGCTTATTTAGACGCCGTTATTGCTCGCTATTCCACACCTGCATCCGCTTCTGCCGGCCGCTTGCTCTTCCCGATGCTGTTCCCAGACCTTGCT